>JAVJIF010007659.1:150000-251494 GCA_038442645.1 Agave tequilana
ATGTTGTAGGAGTTGGAAGAGATGGAAAGAAAGTTAAGGGGAGAGAGAGGAGGTCGGAGCTGGGGCCACCACCGGCCAGGTCATCGACCAGATAGAGGTGATGGCTAGCCTTCTGTCAAGGAGATAGAGAGAGATTGTGAGAGAGATTAGCGAGAGAGAGAAATAAAGATTAAGAGAGATATATATTAGAGAAAGAGAGAGAGATTGAGAGAGTTTTAAAGGGAAAGAGAGGGAGATGACACCTAGCTGGAGGGCAACACTCAAGTCGGGTCTAGGGTAAGGTCCATGTCGGGCTGAGGTGAGCCCTGCGTTTGCAGAGGAGAGAGAAAGAGTGAAGGGGAGAGGATATTTTAGGGAAAATGTGTGAAGGAGAAACATAGAAAAAAGAAAAAGGAAAAAGGAAAACAAAAAGGAGGAAGAAAAGGAGAGAAAAGTAAAAAGGAAAATAAAATAAAATAAAAGAAAGAAGAGAAGGAAAATATTCGGTCAAATCTGGCATCGGGAAAAACAGAAGAAATACCTCATATACTTGAAAAGTAAAGTAACTCAGAACAGTGCCCAAAAATTCTCTATAATAGAAAATATTATACTGAGGTATATGGTGAAATTGAATTTAAGAAATATCTCATTTTTAAATTAAAAATTTTGAAATCAATCGGTGATACGGGTGAACACCAGCTCAGTCGAATTTTGATAAATTTAAAAAATATCTAAAAATGTGTTAAGATAGAAAATACGATCCTGGGGAACAATGTGATAGCAGTTTTTAGAAATTCTGCTCTGTTTGTAAATTAAAAATTTGAGAATCGATTGACGATACTGGTTTTGAAGATCTTGTAGAATAATTCAGAAAAATTTTGAAAAATCATGAAAAATCTAAAATATGAAATATTATTTTTGTAACTGAAATCTGTCAAATCTGACTAGCAGAAAGGTCAAATCCAGCAGTGCATTGGGATCGGATCTTGGTTCGGGCTAGAACTGAGTCTGAGTCAAAAAATCTGCATCTGATACCAAATAATAATATAAATAATCACAAGATAAAAATAAATACTGAGAAAAATCAAAAAAATTCTATAGAAAATATGATCGAGAATGGTTTGCTAGTATTGAAAAACAAGATGGAGGCTTGGTGTCATTCAGAGATAGACCCACATGCCAGATTGAAGGGATATATACAGTTCACATCAAGTTGTTTGATGGGATGATAAGAGAGTTGAAGGATGTGAGATATGTTTCTCAGTTAAAGAAATTTTTTATCTCAGTTGGAGCTTTAGAGGCGCAGGGCCTGAGAGGGACTCTTAGAGAAGGCGTTCTCAAGATGTTCAGTGGCTCATTGATAGTGAAGGGTATTCAACGCAACAACTTGTACTACTTAGAAGGGTAGTGCAATTACTGAAATTTGGCAGCTGCAGAATATTTAGAGGGCAATTCTACCAGGTTATGGCAGATGAGGCTCGATCATGTTGGTTTGAATTCTTTGCAACCATTGGCTAAATAAGGGTTATTGAAAGGTGCGTTGATGTACAATTTAAAATTTAGTGAACATTGTGTTTTGAATAAGAAGACGAAGGTGAAACTTGGCACCATTATTCACCGCTTGAAAGTTCTTGATTATATTCATGTTGATATTTGGGATCCTACCAATACTGCATAGCTTAAAGGCCATCGGTACTTTATCTCTTTGTTGACTATTTATCTAGGTGTTGTTTGTATACCCTATTAAACAAAGATTTAAAGTCCTAAATTTATTCGTGAAGTGGAAGAAGTTGATGGAGAAACAGAGTGGCAGGAATTCAAGATGCTCCAATTTGATCATCTTGGAGAGTGCAAGGATCGTTTTCTATGATTTGTCCAGAATTATGTAATAGTATTCATTTCGAAGTTGGAAAACATGGGGTGGATAAAGAGATGATCATTTCTTGTTAGAGAAGGTTCGGTATTTGTTATCTAATGCATCATTAGATAAATCATTTTAGGCGAGGCATTGGTGTATACTAGCCATCTTATGAATAGACTGTCGTCGATTACGATAAAAGGTAAAACTCCGCTGGATCTTGGTCGGGTGGAGCTGCTAAAGACTATGATTTGCTGCGGGCACTTGGATGTCCGGCCTACTTCAGTGTCAAAGATAACAAGCTGGATCCACAGACAAAGAAGTTTGTTTTTTTTAGAGTCAAAAGAAATTTGAAAGGTTACAAGTTATGAGATTCCGAAAACAAGAAGATCGTGTTAAGCATATATGTCACATTTGATGAGGCTTCATTGTTGAAGTCTAACATCTCTCAGTAGTTGGAGAGGATGAAGACCAAAGATGTATCGCAGTAGGTGGAGATTAATACTACTCCACTATCTCCAGTTGGTTCAGTATCAGTTGGGAAATTACTCGATGTGACGCCAGGTGGAGATCATGTAGCTGTTTTGGATGCTGAACAGATTGATTTGTTTGCAGCGAAAGAAAGCAAGTTGAATCCACGAAAGTGGGTGAAGAAGCGTGAATCTCATGTCGGTGAGCTAGATCAGCTTAAGTTAAAGACCGTTGTTCTCCATGGCGATTGAGATAAAGAGGTTCATATGACTCGGTCGTTTGGGTTCTTCACTACAAAATCGATTTTAGTTGGTTGAGCTCGGTGGAGCTCGTTGGATGAACTACATGTTGCTTGATCTCTTGAGCAGAGGGTACGTAGGCAACAGTAATAGTGCAGCTAGTTGCTAAGCTGAAATTGGCAATTCGTGGTGTTCAATTTAGATTTGAGAAATCTTCACCTAGGTGGAGAATTGTGGGGGTGAAGATCAGAGGATAAAAGCTTGATGCAGTTTTTATACTCTATTGGATAAGGCAGAGAAATTTGAAGCTTGACATGCACGATGTGCACAGTGAAAGAAGAAACAGGCGCAGTTGTAGGCTGCTGCCGATAGGCGCTTGGAGCTATCGACAGTGGATACTCGAATATGGCAAGACAGAAGCTGATGTTGTCAGTCTGTCGACAGGTATTAAATGGTTGTTGATAGTTGAGGTTCAGTTTATTGACAGTTGTGGCTCAGGCTGTCAATAGGCGCCTAACCGAGGGTTAGGGTAGCTCAGTGTGTCGACAAGCCCATTGGAGCTGTCGACAGTTGTGAATTCTGGGCAGTTTCTTAATTGGATTCTGACTTTATTTATGATCCGATTTCAGAAGTTTGATTTTCTTTTCTTTGTGGGTTCTCTGCCTATATATTGAGGGGTGTTGTACCATGTTTTGTTACCTTAAGAGGTGAATTGTATTTAGAGTTTTAGGATTAGTTTATTGTGAGATTTCTACGGCCTAGTGCATAGTTTTTTTTAGTTGAATTTTTGAATCATCTTTGTAACCCTTGTAACTCTGTTAGTTGAATAAGATCTTATCCCTTCTGCCCCGAGGACGTAGGCAAGTTGTCGAATCTCGTAAAATCATTTGTTCTCGCTTTCTTCCTTTATGTTTGTGTTCATGCTAATTGGTTCGTGATTGACTCGGCGCTGAAATGTTGATCTTGGTGATTGGCATGTCGTTGGAATTTCTCCAGAAACAACATCTAATACACTAGCTTCTGTGGGAATTGAAGTTGCATGTAGCGCGGTGTTCTTGCTTAAAAATGATCTTCAAGAATCATTAGACTTAAAGTTATATCACCACTACATGGAAAGGAAAGATACATGCAGTCACCGGGTACCCAGTTTTGATCCTAAAAGTTAAAAAATGTTAGTTTAGATTCTTATTTTATAGGGTTCATTCTTTAGTTAACTCATGTCCATCAACAACATAAAAAAGATCTGATCTTGAGTAAAGCAGATAAGAAAGCACTAGCAATTTTTTAGTAATAATTTGTTCGTATAATTAAAAGATAATTCAAGCCAGCTCAGATTAAGTGCCATTCGTCAAGTAATTAATGATGAGAGATAATGATAGGTGCTGACTCCAAAGCGAGTGGGGATGGTAACAGGTTTGAAGCTGATTTTGTTATTGGTTACTTTAACATTAATTAATTACTGACTTCATTGATCTCAGGAAATGCCTGAGATTCACTGACGATTGCAGAATAAATAAGAAAGTGTCAACTTTGCTGGGCTTTTATTTTTTATTTTTTCCTTTTCTTAAATAATTAAAATGGTTCACTTGTATGCATTCTTAAATATATTCTTAAATAAAGGTTAGTAATATATCTCTTAAACTAATTTTCTAGCGTGTATAGATAGACCTACACTTAAAACAGAAACCTATATATTTTTTAATATATATTATATATATTGGTAGAGTTATAATACACATAAGTATAACTAAGTTATACACACCTTTTTTAATCACAAAAAAATTTGTTTGGTGAGATACAAACAAAAATTTGGGTGAATGATCCTCACAAAGTGTTTAAAAAAATAGCTTTTGTGTGTGATGAAAAGAGGTGTGTGGAACTTAACTTAGTTACACCTACGTGTATTGTAACTCTATCATATATGTATGTATGTATGTATGTGCGTGTGCGTGTGTGTGTGTGTGTGTGTGTGTGTGTGTGTGTGTGTGTGTGTGTGTGTGTATATATATATATTATATATATATATATATATAGAGAGAGAGAGAGAGAGAGAGAGAGAGAGATATGGGAATCAGCTAATATAAGAGACAACTCCGTCGCACTTAAAATCATATCTTCTGAATTTTTTTCATGATCCGACCGCACATTATCATCTTCATGTTCTAAGATGCACACATATAAAAAATCAGATGATTTAGAGTTTGTTTACACATTGATCTAATCGTTTCATTTTATTCTATTGTTAAAAAACCGTTAATGTTTGAACCCAAAGAAATGAAGTAAACAAACTTCAAATTAGGTGATTTTTATATGTATATATCTTAGAATATGGAGATGATAATGTCCGGTCGAATCTTGAAAATTCAATCGAAAACTTGAGTTTTGAGTGCGACATAGGACAGAGTTGCCTCCTGTGTTAGCTGATTCCCATTTTTGTCATATATATATATATATATATATATATATATATATATATATATATATATATATATATATATATATATATATATATATATATATAGACTTGTATCCTTTCAAAAGGATTTGATCCCGGATCCTTCCCACTCAAATTCAACCCTCCAACATTCGAATACAAGATCCACTCCGTTGAAGTTGATCTATACTATTTCAAGTATCTATAAACCAAAAATCAAGTGTTTTAAATACTTTTTGCCCATCCATCAAGTAGGGGAAAAACGGACGGCCTAAATAGTGAGTTGGTTAGTTTTAACGGTGTAGAACATTTAAAATCTAACAAAAATTAGTTTATAGGGGTTTTTAAATGTTTAGATCATAATGAAATGGCCGGATCGAGAATTTGTATGTCTAAAGACATAGATCTAACCAACTCACTACTTTCGGCCGTCCATTTTGCATCGCTTGATGGATGGGCAAAAAGTATTTAAAACACTTGATTTTTGGTTTATAGATACTTGAAATAGTATAGATCAACTTCAACGGAGTGGATCTTATATTCGAATGTTGGAGGGTTGAATTTGAGTGGGAAGGATCCGGGATCAAATCCTTTTGAAAGGATACAAGTCTATCTCTCTCTCTCTCTCTCTCTCTCTCTCTCTCTCTCTATATATATATATATATATATATATATAATATATATATATATATATATATATATGCTATTCCACACATAATTTTTTTTCTCTAAATATTTTTTGTAAATTTTCATCAGTAATTAAAAGTATCTTTTTTTGCGCATCCATCCTTTGCATTAAACTAGATATTTTGATAATTAATTAAAAGTTGATAGTAAACATAACGAAAAAAACACACATGACACATCTAAACGCTACTCTTTTGTCTGTTAGATTTAAGTTTATTTCATATAAGATCTCATACATGCATAACTTTTTATCATGATCAAGGGGAAAGAAGGTTTTAGGCATACCTGATTCCATAACGAAAGGGAATCAGGTACACCGAAGGTTACACGATCTCGAGGACGCCGGAGTTAAGAGAGAGGATTCTTTACTTCATCCACTAAGTTCTCTTCTTGATCCTTAAGGAGATGAGAGGCCTCCAAGAAAGAGATTGTCATTATTGTGATGGAGAGGGAACCCTACCTATGTATATATAGCATCAAGGAATCTTAATTCAACTCATCATAGATCTAGGCCCATGATTGATAACACGAGTTTCACACGTGAAAATGAGTCCCATATTTTAATTTAAACACACTAATGGCTGAGTATAATTGAAAATATATCTAGACCCAAGCCATTTAGGCTTGATCAATTCTTTATTTGGTCAAACAACAAAGGTTAAAGTGGCCGAGTGTAAATATCCAATTGACTTAATTAGGCCCAACTTAAATTAGACTTTAAAATAATAAGTCTAGCAATCTCCCACTTGGTAAGCAAGTCATACTGAATAGATATTATGTATAACTTTATGACATCAAAACTTTAACTGCCAACAAACCACGTTTCAAAATAATCTGGTTCATTAAGTGTCTTGCCAGCCTTCTGTATAATCGAGGTAGGGCCCTCCACATCACAAATTTCAGAACTCTTAACGACATAGGTCAAATGTGGACGTGTGGCATGAAAATGTCCTCTGATCAAATAAGATATAATTTCAACTGATTTTCACTTTATGACTTCAATGAGTCTAACTTTATGACTCCAATGAGTCCAACTTTATTACTCCAATGAGTCTAACTGCTAATAAACTCAAATGCGCAATTTAAATTCAAAAAAGTTTAAAGAAAGTAGTTATCACTTATTATCGGGATCAATAAATATATATAAAGTGCACTTAGAAATAATGTCTATTACGTAAAATTATCTACTCCTACTAAATCAGGATATCATAATGATTAGTCATCCCCATATGAGCAATATGCTTTAAGAAGACTTTAGGTGGAAGTCTTTTAATGAGTGGATCTGTATTGTTAAGAGTAGTATTAACACTATCAACAGACACAATATAATTCCGAACTTTATCATTAATGATAAGAAACTTGATGTCGATATGTTTCGATTTTACTGAACTCTTTTCACTATTGCAGTAGCTCTTATTGTCACAGTGTAGCTGTAATGGCCTCTCGACTAAATCCACCATCTTTCTACAATCAGGAAAATATAACCTAAAGTTGACTTTTTTTTATTGTCGATACATCCAGCATAATCTGAATTGTGTATCCGATCAACTGTAACTGATTAGATTTCACGTAATCTTCTGTAGATATCAAATTACCTTCTGGAAGTCTTCCAGTGACCAATCCAAGGATTGATCAAGTATCTGCGAAGTTTCTCAATGGTATATGCTATATTTGGATGAGTACAAACTTGAGTATACATCAGACTTTCAACCGCCAATGCATATGAAATATCTTTCATTTGCTCTTTCTGTAGGTCGTTCTTGAGACATTGGAGTAAACTCAACTTATCTTCCGTAGAGCAGTTCTTCATGCCATATCTATCTGGCACCTTATCGATATAGGCCTTTCGTGATAAACCTAATATTCCATGTGTACTGTCACGTTAAATCTGGATGCCTATCACAAAAGAAGCTTCTCCAAGATCTTTCATTTCAAAGTTATTGGAGAGAAAACTCTTGGTCTCAAGTAAAAGAATCATATCATTACTTGCTAATAGAATGTCATTCACATATAGCACAAGAAATATAATTTTACTCTCTTTAAATTTATGGTTAATACATCGATCATCTACATTCTCCTTAAAACAAAATCGGATATTACTTGATCAAGTTTCAAGTACTATTAACGGGATGCTTTCTTTAGACCATACACGGATTTCTTTATTTGCAAACCAAATATTACAAAACTTTCACTTTAAAACTTTCTTATTGCACCATACAAATTTCTTCCTTAATGCTTCCATTAAGGAAAGCAATCTTAACATCCATTTGGTGTTACTCTAGGTCGAAATGAGTCACTAGTGCCATGATAATTCTCAAAGAAACCTTCATGAGAACTAGAGAGAAAGTCCCCTTATAGTTAATGCCCTCTTTTTGGGTGAATCCCTCTGTGACAAGATGTGCCTTATACCTTTCGACGTTGCTTTTCAAATCCCGCTTGATTTTAAATACTTATTTAAAAAACTAATCAGCTTATTTCATTTAGGTAACTCTACTAAATCTCAAATATTATTGTTCTTCATGGATTTTAACTCATTTTTCATACATTTGACCACTTAATGGAGTGAATGTGAGTTTGGCCTCATTCAAGGACGTGGGTCATCCTCTTGCCTTATGTCAAACTCATGCTCTTGGAGATAAACTATACAGTCATTTGCAATGGCTGATCTCTTCTCCCTAGTTGATCTCCTAGGCACTTGAGGTTGAGAATTTTCAGGTTCTATCTTATCAACAAGATCTACTTCAGGATGAACTGTATCTGTATCTTGTAAGGGTACAATTGTATTTTCATTCTGAAGTGGAATAACTACTTTATCATTTAGAACAGTTGTTATAGGTATAACAATATGTTCTTCCTCAAAGATGAATTCTTATATAGTTGACTCCCACTGTTCTGAATTTTCTCAATAAATTTAGCATTATCCGTCTTTATGCTCTTAATGGAGGGACAATAAAATTTAAAAATTTATACATCTCAGAATACCTTACGAATAAACTACTAACTATCCATGAGTCCAACGTCTTCTTATGTGGTATATACGGCCAGCTTCCGCTGGACAACCCCAAACATGAAGATGCCTAATACTGAGAGATTTTCAGTCCATAACTCATATTAGATTTTAGTTATTGTTTTGAGGATGTAAACAACCATTTTTAAGGCTTCGCACCATAATGACTCTGGTAGAGTAGTGTGAACTATCATACTCCTAATCATGTCCTTAAGTGTGTGATTTCATCTCTCAATAACGCCATTCTGACGAGATGTCCCTGACATGGTGTACTAAGTGATAATGCCACACTCTTTCAGAAATTGGCAAATAATCCTAGACATATATCTGATCCATTATTTCTGCCATAGTAATCATCATCACGATCAGACCTAACGGCTTTAATCCTTCTATTTAGTTGATTTTCAACTTCAGCTTTATAGATTTTAAACATGTTCAGTGATTGGGATTTCTCATGAAACAAGTATAGGTACCCATAACGAGAGTAATTATCTGAAATATTCATGACCATTCCAAGAAGCTGTAGGAAATGGACCACAAATGTCTATATACATCTTATCTGGGACATCCTGGACTCCATTTAGTACCAAACTTTCTAATATTTTTTTAATTAATGTTCACTTAGTGCCTAGGTTATTCACGTATAGAGATTCAATATATAAAACATGAAGTTTTAATTTATTTAGCCATCAATCAGAATTCTAGTACCAACAACTTTAGATTTGGAAAGTAGACTAAGCATTTCATTATCAAAATTGACAGTAAAATTAGATCTGTCTAACAATGAAATAGAAATATGATTTCCCCTAAAAGGACGGTATATATAAAGCCTCATCCAAATCTAAAACAAAAAAAATAAGAATCTAATCTAAGATTACAAACTCTAATAACTTTAATTGTAACTTTATTTTTATCACCCATGTATATGTATCGCTCAGTCGGGCTGGGCCTTCTTTGAGTTTGAAAATTTCACATTGAATCGCTTATGTGAATTATCAATCCACCATTTATTAAGTGGCACTAACGATAATTTAATTTCAGAACAAATATAAATATGAGATATATCCACTAAATAGCTATTTTTGATACTTTATACAATCCTACTTGAGGCTGCTTACTTTCTTACAGAAGAAGCATGTACTGACCTTAGACTTCTTGTCCTACACTTTCGCCACTTAAGATCAGCAATTGTAATAGTGTTTATGTTTCTCCCTTTAGTTACAAATTTTCTTTTCTTATTAGAAGTATTACCTTGAATGTTAAGTGAGCATTTTCAGTCTTTTCATGTTTCAATCTCTCTTCTTTTCGGACACAATGCTAATGATCTCAATGAGACTCCACTTTTTTCTTTGAGCATTATAAATAATCTTGAAAAGGGTTATACTTTATAAGAAAGAGATTAGAATGAAATCAACTAAAATCTCTTCAGAGAGCTCTAATTTTAGTACATTTAGTTTAGAAATAAGATTTGACATTTTCATAATGTACTCCCTCATGTTTTTTGCCGTTGTAGCGCATATTTATTAGCTTGCTAAAATACGTGTTGGCCTCAACTTTATCCGATTTAATAAACCGGTCAGCTACTTCAGCAGAAAAAAGTCTTTGCACTGACTTTATCAGGCATATAAGCTTTAATAGTTATAGAAATAATGTTCTTTGATAACCATTAGACACATGCTGTAAGACCTCTTTCACTTATCATAATTGGTTTTTTTTTACTAAGTTCTGTAGTGATAGTAGAGGTCCATCAGTCTTTAAGGTGTAGTCTAAGTCTATGAATCCAAGAACAATTTTTTACATGGTCTTACCACTTCTTAAAGTTTGTACTATTCAATTTAGATTACATAAGTGTACAATTTCTCATCAATTTAACATAAACATTGTATTTAACAAATTCTACTGTAATAGCCATAAAAAATTGAATTTTAAAAAATGTAACCAGTTTAACTGATAGAGCTGCCAGCCAAACTTTCAGAACAAGTTGTGTCTCTATATGTCAATATTGTACTGGCCCAATAGAAATACCTTAAAGTCTATGTCCTATGTAATAGAACAACCTTCTTTTGGGCCGACTGTCTCTTTATAGGATTTGTCCCAAAATTTAAGTTATCTATTTCAACCATATAATATATGTAATAACCCTGCCATAATAACAACCTTCTTGTGGGCCGATTGTCACGCGCATGGGCCACACAAATCTACGCATCTGGATTCTTCTTTTGTCGTTGGACTAGTTTATGAGGGTAAGACAATATGGGCCTATAATGTGACAACCTTCTTTTGGGCCGATTATCACACACCAAGATTCTCCCACTTGCATTACCCACATCAAGTATCAGGCGTCGTACATAATTCGGCCAAACAATAGTCTTCCTTTGGGTCGGCTATTGTCGGCATGAACTATATACGCAATTAAATAAGCTCTTTTATAAAATTTTTAATTTTGAACATACATATATATATTTATCTGTGTGTTATCAACTGTAGTAATCATCAATATTCCTTATGCTAGAGCAATATAAGCAATATAATATTGATGAAGCGGAAGCATGTAAGAATACATTTAATCATGATAAATAAACACTTCAATGTCTTTTTTATGTCAACTACTACTGTTTTGTCATGTCTAGTGCCTGTGATATTGTAGCACTCATCAAGAGCTTCAAAATGACTATTTACATGCTCAAAACAGATGTCGGATGAGCCCGTAATAACTAATTGAAGTTTTTATTGGCAAAATGGGTTTGCAGTGCTTATCGGGTCTGAATCATACCCGATGTACAATGATTAAGTTATTATTTTCTTAATGGGTCGGGTTTAATGAACTAGATAAAACCCAATAAATTTAATGTGAGATTAATTGGGATAAGGTTATTTTATTTTATTAGAATTCTATCCCAAAATTTTCCTAATAGATTAGAATTCTATTTCAACCCTAAAATTCAAAACAATCTCAACAATTTAAATTTAAACTTTATATGAGATTAATTAGGAGTAGTTTCCTTATTAGATTAAAATTATAATTCTAAATTTCTACTCCTAACTAATCTCATAACCCCCTTAATTAAGAGAACCCAAAAACTATTAAACTATTTTTTTTAAAGTTTTGCCGCTTGGTGCTGCTGGCCCATGGTGGCCGGCGGCGCGCACATGCATGCCGACGACGCGTGTATGCAGGCGCCCGTATGCATGTAGGCGCCCGTGCAGGCGCCTGCATAGGCTCTCATGCAGGCGCCTTGAGGTTTTTCTTTTCTTTTCTTTTTTAAATTCTATTTTTTAAAACCAAAACTGAAATTTAAAAAAAATCAATAATCACACAGAAAAATATTCAGAAAAAATATATATACATGTTAAAAATTATTCCTTTAAACTTAATTCAATATATGAGACACAAAAAATAATCTTTATTGAATTAAACAAAGAGATCCATAATTTTCATAAATCGAGATCAAAAGATTTTTTATTTTATATCATGATGATCTGATAAAGAGGAGGCTCTGATCCCAATTGTTACATCTAAGTTTATTACATATAAAATCTCATACATGTATAGCCTCTTTATCATGATCAAGAAAAGAAAGATTTTAGGCATACCTGATTTCATAATAAAAGGGTTGCCGAAAGTTGCACGATCTCGAGGACGTCGGAGTTGAGGGAGGATTCTTCTCTCCATCCACCAAGTTCTTTTCTTGATCCTTAGAAGAGATGAGAGGCGTATGCAAGCGCCCGTATGCATGTAGGCGCCTGTACAGGCGCCTGCACAGGCTCCCATGCAGGCGCCTTGAGGTTTTTCTTTTCTTTTCTTTTTTAAATTCTGTTTTTTAAAACCAAAACTGAAATTTTTAAAAAATCAATAATCACACAGAAAAATATTCAGAAAAAATATATATACATGTTAAAAAATTATCCCGTTAAACTTTAATTCAATATATGAGACACAAAAAATAATCTTTATTGAATTAAACAAAGAGATCCATAATTTTCATAAATCGAGATCAAAAGATTTTTTATTTTATATCCTGATGATCCGATAAAGAGGAGGCTCTGATCCCAATTGTTAGATCTAAGTTTATTACATATAAAATCTCATACATGTATAGCCTCTTCATCATGATCAAAGAAAAGGAAGATTTTAGGCATACCTGATTGCATAATAAAAGGGATGCCGAAAGTTGCACGATCTCGAGTACGTCGGAGTTGAGGGAGGATTCTTCTCTCCATCCATTAAGTTCTCTTCTTGATCTTTAGAACAGATGAGAGACCTCCAAGAGAGAGATTGTCATTGTTGTGGTGGAGAGGGAACACTAGTCATGATATATATAGCATCAAGGAATTCTAGTTCAACTCATCATAGATTTAGGCCCATGATTGATAACACGAGTTCCACACGTGTAGATGAGTCCCACATTTTAATTTAAATCATGGCTAAGTATAATTGAAAACATGTCTAGACCCAAACTATTTAGACTTGATCAATTTTTTATTGGATCAAACAACATAGGTTAAAGTGGACGGGTGCAAATATCCAATTGACTTGATTAGGCCCAAATTAAATTAGACTTTAAAACATAATAAGTCTAACATTGTACTTTTTTTGTCTTTTTTTTGGTGCATTAAGTAGTAATATGATTTGAGCATGTGACTCTCCACAACTCACTTCCACTATTTTACCGGTAAGCCAGGTCTCGCTGCCTAGTCTCTAAACGAAGACATATATTTGATCTCGAAAGTTAGGTCCACAAAAATTCTAACGACATGTAGAACTTAGAACATAACAACGAATTTAAACCGAATATCTAGAAAACCAGAATAAGATACAATTCAAGGATAGAACTACGATTTTACATTGAAATGTTTGTCTTGTTTAGTTGGATGAACCCTTATGGGCATCTAGATGAGGTAATGTATAGGATGCTATGTAGGCACCTCAATAACTATAGAAGACCATAATAATTGGAGCATCTAATGCATTGGCCATAAAAACATCAATTCTAATGAGTGATGACCAGCCACAAAAAGAACTCAAATAAAAGTGACAAATATTGATGGCAAGCCAGAAAGAATTGGATAAAACAATCAATTGTTTATTTTAGGGCTGAAACTTAAATGTGCCCTACCCACAATCAAGTGGTGGGGCATTGAGATCTACTTGAAATAAGTGACATGATTTTGTCTTATTTATTCATGTGCTCAATTATTTATTTATCAATTTTGTTTTGTCTGTTTGGTTTGATAAAAATGGAAGGAAAAAAAAAGTGTAAGTGTGAAAATAGAATGGATGTGAAAGTACAGAAAAAATTAGGATTTATGTAATTTCTATTTTCAGTATTTGATTATAAGGTGAAAGTGTAAGTGAAAAAAGTATATTACATTTTTTGGTGTTTTGTTAGTAATGTGAAAGCGGAAGTAAAAAGTTGATCATAAAATAATATTAAATTAAAAGTTAATTCTGAAGTGACGTTTTAAGACTTTAATTAGATTATACGTGAGATTTATATTACATTAAAATTAACTGTTTTGAGTTACAACTTATTAGTAATGAGATTTACGTGACCACAAAATAACTGTAACGCTCTAAAATTGAGAAAATGGTAGCGTAAAAGGAGGATAAAGAGGAAAAGGAAAAAAGAAAAGAGGTTTTCTCATTTCTCATTTGCGGTTCAAAACAAACAAAAGAAGTAAGAAATGAATTTTTCCACTACCCCACTTCCCTATAACCAAACAAGCCCAAGAAGTCATTTATTTCATCCATTATCATACTAATTTCTAGTCATGATTTGCAAACATGAGGAGGGTGCATGAGGTTGGTTTCTAACAGAATCTAAACCAAACTGAACTACAAAAATTACTTCTTAAAATTATTTTCTATTTAAACATACCTCGTAAAAATGCAAATAAGATTTGATTTCTAGACTTCTTGAATCCTGTAAAGAAATTTTACCACTGTATTAAAGTAACCCTTAAATAAACGGGTTTTACCTCTCTAAAAAGTCGCCCGATATTTTAAACTCAGATATAAAACTACATCAAATCCCGTCCAAGCCGGCCCATTTGCACCTACCCCATGAAAACATCCAAGGATAGCTTTTTAGAAAAGTGTAGTTAGCTGGCTCCAAGTATACAATTAAGAAGTCAAGGCTTCCTATAAGAAAACAATGGGCAACTTGTGCTTTGATACCCCATTACTCAAACTAGATTCATAAACAAAGTTGGATAAGTGTTGTTATACGCTATTGAGAATCTCATCTCATATAAATTGTTGTGCTACAATCATTTGCATGAATGGACCATTAATGTCAATTTAGAGAAGACTTGGGTACTTAGCATGTAGCAACATGACAACTGCTAATTAATAATTATTCTGAAAGGCTTATGGGAGAAGGTACATGGTTAGATCAGCTGAGGTGTGAGCCCAGGAGGGCACTGATTATAATCACGTGATTTGAAATTTGTTTACTTTATTTTTTTGAATTTCAAACATTAACGAATTTTAACAGTAAAATAAAATGGAACGATTAGATCAAATGACTAAACGAACTTGAAATCACTTGATTTTTTTTTTATGTGTGTAAAGCTTAAAACATGAAGATGATAATATGCGATCGTATCGTGGAAAAAATCGAGATGTTAGAGTTTTAAGCCACCTTTTTAGATTGTAATTTAAGAAGACCTACTAAGGATCACTTTATCCGCGCACACACACATGAGAAATATGTAAATCAGCTGGCATAAGAGTCAACTCCGTTTTATGTCACACTCAAAAGTCATATCTCTCAATTTTTTTCACGATCCGACCGCACATTATCATCTTCATATTTTAAGATGTATATATATAAAAAACTAAGTGATTTGAAGTTCGTTTACTCATTGATTCAATCGTTTCATTTTATTTTACTATTAAAAAATCGTTAATGTTTGAACCCAAAGAAAATAGAGTAAATAAATTTCAAATCAGGTGATTTCTGTATATATCTTAAAATATGAAGATGATAATGTGCGTTCGGATCTTTAAAATTTTATTAAAAACTTGAGTTTTGAGCGCGACATGGAACGTAGTTGTCTCCTGTATTAGCTGATTCCCATTTTTCTCATATATATATATATATATATATATATATATATATATATATATATATATATATAATGAGTTGATCCCCTAAGAACGGTTTCTCATATATATATATATATATATATATATATATATATATATATATATATATAGAGAGAGAGAGAGAGAGAGAGAGAGAGAGATTTAGTATCTTCAGTGGTTATGTTATTCCCTTTGTTAACCTCTCAAGCACAAAGATTATTAAAAAAACAAATATAACAGAAATTTAATATTTTCTTAACGTGCCAAACACAGAAACAAAGATTTAAATAACTGTATTAAAAGATGGATTAAGAAGAGCTGAGGTTTCAAAATGGGAGAGTTATTAACAAATTCATTTCCCTTAACGAATTAAAGACAAGTCTTTTGGATAGAAATGCGCATAAAATTATGTTAATTTTTATAACAGTCTACTTATATCATGTGGCTTTGAGAATGACCATTTCAGGTCAAATTTGGGTGGAAATGTGTTTAAAATGAATTTTTAAAACATGTTACTACACAAAACTCACATTTCAGCGCAGGATAACATATTGGAGGATTTCTCACAAATCAGAGGAAAAAAGTAAGGTGGCATTACAAATTTGCCCAAATAATAAAGGATTTAGTTGGCAAAATGAAATCTTAAAATCTCTAGAGTAAGAGATCCTACCTTTCTTCTTTATGTCTCAGATCACATGTGCATGTTCAGTGGTCCAAAGGCCTAACAAATGACAGAATCACAACAGAAGACAGGTGTAATGGACCCAAGAAACTAGATCAAGTGGAGATGGAAGTAAACTGTTCTAATTGACAAAAATAATTAATTGCAAGTGTGGGCACTAAGCAACACACATATTCTTTTCTTCAAGAAAGAAAGCAATTTAGTTGGGTGCATTGTCTTGAAGATTCCATTAGACCTGATCACGGTGCCGAGACCGGCGGTTTCTGGTTCTTTCAAAAAGAAACCAGAGCAGAGGGGCCGATTTCAGTTTCGATTTTGGAATCGGTCCAGTGCGGTTCCAGGCACCAAGCCCGCGGTCCAAAGGGACCAAAAAGAATATAAAATGCGGTTTAGAACCGTAACCGTTAAAAATAAGAAACCGAAATCGAACAGCTTTCGTCTGGCTCTGATTCGGTTCGGAATCAGTTCTTGGCCGGTTCGATTACTGTTCCGATTCTGGTTTAGGTTCCGGTCCATGAAACCTAATTTTAGTTCAATTCAGCGATTCAAATCGAAATCATGATCGGGTCTAGATTCTACAACATGAATATAGAAGTACTAAATAGTCCGTAGATGTGGAGGTATGGTATGAACTATTTTACATATCATTTTCACTTAGAGATGGGCTTTATCTTTTCTTTTTCTCTATTCATTAAAAACGGTCCTAGATTTCATGCAGATGATTTACACGTATTATTAATATAAAAATTTGTGTAAAAAATAACAAAAAACATTATGTTTTAGGAGAGAAAATACCATTTAGTTTCAAGTGGGATCCATTATAACGATAAAGAAAATATTTGTTGTATGACAAATATTGTATTAGTTTTTTTGCTAAAAGATAGTGTTTGTCTCTCTAAATTACAATAAGAACCCACGTGTCTCTACTTGCGTAAATGATTTGAGTTCTACACAACCAAATAGGATAACATTTGTACTACACTTCCTATTACTTTATTGTTAATTACTTAAAATGTACTTTTCCATCAGAATCCCTCTCTGAATAAGGTTTGATTGTTTGTTGGAAAGCTATTTAGAAAGTGGATTTTTTTTTTTTGAGTTGCATGGCTCCAGTAAGTTTTTTCATGCTGAGCTGCTTACTTGGCAAGAGAAAAAGAAACTTAAAAAGAAAAAAAAAAATTCTCTATGAGCCGGCACTGTCTTAGAATTTCTGACTGCTGTCAAGGTATTTTTTTGTTGACAGATTTCAGTGAGCCGTTTTCCTTTTCAAAGAGGCGCATAGTTACGGTGAATGCATCTGAAACTCTATCTCTCTCTCTCTCTATCGGGTTAATAAAGCAGACATACCCATTAAATTACACGTAAAGAAAAAACAATTATCTTAAAACAAGATACAAGAAAGAAATGGAAAATAAAAAAGGTTCAGGTGAAAAGGTTGGATAAGCAAAGTGCAGACCTTGTGGCAGCAGAAAGTCCAGGCAATTAAACACCCAAGTGGCCCTATCTCTTAATAAGTGAGAAAAGCTTTTAAGATCCCTTTTAGCCCACAATAAAAAAACAGGAGGGCACTCTTTTGCTTTTCCCATGCAAATAGAAGAAAGACACACAGAGCATGCCTGCATCACCTGTCCCTTGGCCACTCGGCAATTAGTAGCAAGCCATATTGTTTTGTTGGCTTGGAGGGTTGTCTGAATTGTGGTGATGGACTTTGCTCAAAATGGCTCACACAGATACAACAAGAAGGGCTCCTACAGGGACAGGAGTGTCCCTAAAAGGATTAGGTCATTTGTTGCTGGCCAATGTTTGTTTGCTCAAAATACAAAACTATAGAATGACAGCTTGCCCTGCCTGTATTGGGTTAGGTCTTAGATCTTGATGATTTCCTCTTGGGTTGATGTGTTGATTTAATAATTATTCCAAACAAGATCCCATATATGCAACAGCCTTTTTATCAAGATAAACAAGAAAGGGAGTTTAAGCATACCTGGTTCCATCATAAAAGAGATGCTAAAGATTACACGATCTCGAGGATGCTGAAGTTGAGAGAGGAGATTCTTTTCTCCAGCCATTAAGTTCTCTTATCTATTCTTAGTGGAGATGATATGCCTCTAAGAGAGAGACTAGATCATAGTAGTGGAGAGAAAATCCAATCCATGATATTTATAGACTCAAGGCAATTCTAGTTCAACTTATCATCGATCTATGCCCTTAATTAATATCACGCGTTCCGCACGTATAGATGAGATCCACATTATAAATTTTTTTACACAAATGACTAAGTGTAATAGAAACGAGTTTAGACCCAAACCATCAGGCTTGATCAATTCTTTATTGGATCAAACAACATAGGTTTATAGATACGGGTGTATAAATCCAATTAGACTTGCGTAAGCCAAAATTCGTTTAGACTCTAATCCAAATAAGTCTAACAATCCCTCATTTAGGCTAAGCAAGTCATACTGGAAAAATATTATATATTACTTTATGGTATCAAACTTTAACCGTCAATAAATCATGTTTCAAAACAATCTGATCCGTTAAGTGCGCTGCCACCGAACATGGCGGTCGTTACCTTCTGTATAATCGAGATAGGACCTTCTACATTACAAGTTTCAGAACCCTTAACGATATAGATCAAATGTGGACGTGTAGTATAAAAATATCCTCCGATCAAATAAGATACAATTCCAACAGGTTTTCACTTTATGACTCCAACGAGTCTAACTTTATGATACCAACGAGTCCAACTGCTAACAAACTCTAATGCGCAAATTAAACTCAAAAGGAATTTAGAAAAAGCAGTTATCACTTTATTATCGGAATCAATAACATAAAGTACACTTGAAATATATTTGTTACATAAAATTATCCACTCCCACTAAAGCAGGATATCATCATGACTAACCATCCCCATATGAGCAATATGCTCTAAGAAGACTTTAGGTGGCAGTCCTTTAGTGAGTGGATTTATAATGTTAAGAATAATACTATCACTATTAACAGACACAATGTGATTCCGAATTGAAAATACACTTAGAGGAGGGCGACGAATAGGTGTAATGCTAATTAAATATGGAATAAAAATAACTATGCTAAATGATGCAAACGATCACTCAAAAAAAGAATTGAAGTCGAACGTTCCATGAAGGGCTCTAGAACTCTCCTCTAATATTCCTCTAGATTATGGTTGAGGTGCTCAGTCGCCTTCTTATTGAGATTAGTATAGACCGACAAAAGTGAATAATGAATGTAATCCAATGATGAAAGTGATGAAAGCAATAAATAGAGATTGCAAGAGAAGTAACAACACAAGTAAAGAGATAGAGATCAAGAGACAAGCAATCGCAAACACAAAGAATTTATTTCGAGGTTTGAGCCACCGCTCTACTTCTCCGCCTTCACCATTATGAAGGATTTCACTATCCACTAAAGGATCTTCCACAAAGAGATCTTATAATAAGTGTAATACCCCGTTCCCGGAATACGTACTTAATTTCGTATTCAGATTTTCGGTTATATTTTTCGATTTGTTTCCCGTATTTATTCTGTATTATGAATTCCTTATATGATTGTTTTGTCTTGGATTTGGATTCGTGGTCTCGGGGTCAGCCCCAGTCTAAACCAGGGACCCGATCATAGTATATTATTCGATATGGTCTTTCCGGTGATTAAATTTGACCGATTTCAGTTTCAAATATTATTTTCCATTATTATAAATTTTCTATGATTTTCTGGATTTTTCTTGAATTAAAAGGAATTTCTTCAAAACCGGTGTCGGCCAGTGCCGCTGACCGATTCCTAGATTTTTATTTCACAAACGGTTTGGAATTTCTCAATGATTCTTTAGACTTTATTTCTTAGAATAATATTTTCTACCTACATGCTTTTTCTGAGGATTTTATAATTTTATGAAAATTCCAACGGAGTCGGTAGATAACTGGTTCCGGGATTTTTAGTTTTAAAACTATAAAGTATTTCTTAAAACGGATTTCATCATTATTCTTAATATAATATTATGGATTTTTGATAATTATTTCGGGTCGTTCCGAGATACTTGAATTTCGGACGATTCCGGTATTTTCCGAAATGTTTTCCGTATCCTCGATTTAAACCCGGGTATCTGTCCTTTCAATATTTTCCAATTCTAATTCCAAGAAAATATCTTCTCCTTTATAATTCCTCTTCCTTTTCCTTTTCTTTATTTCTTTCCTTCCTTCCCAAGCCACACACTTTTCCAATTTTCCCAAATTACCAAAATTCCTATTTTTCCTCTCCACACAACTCCCACCTACCTCCACCATTTAATGCATCTCTCTCTCTCTCTCCCATGGCCGGCCAAGTGGCCAAGAGAAGGACACTCACCCCCTCCTCCACTTTGCAAATAACCCCCTCTCATCTACTCTAATTTCACTTCCTTCACAAATTCCAAATCATATATAAACATTCCTTTACATTTCCTTTTCCTTTTTTCACTTCACCAAAAGAAAGACCCTTCACCAAAATCTCTCCTCCATCTCAAATTCAAACCCTAACTCCAACACCAAGATCATCTTCTCCACCTCAAGCAACTTCAACTTCAACAACTACTTTTGGATTGAAGCCATCATCTCCACCTTGGGATCCTTTCAAGACTACAAAGCTTCACCTAACCAATCCTTGTGAGTATTTTTACTCACCAAGACTCATCAAATTCCTAGTATACTTGTAATTACAATTCTTGTACATTTACATCTTCAAAATCACATTTTAGACTATCAAGCACAACCACCAGATTCAGTTCTGTACACTGTGTTCGACCATGATTAGTCGACTTGACCTAGAACCTAGTCGACTAGAAACCCTTAGCTGAAACGTAGCCTTTTCTGACTTCACAGTTTTAGTCGACTAGTCCCTTTTACCAGTCGACTAGATATCCCTAGTCGACTACTAGAATTCCCCTAGTCGACTCCTGAAATAAACTCAACTCTCTGTATCACAGTTTTAGTCGACTTAACATAACTGTTAGTCGACTTGACATGTCTGTTAGTCGACTACTATTTCAACCTAGTCGACTAAGTGTCCCTGAATCAGAAACCCAACTCTCTGGAAACACAGTATTAGTCGACTACCTCATTTTCCTAGTCGACTAACCCTTCTATTAGTCGACTACTATTTCAACCTAGTCGACTAACTTATGGTTGTCTGTTATAGTTAATTACCTCCTTGACTTTGTATCTTATCCTTGATACATATACTATATATTGTTCTTACTTGTACTTCATAACTTGTACTTTATGACCTATTACTTGATGTATGTCATCTCTAGTCACTTCATATTTCCATTGATATGCTACTGCTTGTTTCATTCTTGTTCATGTACTCTATCTGTGTTATGCCTACTTTCTTATCGTACACTATGCGTGGTTGACCCTTCGAGGTCATTGAACTCTGGGTTTCTATTATATTATCATTGCTATGTCGTTACTTCAGACTTGTTAGTTTCATGTTTCCTTTTAACACATGTATATCATCTAACTTCCACTATGTTATCACCTGACCACTTGGCATGTTACTACCTAGTAAGAACCACTGGTTATGACATGACTTGCCCTGATTAATATCAATCTCTTGACTTGATTGGTTACTTGTTGGATATCATCATCTTGTCATGCTATCACTCTATACCCAGCATGATACACTCGACTTGTGATTATTATCCTTACGGGAACTTGACTTGTTATCTTGTACCATGATCAGTAACTTGTTTCCCTGCTTTATATGCAGTGACCTGACTATATAGTGCTTCTGTACTCCTTATTCCTGATCATGTCCATTTCCTGTTATTTCCCGTAAAGTGATAATTAACCTATTAAATCCTAAAAAGGACCAACTTGTATTGGGTCGGGGGAAACATGCGGATATCGATATATGTTCGTGTTACAGTGGCATTAGGTTGTGCACTATATCCGGTCTGACCTGAGGGCCACCAGGGGACCGAGGGGAGAGCTGGCTCCCTACATTCCTGTTTTAACGGGCATACATAAGTCCCTCCTCCTGGATAAGCCTTGCGGCTGGCTTCCGTTTCCATGCAACGGAGCAAACTTTGGCCGTGGTCCCGGGTATGTACGGGACCACTGTAAACATAGTTCGTTGATACAACCGTTGTTTCCAATAACAACCTCGACTTTCTTATATATGGATGTATGTGAGTTGGGATATATACCGGGTATATACCGAGACACATACCTAGATATATGGGTTAGACGAGTAATAATAATAAGACACCTGTTATGATTTCTGTTATAGATACCTGTTATGTTATGACTCCTATTATACCTGTTATGTCATAATCCTTGTTATGATTCCTGTATTTTTGTTAGACTTGATACATGATGATTCTAGTTCCTGCTTTACCTCTTACATGTTTCTATCATAACCGCTTTGTTATTATTCCTTCGACTTACTAGTCTTGTAAAGCCGTAACTCAAGCTTACACACAGTCTTTCCATCTTTATTTCGTTATACTTCCATTACTTGCTGGTTCATGTTTCTTATACTGATTCTAACCCTCTTATTCATGTTTCTTAGCCATTTGGCTGTAGCCTGTTATTATTGGGAGGTCCTGACTCTCTTGGATTTGTATGTTCAGGTTTAGAAGCTGGATCGAAGTGAGCCATCCACAGTAGATTGAGCTTTCCTTAGAGTGCAGTCAGATTAGCTCCAGTTCCTTCGTGCCAGCCATCTCTTTTTGACTCACGAGATCTACATCCTTCTCGTGAGCATTTTGTGTTTATATTGTATATTTTACTTTTGGACTTGTTTATGATAAAGGATACATGTAGCGTGTAATACTTTATCATACTGTGATAGCTTTGTATTTGTACTTTTATGTTGGCATATGTATGTATACCACGCTTCGCGTTGTACTCTGTTTCCTTGTTGTACTTTTATGCTTAGCGTATATACGTGGGGGCACTTTCTGACCTACGTATATACGTTGCAGTGACGTCCCCGTATCCGTGGAATCGGGGGCGTTACAGGATGGTATCAGAGCTTAGGCTCTTACCTCTATAGTACAAACAAGCTGCAAATTCCAGTAATTTGCTATTGCCAACTACAACGTACAAAGTTATCTAGTCCTTCCTGATTTTTCTAGTTCTTCTTGATCTTTCCTTCATATCCTAAACTCCTTCCATTCTTCCAACTCTTTCCAGTTATCTTTCATCAACTAGGTATGGACACTGGGCAAGCATCAAAGGTTTCCCGTGGAAAGGAACGACGATTGGAGAAGAAGAGTGAGAACCAAGTGCAGAACAAGTCGATTAAGAAGGCTTTGCAGTTGATGAGGAGGGCCTTGCAGTTGATGAATGAAGTGAACGAAGGAGGTGCGACCAGGACAATCAATGGCCCGAAGATCAAGCGACCGTTCAAACGTCCTCTTCCTGGGAACACATGCAATTTCTGCCACAAACCCGGACATTTTAAGAGGGATTGCCGAATGGCCAATGGGTTATGTTTGGCATGTGGGAAAGAGAGTCATGTGATAAGGAATTGCCCACACAGGAAGTTTGGACAGGTGGCACCAGTCAGACCAGCTCGTTCAGCCCCAGCTTTTCCAGCCCCGCCACCAAGGAGGAATCCAGAACCTGTTCCACCCCAACAGAATAATCAACAGCAGAGGGGAGTGAAAACTGGAACAGATCAGGCAACCGAGACATCAGACGGTGCAGCACTGTGTGAAGACCAGTGTCTAGATCCGGAACCTTAGGGATGGTAACCACTACCCCAGATCTTGTATTTGAGTTGGTTATTATTCTAAATATTTTTCCTTATCATTCTATCATTGTTCATTCTAGTCCCTCATGTGTTCATCTTATCCCCTGTTTTGGTTTTATGAGGCCTTTATTCCAGCCATTGTCCCCTTTGTATTCAATTTACCCCTTAGCGAAATTGCGAGGACGCAATTTTTGTAAGGTGGGTGGATTGTAATACCCCGTTCCCGGAATACGTACTTAATTTCGTATTCAGATTTTTGGTCGTATTTTTCGATTTGTTTCCCGTATTTATTCTGTATTATGAATTCCTTATATGATTGTTTTGTCTTGGATTTGGATTCGTGGTCTCGGGGTCAGCCCCAGTCTGAACCAGGGACCCGATCATAGTATATTATTCGATATGGTCTTTCCGGTGATTAGATTTGACCGATTTCAGTTTCAAATATTATTTTCCATTATTATAAATTTTCTATGATTTTCTGGATTTTTCTTGAATTAAAAGGAATTTCTTCAAACCGGTGTCGGCCAGTGCCGCTGACCGATTCCTGGATTTTTATTTCACAAACGGTTTGGAATTTCTCAATGATTCTTTAGACTTTATTTCTTAGAATAATATTTTCTACCTACATGCTTTTTCTGAGGATTTTATAATTTTATGAAAATTCCAACGGAGTCGGTAGATAACTGGTTCCGGGATTTTTAGTTTTAAAACTATAAAGTATTTCTTAAAACGGATTTCACCATTATTCTTAATATAATATTATGGATTTTTGATAATTATTTCGGGTCGTTCCGAGATACTTGAATTTCGGACGATTCCGGTATTTTCCGAAATGTTTTCCGTATCCTCGATTTAAACCCGGGTATCTGTCCTTTCAATATTTTCCAATTCTAATTCCAAGAAAATATCTTCTCCTTTATAATTCCTCTTCCTTTTTCCTTTTCTTTATTTCTTTCCTTCCTTCCCAAGCCACACACTTTTCCAATTTTCCCAAATTACCAAAATTCCTATTTTTCCTCTCCACACAACTCCCACCTACCTCCACCATTTAATGCATCTCTCTCTCTCTCTCCCATGGCCGGCCAAGTGGCCAAGAGAAGGACACTCACCCCCTCCTCCACTTTGCAAATAACCCCCTCTCATCTACTCTAATTTCACTTCCTTCACAAATTCCAAATCATATATAAACATTCCTTTACATTTCCTTTCCTTTTTTCACTTCACCAAAGAAAGACCCTTCACCAAAATCTCTCCTCCATCTCAAATTCAAACCCTAACTCCAACACCAAGATCATCTTCTCCACCTCAAGCAACTTCAACTTCAACAACTACTTTTGGATTGAAGCCATCATCTCCACCTTGGGATCCTTTCAAGACTACAAAGCTTCACCTAACCAATCCTTGTGAGTATTTTTACTCACCAAGACTCATCAAATTCCTAGTATACTTGTAATTACAATTCTTGTACATTTACATCTTCAAAATCACATTTTTAGACTATCAAGCACAACCACCAGATTCAGTTCTGTACACTGTGTTCGACCATGATTAGTCGACTTGACCTAGAACCTAGTCGACTAGAAACCCTTAGCTGAAACGTAGCCTTTTCTGACTTCACAGTTTTAGTCGACTAGTCCCTTTTACCAGTCGACTAGATATCCCTAGTCGACTACTAGAATTCCCCTAGTCGACTCCTGAAATAAACTCAACTCTCTGTATCACAGTTTTAGTCGACTTAACATAACTGTTAGTCGACTTGACATGTCTGTTAGTCGACTACTATTTCAACCTAGTCGACTAAGTGTCCCTGAATCAGAAACCCAACTCTCTGGAACACAGTATTAGTCGACTACCTCATTTTCCTAGTCGACTAACCCTTCTATTAGTCGACTACTATTTCAACCTAGTCGACTAACTTATGGTTGTCTGTTATAGTTAATTACCTCCTTGACTTTGTATCTTATCCTTGATACATATACTATATATTGTTCTTACTTGTACTTCATAACTTGTACTTTATGACCTATTACTTGATGTATGTCATCTCTAGTCACTTCATATTTCCATTGATATGCTACTGCTTGTTTCATTCTTGTTCATGTACTCTATCTGTGTTATGCCTACTTTCTTATCGTACACTATGCGTGGTTGACCCTTCGAGGTCATTGAACTCTGGGTTTCTATTATATTATCATTGCTATGTCGTTACTTCAGACTTGTTAGTTTCATGTTTCCTTTTAACACATGTATATCATCTAACTTCCACTATGTTATCACCTGACCACTTGGCATGTTACTACCTAGTAAGAACCACTGGTTATGACATGACTTGCCCTGATTAATATCAATCTCTTGACTTGATTGGTTACTTGTTGGATATCATCATCTTGTCATGCTATCACTCTATACCCAGCATGATACACTCGACTTGTGATTATTATCCTTACGGGAACTTGACTTGTTATCTTGTACCATGATCAGTAACTTGTTTCCCTGCTTTATATGCAGTGACCTGACTATATAGTGCTTCTGTACTCCTTATTCCTGATCATGTCCATTTCCTGTTATTTCCCGTAAAGTGATAATTAACCTATTAAATCCTAAAAAGGACCAACTTGTATTGGGTCGGGGGAAACATGCGGATATCGATATATGTTCGTGTTTACAGTGGCATTAGGTTGTGCACTATATCCGGTCTGACCTGAGGGCCACCAGGGGACCGAGGGGAGAGCTGGCTCCCTACATTCCTGTTTTAACGGGCATACATAAGTCCCTCCTCCTGGATAAGCCTTGCGGCTGGCTTCCGTTTCCATGCAACGGAGCAAACTTTGGCCGTGGTCCCGGGTATGTACGGGACCCACTGTAAACATAGTTCGTTGATACAACCGTTGTTTCCAATAACAACCTCGACTTTCTTATATATGGATGTATGTGAGTTGGGATATATACCGGGTATATACCGAGACACATACCTAGATATATGGGTTAGACGAGTAATAATAATAAGACACCTGTTATGATTTCTGTTATAGATACCTGTTATGTTATGACTCCTATTATACCTGTTATGTCATAATCCTTGTTATGATTCCTGTATTTTTGTTAGACTTGATACATGATGATTCTAGTTCCTGCTTTACCTCTTACATGTTTCTATCATAACCGCTTTGTTATTATTCCTTCGACTTACTAGTCTTGTAAAGCCGTAACTCAAGCTTACACACAGTCTTTCCATCTTTATTTCGTTATACTTCCATTACTTGCTGGTTCATGTTTCTTATACTGATTCTAACCCTCTTATTCATGTTTCTTAGCCATTTGGCTGTAGCCTGTTATTATTGGGAGGTCCTGACTCCCTTGGATTTGTATGTTCAGGTTTAGAAGCTGGATCGAAGTGGAGCCATCCACAGTAGATTGAGCTTTCCTTAGAGTGCAGTCAGATTAGCTCCAGTTCCTTCGTGCCAGCCATCTCTTTTTGACTCACGAGATCTACATCCTTCTCGTGAGCATTTTGTGTTTATATTGTATATTTTTCTTTTGGACTTGTTTATGATAAAGGATACATGTAGCGTGTAATACTTTATCATACTGTGATAGCTTTGTATTTGTACTTTTATGTTGGCATATGTATGTATACCACGCTTCGCGTTGTACTCTGTTTCCTTGTTGTACTTTTATGCTTAGCGTATATACGTGGGGGCACTTTCTGACCTACGTATATACGTTGCAGTGACGTCCCCGTATCCGTGGAATCGGGGCGTTACAATAAGAAATTACAAAAGGTCTACACAAGATCAGAGTACACAACTCCACTATTCAATCCTTTATATAAGAGGTAGCACAAAGCCAACTGAGGTTATAAAGCTCTTGGTGATCACTCAAGATCATAAACACTCTCTCTTCCAACTTTCTATAGGGTAGGATATGAAATGAAACTCAAGGGGTTATGTGAGAGTAGAAATTCAAATAGAAAGAATTTAAGAGCTGAAAAACTAAATGAACTTAGCTTTGGGAAGATTGCACTGGAAAATTGGAAGCTAAAAAACTTTTCTCTTTTAGAGTAAACTTGATTATTTATGAAAACTTGTAAAAACTTATTGCCTTAAGCTCAAACCCAATGACCCATTTATATAGCAACTCATAAAACCTATAGGTAAGACTCACCATATCTTTAGGAATAAGATTTGATCCATAAAAATAGGAAATGCCCGTTGAAAAACATAAAAGATGAAACAGATTTAAAAACTAGCCGTTATT
Source organism: Agave tequilana (assembly GCA_038442645.1). Lineage (NCBI taxonomy): Eukaryota > Viridiplantae > Streptophyta > Magnoliopsida > Asparagales > Asparagaceae > Agave > Agave tequilana. The sequence goes on from JAVJIF010007659.1 coordinate 178,460, forward strand.
AAAGTTTTGGCAGTGTGTCGGTCGGTCGACCGGTCGACCGACCCTCCATATATCAAAATATAGCCGTTGGCTACGGTCGACCGGTCGGTCAATCGGATTCAACCGAGGTTAAGGGATGAGCCAGTAGGTCGACCGTTCGGTCGACCGACAGACGTGCACAATGTGCACACCCCAATCTATAAGATCGGTTGACCGACTTGGCCTGTCATAGGCAACGGTCAACCGACCGGTCGACCGACCTGGCTGAAAATTGTCTTTTCTGAAAATCTTGAAATGAAATTTTTTCTAAAAAAATTATATTGGTTTTTAAGATGTATAATAATGTATTGGCAATTGAGATACAAGTTCTAAACTTGATTAATTCTTTGGAGAATATATGAAACATGTATCAAGACTAATCATGTAAAACACCAATACAAAATAAAAAAACATGTATATTTGTGTGTGTAACTCTTTGAGCAACAATTCTATATTCTACACTTTAATAAACTATTTTCTTACAAGGTTCTAAGCGACTACAAGTGTCTTCAAGCGGGCGTCTCCAATAGCGACGTCGAGTGCTTTGAGCGTCAATCTCGTACTTGAATACCCTTGAGTATTCAACACCTTCCTTTAGAGGAAAAAAACGTTTTTGAATCCTTTAAAAGCCTGAAATATACTTAAAAACTTGAACTTAATTAGTATTAAATAATCACAAATATTTTGTTATCATCAAAACAAGAAACCGGTGATTGTAATCTTGGGCCAACAACTCTCCCTTTTTGATAATGACAAGACATATAATTTATTTAAAATAAAAGATAGAAAAGAGCTTGAAAAAGCTCCCCCTCAAGTTATGCTATCTATTAAGTACAAGAAATCATTATGACTGCAAATAGATTTGTCAATGTAAGCAAGTTACGTAAATACATATATGAAGAATATATCAATTTAGAATAATATGCATAAATATCCTATCATCCTTCCATTCCTCCTTCCTCCAAAAACATTATGCAATCAGTGACGACAATAAATCAAAACATTGCATATGAGATGGATATACATGATACCAAAACAATAAATCAAAACATTGCATATGAGATGGATATACATGATACCCAAAAAAGAAATAAAAAACTCAAGTTATATCAAATATTATATCATATCAAATAATAACTCAAATATCTCTTCCCCATTTTGTCATGCATCAAAAAGGATATGAAACAAACATGAAATCAAGAGAGATACCAAATAAAAACAAATGTATTTTAATTTAAAATGCATGAAACCATATGAAATAAACATGAATCAATGTCAAAACTCATGAATTCATAGTGTAACACCCGAATTGGTAAACTCTGGGCTACAACATTTTCATTGGATTAAAAACATTTTTCTGTGAATTCTTATGATTATTAAACTATATGTTCCTGTGTTAAATAATTCTCAAGAATTATTTAATGGAAATTCAGAATAGATTTAAATTTTTCTAAATCATATCGGATTAATTGATATGAGGTGACATTGATACCATGTATGTTTGTACATTAATATAAGTGGTGTAATACTTGAATATTATAAATCTGGTTTATTTGGTATATTCCTACTCTTTCAGATTGTACTGATAAGAAGATCGGTAATCGGTATATTACCGGATATTCTTTTAATATTAATTATAAATTTATTATGAATAGAGGAATACAAAAAAATATATAAAAATGTACGGATGTATATATTGCATGAAATACTCATATAAATACCGGGTATTGGTATTCATACCAATTTTGATTGTATTAAATAAGTTGGGAAAAATGAAGAAACAAAGAAAAATAAAAGAAAAAGAATAAAATATAAAATAAAATAAAGATTTAATTGATTGGGATATGGGGAAGGTATGGGGAGTAGGTGAGAGTGGGTAAGATATTTTTTTTAAAGGAGGAGATGATGAGATTTTTTTCTCATCTCTCTCTCCTTCTCTCTCTCTTTCTCTCCGGCGGCGCCGTAGGTCGGCCGGCGCAGGGCCGGCAGTGGGGGGGAAGCTCCAGCCCCCACCCTCCATCTCTCTCTCTCTCTCTTTCTCTCTCTTGTTCTCCCCCTCTTTGGGACCCAGCCGGCGGCGAGATGTCGGGGAGGCGCCGGTGCCGGGGGCGGCCGCGCGCTGGAAGGCGGCCGTGGTGGCGTGGGGAGCGGCAGCAGCAACGATTGTTGCTACTGCTGTTTCACAGAGCAGAGGAAGGAGAAATGGTGGGTTGGGTTTGGGTTCGGGTTCAAAATAAACCCGACCTGACCCGTTAAGAACCCAACCCGATAAGATAAATTTCATTTTATCCCTTGTAAAATTGAATAATTGTTTTGGGGCCTGAAAATTACAAACAGCAACCTGAAAATTTTCAGTTATTACGTATCTAACCTTTTATATTGGTTTTGGTTTCTGAACGATATCTTGGCCATCCGAAGTCAGGTTCGGACGATTCTTAAGCCGTTAGATCGTGAAAACGAGAGCTACACATCTTGTGTATCACTATACGGTATTGGGTGTTTAAAATTTATCGGTATACCCGGTGAGTGAAAGTCCTAACTTAAATCTGTTTTTCCCCAACTTAGAAATAATTGTTATTGGGATATTATTGATAATATTGATTCATTGGAACTAAGAGATTATATCATTAAAAAGATGATTGTAATATTTACGTGATAGTGAATGAGTGTCGTGGAACCGGAATCCAAATAGGGTATCCGAATAATGAATCACGGATATGTTACGTATATTTGTGTGAGAACATAATACAGGTATGATGCCAAATTGAGAATTGTTATTTAAAGTTCATATAACATGACCATTAAGAGTCTGTTAGAGTATCAAAATGGTTGCACATAGACAAATGCCACATAAGTTATGTGTTTGTGGAATTCTGAGCAACATGTATATGTTGTGAGTATTTACTAGGATCGAGAGTTATGATAGAAATAGTAAAGTATAAATTTCGGTTAATATCATCTACCCGTCTGTGATGAATATTGATGTCACTCAACCTGAAAATCATTAAGTGGGTAAAGTTTACCTCCGATTCTATTACAGACTGTGATTGCAGGTGTATTGACTATTAATATAATAATGATGATAGTTAAATAAAGATTGATATTATATGAAAGTAATGTGCAATCTGTTTTGAAAGTAATAGTTATGGATAATAATAATCGGATGGTAGTTGGTTAACACCGGTATACCCGGTGAGTAGATTAAACAGTGACAACGGGGAATCGATTACAAATCATGAATGTTTATTTATTAATAAGAGATAAATAGAAATCAATTAAGATAAAAGATCACTTGAGATCCATCAACCATAATTGGATAATTATAGAATCGGTTATGTTGATACTGGTATAAGCAGAATCCGAAGTTGATATTAGAATTGAACTAAGTAAATGAAATTAGAAATTATCTTCGAGTAACTCGATGTAACCGTGATATAGAAAACTCTGTTAAATGGGATATATGAATTGATGAAGTATGATAAAAATAGCGTACTGATTAAACTATTGAAGGTTTTGTTAATATTGATAACTCAGATGGGATCGGGACATTTCGGTGAATTAGCAACTATGAACGTGAACCGATAATGATGGAACTGATCAAGGTAATTGATAATGAACTGAATTAGAGCAACTGAATTCCTAGTACTACCAAACATGCTTGATAAATAAATTGAACATTAAAAGCTTATTGTTAAGCTAAGTACACGGGATACTTAAATATTATGTAGTATGTTGGTATTGATCTTACGAATACTGTTTTCGTATCTATTGTGTTCATGATATATATGCCCATAACGTGATTTTGTATATAAACTTACACACTTGAGGCATCAAAGGTCAGCGAATGACCTACTTATCTATATATATCGGTTAAGTTGTTAATCCATAGCAACTAAAAGCAAATTGGATGGACAAATAACTAAGGTTTATTAAGTCTGATGAGAGGTGGAAAAATAATACCTTTGGACTTGAACTTGTAAGTAGATATTTTACTTTTCAACGATCAATAATTACTAATGAAAAACCACTGAATAAGATGATTATCAGATAATGGGTGACCGATGATCATGTATAAGTATCAAGTGAGTAATTAAACTGGTGAAAACACGTTAGAGTCAATATTGAGTAAATCTGACAATTTAACATTAAGTATATCGATTAGAGATGGATAATTCGATATCAACAAAACAAATATCGATAGTATTGAACTAGTATTTTGTTATGCCCACTCTATACACCAGAGACTTTTGGGTATCCTTATAATTGATTATCAGAACATCGGAAGCCTCTATTAGGCTTGTAAGTCATATCTTTATAGTGACACCGATTATATCTAGCCGGTAATAGTCAGATAATTATCTTAACAATTGAAAGTTGTGATACAGATGAAAGATTGAGCGTCGTATTAATGAGACTAGTAATCCAGTATTGGTAAGTGATATGTGTATTTGTGTGCATGTATATATGTGTGTGGTTTGATTCATATGCGCAAAGGATGATTTGACTAATAATTGACTGTGTAGTTTGGAACTAGAAGACAGAAGTAAGCGTTAACACTGGTATTGGTGAAACCTGGGGTAAATTTGGGCTGTATCAAACAAAAGTACTAAAATCAGTCCTTGCTTGAAATAAAAGATATTTATAATATCAAAAGTATAATAATTCATTGAGATCAAAATTGTCGTGTAACTATCACTTGTATTAGAAGTGATGAGAAAATTCTGAATTAAATCAAGTTGTAACCAATAGGCAGACTGCCTGAGGGTAAAAGAGACAAATGATGATGAATCCCAGATGTTAACTAAATGATAAAAGGCGAATAAGTATTATGATTAGGAAAAGTGAATACTGATATTACGAATCAGAACTTACTGGTATGATATTGGAGATCATTAAGTTGAATGCATTATGTGTGCATTTGGTACCGCTTAAATATGATAAGAATTACTCAAAACTAACGAATTAAGAAATGAAATCGGATGAACTTGACTGTGTGACACGTCATTATGTATGTGAATGCCTGTGTGATAAGAAATGTGCATAAGTATGTATATGATGTCATGTATTGTATTAGAGGAAGAGACCGGGTTTAACCGGAATTGACCGAAGGGGAGTATTGCTGTTATTTATTGTCTTGGAGAAAGGGACCGGGTTTAACCGGAGGTGACCGAAGGGGAGTATTGTTGTTATTTGTTATCTCAGAGGAAGGGACCGGGTTGAACCGGAGGTGATCGAAGGGGAGTATTGATATCGTTTTATTGAAGTATACTTGAAATATGTTTATAATATCCGATATATAGATATGATTGTTTATGATATCCGAATTATGGATGTTAATAGGTATGTCACCTAGTTTATGCATATGTATGTTTATGATATCGGTATATACATATGATTGTTTATGATATCCGAATTATGAATGTTAATAGGTATGACACCTAGTATATGCGTATGATTGTTATGATATCCGGTATATGAATATGATTGTTTATGATATCCGGTATATGGATATGATTGTTTATGATATCCGAATTAAGGATATTAATATGTATAGTTGTATATTACATCGGGTAAATAGATTGTTGTGACATCCAGTATATGGATGTGAGTGTCTCGTATTTCTTCATGTATGAAACACACAGTTATAATTGGATACTATCATGAGTAGAGTGTGATATTATATGTATATTGAGGTAGGTGCAATATTGGACTGTAACTAATCTAGTGAGTACGATTAGGCTTTTAAAGAGTTATGATGTGATCATGACTATATAAATGAAATACGAACATGTTACAAACTAAAAACATGAGAGATGATTATAAGAGACTAACGTGTAGGTTAAGTATTGCAAAATCATGGAGATTGTATGTTAATAAAATATTAGTCACGTATACCCAGAAGAATACACATAAAAAGTATCGGATAATAGAAAGAATCTATGATTCATTAAGTTGCAGTATCAACCATAAGTAAAAAAGTATTGAAACTGATTCTAGACATTGTTCAACTGCATCATACTTGATTTACAATGGTATTATAATTCAAACTCTATTTTGAATGATTTCACTCACTGAGCTGTTGAGCTCACCCCACCACAAATTGATATTTTCAGGTCACGGCAACGCGACGGTCCGACTTAGAACTGCAAGGATGTTCTCCTGAGATGACGTATGTACTTATTATAGAATATGATTCTTTTATAAACTCTGATGTTATTAGTCACTGTGAGTTAGAATATTATATCAGGGAAACACTCTTATGTATATGTTTATTTGATTGATCTGGGATGAACTATATGATGAAAATGAGATTAATAAGTAGGCTGATGTTAGCCGAAATTAATTTATATAAATATTTAGGTTGATGATTATGGATATTGAGGTAATTAAACCTGGGACCATTACACATAGTGCAAACATTTAACTCGCCACAAATAAAGAAAAATCTATTATAATCTAGTAGTTTAGTAAAAATATCCGTAAGTTAAAAATTGGTAGAAACATAATCAATTTCAATATCTTCTTTCTCATAATGATCTCTAAGAAAGTGATATTGAATCTCTATGTGCTTGGTCTTACTGTATTGATTTGTATTTTTGGTCATATGAATAGTATTAATGTTATCATAAAATATATGTTATCATTAAATATTTAAATATACTCATAATGCAAATCATATTCAAGGAGAGTGTGTTTCATCCTAAGGACTTGTGCACAACAAGCCGTAGTCGTAAAATACTCTGTTGGACCAAAGGCCCATCACTCTAGTTTTGTTGGTGATTAACTCATATAGTTATACTTTACTAATGATCTTGTATTTATATAATTTCAGTTATTAATCAAGATATTAGTAGGTGTCTAACTTCAACAAAGAAGTTTTGGAGCTAATACATGAAGATTCAAGAGCTTGCACGTCAAGATCGCATCTAGCACTCGGTTAGAGTCAAGCTCTTTGGATCGTGTTTGGATCAAGTTGGCTTAGAGAAGGAGTTCTATAAGAAGACTTCAGTTTGTATTTAGTTTAGTTTGTTAAAGGGTAGAATATATTTTGAAGCTAAAAAATACACACATACAAAAAAAATACACATTTTTCAAAAGTATGGTTTTGATTTTTGATTCTCAAAGTTTCTAAAATATTTTTTATTAAGTTTAGAACTTATATCTAATAGCTATGTATGTTTCCTATCTTCCAAAACCCAAACAAAAATATTTTAATATTTTATATATCTTCAAAAAGAGTTTTTAAAATCTATTTTGGCCTAGGTCGGTCGACTGGGCAGTCGACCATGCCTATTACAGGCCAGAACGCTCGACCGCATAGTCGACTAGAGTTCTGGCAATTGGGGCCCTGGGGGTGTTCACGTTGTGCACGTTTCTGGTCGACCGGGCGGTTGACTGGTCCCCGGTTGCAGTCAACCGACCGGTCGACTGACTGTAACCAGCCTACTCACTGTTTCTTATGGTCGATCGAAGCTAACGGTCAAATTTTTAAATGGGCCGGTTGACCGTTCGTCTGCTGGATTGCAGAAACAACTCTTTTATTTAAAGCTGTTTTTAAATATGTTTAATTCTAAAATGTGGAAAGTTGATTTTGAGGGTCAATTTCTTCCTCTTTTATTCTGGTAAAACTATACTATGTTTACTCTTCCTAAAACCTATATAAAGGGGTCATTAGGGTTGAGTTAATCACAACAACAAATTTGAAAAATCAAGTTTTGGGTTTTTAAGAGAAAGAGCTTTCTAGTTTCAGTTTTGTCCTTTTATTTTCAAAAGTCTACTTCAAGTTTTTAGTTCTCAAAATCTTTCTTTTTATTTTACTCTAACTTACAAATTCTTGAGCTTCAAATTTATATTTTATTCTATAGGATTTTGTAAGAGAGTTTCAAGAGAAAGTTTGTGGTCTTTTGATCACCCAGAGATTATTATATTATCTTTGTGCTACTTCTGATCTAGATAAGTATATTGGGGAGTTGTGTATTCCGAGTGGTTGTAATTCCTTAGTGTAAGGTACCTTGGTGGAAGATCATATCGTGGATTGGGAAATCCTTCACGATGGTGAAGACGGGGACGTAGAGCAGTGGCTCAAACCTCGAAACAAATCTTCTTGTTTACGATTGCTTTCTTGTCTCTGCTTATTCACTTTTTATCATTCATTATTGTCGATCTATACTCATCATAACAAGATAGCAATTACACACTTCAACTCTTATCTAGAGGAATCACGAGGAGAAATTCAGAGCCCTTCCCAGGGAATCCGGGTTCAAGTCTTATTTTGAGTGATCGGTTACATCATCTCATTTTATATTGCATTAAATTTTTAATTGATTAGCAATACACCTATTCACCCCCTCTAAGTGTTATTTCAATTGATATCAGAGATTAGGTCTCTAGTTTTGGCTTAACATCCTTAGAGAGATCCTATTGCTAATTATTTCATTGCCTTCATCATGCTTATCCAAAAATGGCTAATGGTATAAAGACCCCTCCCAAGTTTGATGGCCTTAACTGTTGGCCCAGAGGCCTTCCACTCTAGTTTTGATGATGATTAACTCATATAGTTATGTTTACTAATAATCTTGTGATGTTTAGTTTTAGATACTTAACCAAGATATTAGTAGGTGATTAGCTTCAACAAAGGTGTTTTGGAGCTTTTCACATGGTGATTCAAGAGCCCGAGCGTTAAAGTTCATATCTAGCACTCGTTGGAGTCAAGCTCGGTGGATCACGTTTGGATCGAGTTGGCTTGAAGACGGATTTCGTCAAGAAAATTTTGGTATATAGTTTAGTTTATGTTTTAGATTCATTTGTTAAAGATTAGATAGTGTGATATGCTCAAGTTCACAACACACACATGTTTCATGTTTGGTTTTGGTTTTTCGGTTTCGGTTTCGGTTTCGGTTTCGGTTTCGGTTTAACCAATCTTGGTTTTCATAAATAGATAGAATTAATAAGTTTACATGGTTTAATGTATATTAGATTTGTTCTATATACATGTATGCTTCAACTATTTAAACAAACTTAGTTTGATAGTCTATTTCATGAGTTTGGTGTTTTGGTATTTTAACAAAACGTATTTTTTGATTTAAAGTCAAAAACATTGATATATATATCTATTTCATGTATATTGGATTATATCCATGTACAACATGCTTCAAGTTGTTTAAGTATCATATTTTTGTATTTGGATGAGTTTTGGACAAAACAATTTTTTCATCTCAAAAATCCAAGTTTTGAAAAATACGAAATTTGGTTTTCAGCAAAATTTTCATAACACAAAAATGGTTCAAATTGTTTGAAATATGTGTTGAATTTTTTCACACATGTTTGTATATCAAAGTATTATAATAAAACTATTTTTGTGGATTTTTAGAGATTTTATGGGATTTAATAGGATAATAAAAACTAAGTTTTTCAATCCCTATTTCAGCCTGCCAGGCCCTGGCGGTTGACCGACCGGTCGACCGGACCAGGAGCTGGTCGACCAGAGCGGTCGATCGTATGTGCACAAAACGTGCACATGGCCACTTGGTTTGGCCGGTCGACCGTGCGATCGACCGATTGTAGCATCCTTACTCTCGGGTAAGGACGGTCGACCGGGCGGTCGACCGGTGTTTGGCAACGGTCAAATTTCGACCGTTGGCCGGTCGACCGAATGGTCAAATCTGACCATAATTGGTTGCAACGGCTTTTTTTTAAAGGGGCTATAAAAACCCTATTTGAAGAGCTGTTTTTTAAAGAATTTCAAGAGAAAATTTTCATAGTTCCAAGTGTTTTTACAAGTTTTTGAAAAGAGTTTTTAGTGCCAAAAAGATCAATCTTCATTATTTTAAAAGTGTTTTGTTATTTCAAAGAAAATAGTCTTTTGGGAATTTGTTTTTGGTCTAAAAATACTATATCTATTTGGAGATTTTCCCAAGTGATTTTCTTTGTTAAAAACACTTTGTTTTTCACACTTGAGCTTATCATTCTATCCTTTCTATAGGATCATTGTTTTTGTGGAAAAGATTGGTTTGCGGTCTTTTGGTCACTAAGTTGTAAACCCTCCTACTTTGTGTTATCCCTCTTGAGTAGAGGTTGATTTGTGGAGTGGTTGCTTTGTGCCCTATCCCTCTAGTGAGAGGTTGATTGGTTGTGTGGCTTTATGCCCATCCCTCAAGTTGTGAGGTGATCGATTTGTGGTGGCTTTGTGCCTAGCCTCTAATTATAGATGTTGTTTTAGTTGAGAGAGGAGTTGTGTACTCCATTTTGTAATTGCCCCAAATCCTCAGTGGAGGTTCCCTGTGTGGGAGTCCTTTGTGGACGAGTTAGTGAAAATCCTTCTATGTGAAGGCGGGGACGTAGAGCTGGGTGCTCAAACCTCGAAACAAATCTCGGTGTTTGCGTTTGATCCATTGACTCTAACTCTCTCTTTACTATTGTGCCTTGTATCATTCATATTGTCATATATCCATTATATGCTTGGTTGTTTGTGTGTGCCTCACTTGTGCTTAACCACGAGAGCTTCATATAGCGCCTCAACTCTTATTCAGAGGAATCAAGAGGAGTTAGTTCAGAGCCCTTTACTGAAAATTTGGCTACACTCGTTGGTTGCATTAAGTGTTGTTGCAATTAAGTTTTTAATTTTCGCATTTAGTTCATTAGATTAACCGTACACCTATTCACCCCCCTCTACGTGTACTTTCAATTGGTATCAGAGCCTACGCTCCTGATATTTGGTTTAACCACCTAGGAGTGTGATCTTGATTTTGCTAATCTACATTTGCATTTGCATTTGCACACATATTGTTTGCACTCATGGATGCACCTCTCATGTTTGATATCTCTAGACTTGATATATGGAAGGTTCTGATGAGTTGTCATTTAAAAGCCCTAGGCTTGCATGTTTACCTTGCCATTACCAAGGAATCCTACCCTAATGATAGCAAGCATATAGAGGCCAATGCAATAGCCCTAAAGGCACTTAAAGCATCCCTTGATAAAAGTTATTTACGTGTGTTTTCTCACTATAAGTCTGCTTTTGCAGTATGGAGCATTTTGACTTCTTTGAGCTACCAAAGATTATCGATAAGAAGAGGAGATGTAGGAGAGACGAGTCCGATGAACGTTGCATCATGGTCCAAGGGAATGACTCCCTTGAGGTACACTCGGACACTCAACTAGATGCTAGTTCTAGTTCATATTGCAATGAGTGTATGGAGGCTCAAGCCATAAATAATGAACTTGCTAAAAATTGTGAAAAGTTGCTTTCAAAATATAAACTTTTGAAAAAGGATAATATTGATTTAAAAGAAGAAAATAAAGATTTATCTTCTAAACTTGAGATTGCTTTGCAAGAGAGGGATGAGATTTCGAGTGAACTTGACTCACTTAAATCCCAACTTGATCTTGCTCTTAATGAAAACAAAATTTTGAAAAGTAAAAATGATTGTGAATATATTTTGAAGAAAAATGAGGATTTAACTTCAAATTTTGATTTTGTATTAAAAGAGAATAATTCTTTGAAAAACAAAATTGACTTGATTTCACAAGAATTGAAAGATTATTTAAAGAAAAATGTTTCTTTGAAAAATAATATTGATTCACATGTTTGCCATGTTAGTGTAGCTTCACCTAGCTCACCTATTACATGCACCTCTTCTTCTAGGATTGATAATGATATTTGCTTGTTAAAAAAGAGTGTGGATTGTTTGGGCTCCACTTTGAGCCAATGTGCCTTGAACCATACACCTTTGGAATTATTATTTCGAAAGAAACAAGTTCCATCTTTGCATGCACACAAATCACGACATACACATGCTCCTCACGTACACACCCATAACACGACGTATGCTCATGTATACACATGTACACATTGTGGACGTAAGGACCACCTTGCTAAATTTTGCTATGATCGTATACGTGATTCAAATTTAGCAACTAAATTTGTTTGGGTTAGGAAAGGAACTAACCCCCATGGACCCAAAAGAGTATAGGTACCAAAGACCATCCCTATTATATTTGATGTAGGTGTGGGCTTTCATATGACGTGAGAGTGATGGTGCCTTGAGGTGGATGCGTTCCTAACTTAAAGAGGACAATTTGGATGCATCACTTTTAAGGGGAGTTTGGTGGGAGGACCACCTTATTTTGGAGACATGGAGAATCGCCCTCTTCAGTTTTGGTAACAATCTCTTACTCATTATTTATTATTTACATGCTTTTCATATCATTATTTTTAGCATGTTATGATGTTTCATGATTAGTATGTTATATACCATGATATTTAGATTAGTGATATACATGATTAGTTATTTGAGACACTCATGTTTAATATGGATTTATATCTTTGTGTTCTCACATTTGTTTTAACTAATGTGTATGTCCTAGATCTATGCATGTGTATGTACATAATGATCATATGTATGTTTATGAGTTTTATTTTTATGCTTCATGTTTTGAATATATGTTCGAATGTTAGTTTTCATTAAAACTAGGATATACTTGTACAACTAATGAGCCACAAATAGATTATTACATGTTTGTATTTGAATGCTCATTTGTACTCATTAGATATACTAGTATAGCCTAGTTTTGATGATTCATGCATTTGACTTGTATTCCCATTTTATACATGTTTTCATGTTTATATTTAACTTCATGTATATGTCTATTTTGTCTAAACTATTAGCTATACATATACATCCTTGAACCACTTGCCTTCATGCATATACTTTTGTGGACTCGTTATGTTTTGGATATATATGTATATAGTAGTTTATACATGACATACATATACCTTGAAGGGATTCTAGTTTTGATGATTTTCATGTTTCTTTTAAGGAATCTCATAATAGAGCTACAATGTATATTTTCATGACTATGTTTTTAACACAAAACTTGTACACTCACATTATTTGAGGTTTTCTCATGATTTTGTTCTCATGAGTCCTATATGAGCTTTATATCCTTTGAGTGTCAATTGTTGAGTGATTTTCATGATTCATGAAATATAATTTTGTTTTATTCCTTGCTTGAGGATTTCGTACTAGTTTTCAAATTTTTCTTAAAACTAGTTAGTATTCTTCATTATTGTAGAGCTTTTCAAACATACTATATTTCAAACCTATTTTTGAAAACCCTACCCATTAAAGGGCGGTTGGTTGGGCGACCATGCCTTGTATGCTTCTTATTGAAAATCCTTTTAAACATGTGCATGAAATAGGTAGAAGGAAATATGAGTTATACACTTGATCTTATTGTGTTTCAATGGTATTATTGGATCCTTTCAATTGGTATCACTATTGACATTTTTTTTATACTCATATATATGTTTTATTTGTGCTTAACATATCTCTATATCTTTGAGCACAAATTTTGGTTATGTTAAGCTTGATTTCTTTAATGACTATTATATTTCAATTGATTATGTTTCAGTTGGTATCTTATACAAGCTTATGCATCATTTTATTTGGTATTTCATAAAGGAGGAGAAAAATTTATATTTCACCTTTCAATTGGTTTTGTTATTCTACTCCCACACTTTATGTTAAATATGATTAAAAAAATGATATTGATTATTTTTGATATCATATGTTTTTAATGAAAAATTACTTTTAATTGATACTAATCTTTACATATTGGTAACAAGATTACCTATAAGTTTACTTACAATAAAGAAAATAATAAAACATTTGTTTTATGTACCACATTATGTACTTTCAATTGGTACATTTCATTGATATCATGATGCACTAAATTGATATATTTTTTCTTACAATTGGTATCATAACATTTTGATTAGATTTCACCCCTCATTGATTTTTTTTGTTTAAGACAAAAAGGGGAGAATATTGTTTTTCTTTGACCCCTTTGTTGATGATTGACAAAAAGAGGGAGAAGTATTTGAGTTTATATGCATATTTATTATTTAGTGATTATCTTTCCAATTGGTATTAAGAATTTTGTTTTATTGATTGGTATCAAGAGGCTTTGATTGGTATCAAGAGCTTAAGTTTTTTTCATTAAAATTTTTATTGATATAAAAAAATAATTATTTAAGAACATGTTTATTTTAAAAAGAAAAAGGAATTTATTTTAAAAGTTTGGTATCAAGAGCATGTTTATTTCATGTTTGGTATCAAGAGCATGTTCATTTCATTATTTTATGCATATTGATGCATATTCATGTTTAGTATTCATTGCATATATTTATTATTTATTGCTATGAATGAGTTAAAGGGGAGTTTCTTTGAAGCTTAACTTTAATCCATGCATATATAACTCCATGAGTTTTTTCATCATCAAAAAGGGGGAGATTGTTGGCCCAGAGGCCTTCCACTCTAGTTTTGATGATGATTAACTCATGTAGTTATGTTTACTAATAATCTTGTGATGTTTAGTTTCAGATACTTAATCAAGATATTAGTAGGTGATTAGCTTCAACAAAGGTGTTTTGGAGCTTTTCACATGGTGATTCAAGAGGCCGAGCGTCAAAGTTCATATCTAGCACTCGTTGAAGTCAAGCTCGGCGGATCACGTTTGGATCGAGTCGGCTTGAAGACGGAGTTCGTCAAAAAGCCTTCGGTACATAGTTTAGTTTATATTTTAGATCCATTTGTTAAAGATTAGATAGTGTAATATGCTCAAGTTCACAACACACACACATTTCATGTTTTGGTTTTGGTTTTTCGGTTTCGGTTTAACCAATCTTGATTTTCATGAATAGATAGAATCAACAAATTTACATGGTTTAATGTATATTAGATTTGTTCTATATACATGTATGCTTCAACTATTTAAACAAACTTAGTTTGATAGTCTATTTCATGAGTTTGGTGTTTTGGTACTTTAACAAAACGTATTTTGGATTTAAAGTAAAAAACATTGATATATATCTATTTCATGTATATTGGATTATATCCATGTACAACATGCTTCAAGTTGTTTAACTATCATGTTTTTGTATTTGGATGAGTTTTAGACAAAAACAATTTTTTCATCTCAAAAATTCAAGATTTGGAAAATACAAAATTTGGTTTTCGGCAAAATTTTCAGAACACAAAAAATGGTTCAAATTGTTTAAAATATGTGTTGAATTTTTCACACATGTTTGTATATCAAAGTATTATAATAAACTATTTTGTGGATTTTTAGAGATTTTATGGGATTTAATAGGATAATAAAAATCAAGTTTTTCGATCCCTATTTCAGCCTGCCAGGCCCTGGCGGTCGACCGACCAGGAGCCGATCGACCGGAGCGGTCGACCGTATGTGCACAAAACGTGCACATGGCCACTTGGTTTGGCCGGTCGACCGTGCTGTCGACCGACTGTAACATCCTTACTCTCGGGTAAGGACGGTCGACCGGTGTTTGGCAACGGTCAAATTTCGACCGTTGGCCGGTTGACCGGATGGTCAAATCTGACCATAATTGGCTGCCAACGGCTTTTTTTTAAAGGGGCTATAAAAACCCCATTTGAAGAGCTGTTTTTTAAAGAATTTCAAGAGAGAAAATTTTCATAGTTCCAAGCATTTTTACAAGTTTTTGAAAAGAGTTTTTAGTGCCAAAAAGATCAATCTTCATTGTTTTAAAAGTGTTTTGTTATTTCAAAGAAAATAGTCTTTTGGGAATTTGTTTTTGGTCTAAAAATACTATATCTATTTGGAGATTTTCTCAAGTGATTTTCTTTGTTAAAAACACTTTGTTTTTCACACTTGAGCTTATCATTCTATCCTTTCTATAGGATCATTGTTTTTGTGAAAAAGATTAGTTTGTGGTCTTTTGATCACTAAGTTGTAAACCCTCCTACTTTGTGTTATCCCTCTTGGGTAGAGGTTGATTTGTGGAGTGGTGACTTTGTGCCCTATCCTTCTAGTGAGAGGTTGATTGGTGTGTGGCTTTGTGCCCATCCCTCAAGTTGTGAGGTGATCGATTTATGGTGGCTTTGTGCCTAGCCTCTAATTGTAGAGGTTATTTTGGTTGAGAGAGGAGTTGTGTACTCCATATTGTAATTGTCCCAAATCCTCAGTAGAGGTTCCCTGTGTGGGAGTCCTTTGTGGACGAGTTAGTGAAATCCTTCTGTGTAAAGGCAGGGACGTAGAGCTGGGTGCTCGAACCTCGAAACAAATCTCGGTATTTGCATTTGATCCATTGACTCTAACTCTCTCTCTTTTCTATTGTGCCTTGCATCATTTATATTGTCATATATCCATTATATGCTTGGTTTGTTTGTGTTTGCCTCACTTGTGCTTAACCACGAGAGCTTCATATAGCACCTCAACTCTTATTTAGAGGAATCAAGAGGAGTTAGTCTAGAGCCCTTCACCGGGAATTCGGCTACACTCATTGGTTGCATTAAGTGTTGTTGCAATTAAGTTTTTAATTTTCGCATTTAGTTCATTAGATTAGCCGTACACCTATTCACCCCCCCTCTAGGTGTACTTTCATTCACTTTCTCATATGGAAGGTTAAGATGACTGTATTATTGCAATTTTAGGAAGCCGAGTTGCAAAGGCGGTGACTAAATCATTTTAGTATACCTAGTGGTGATGAAGAAACTTGGTCTGATATTACCACCAAAGAATTTGATGCTAATGCAAAAGCACACTATGCATTGCTTCAAGCCTTAAATGATGATGATATAGCTAGGGTTATTCACTGCAAACACGCCTACGAGATTTGGTCTAACTAAGTGGTCACTCATGACGGAACATCATAAGTCAAGAGGGCTAAAATAGATCCCTTGCGTTCTCAATATGAAAACTTCACTATGCATGAAAATGAGTCCATTGATGATATGATTATAAAATTTACTAAAATAACCAATGGTCTTTCCTCTTTAGGTGATGAAATCGACAATTATCAAAAGGTCCAGAAGATCATTCGTGCACTTCCACCATCATAGGAAGTCAAAGCCACTACATTGAAGAAGTTGAACGATAAAGAAGAGATGAAGCTCATTGATCTTATCGGCAACCATAAGACCCATGCGTTGGAAAGGAAAGCTAGAGAAGAAATGGTACCACAAAAGAAGAAGACTATCGCCTTCAAGTCTACTCCCATCATCTCCGGCGATGAAGAAGAAGAAGACGATGAAGATCTATCTCTCATCGTAAGAAATGTAAGAAGGATATACAATAAGGCAAAAATCAACCATAGGAGATGATGGCAAGGTAAGGAAAAAAAGAAAATAATTTGTTTCAACTGTCGGAAACCCGGACACACCGTTGCCGACTGTCCGAATATCAAAAATAAGTCATCTTCCTCAAACAAGCCAAAGAAGCCATTCATGAAGAAAGCTCTTAAAACTACATGGGATTCAGAAAGTGAATCAGAAGAGGAGGTGGACACTGTAAACGTGTGTTTCATGACAAATGATAACACACCCAAGGTAATATCTGAATCATCTCTTGATAATTGTGATTTAAGTATAGATGAAATATGAGATACATTTGTAGAACTTTAAATAATTATGATTTTCTAAAGAAAAAATATCTAAAAATGAAAAAGAAAAATGAAGTTCTTCAAAATAAAATTATCACACTTTTCAAAGAAAAAGATGATTTATATTTCACTCTTTTATCAACTCAAAAAGACTTTGATGCATATAAGATCTCATGTAAAGCAACGTTTCCACTGATTGATGAAATAAAATTTCTATCTTAAAAACTAAAATTAACAATTTGAAAAATATTTTAAAGAAATGTGAGTTTAATTAAGCTAAATTAGAGGACATGCTTTCCAAGAAAAAAGCTTCAAAAAGACACATTCATACTACACATGCTCGTATTTCTAAATCACACACCAAACATGCTCATGTACTACATGCTTATCATGCATTCATGAATGGTAAAATTTATACATGTACTTATTGTGGCCGAAAGGGCCACTTAGCTAAATTTTATTTTGATCGTATAAATGCTTCTAGTAATCATATTTGGGTTAGGAAAGGTGCTAACCCTCATGGACCCAAGAAGGTATGGGTACCAAAATCCATCCTATTCTATTTGATGTAGGTGTGGGCTCTCACATGACGTGAGAGGAATGGTGCCTTGATGGTGGATGCGTTTGTGCTTGATGGATACTACATTGGAAGCATCACCTTCAAGGATGTTTGGTGGAGAGAGCCACCATGATTTGGAGATCTAGAGATTAGTCCTATTGATTTTGGTAACTATCTCAACTTCTTATGCTGTTCACATGCTTTTGCATGAATATTTTTAGCATGTATTGATTTTCATATTTTTCATTATTATTATGTTAAATTCCATATTAATTATACTTGTGATATACATATGTAGTATTTGAGATACATCTATGTTTATATGATATTTTTGTGTTATCACTATAATTTATTTGTGTATATTCTAACTCTAAAGCACGTGCATTTACCCTAATGATCATGTTTGTTTTATTTTTGCACTTCATATTTTGATTACATGTTTAGATGAAACTTTTATTAAAACTTATAATTATACTTGTACAACTAATGAATCATATTTGTTTATCATGTGTTTATTTTTTAATGCTCATTTGTACCTATTGGATGTACTTGTATAACCTAATTTTGATGATCTTTCATTTATACTTGTTTTCCCTATTTTTGTAAAAGTTTTCATAAAAATGTGTTTATCTTCATGTATATGTTAATTTTGTCTAAAACTATTAGATATACATGTCTATCCTAGAGTAACTAGCTTTTCATGTAAAATTTTATTACGAACTCGTTTACGTTTGGAATATGTATGTATACTTTTAGTTTTAAAAAACCATACATATACCTTGAAATGTATTTAGTTTGATGATTTCTTACCTTTTTATAAAAGAAATTCATGTTTGTTTTGACCCTTATTGATTATTTTCATGAATATGCTATTCACATGATTCTTGTGCACTCACATTATTTTTGTGTATACTTATGACTTTGTTTTCATGAGCATTTATGAGCTTTATAGTTTTCAAGTGTCAACTCTTGTGTATTTAGCTTGCTTCATGGAATATATGATTTATTTTCATGTTTGAAAGATTTAATACTAGCGTTTAAAATTATCTTTAAACTAGTCTTTATTCTTCGTGTGGTAGTGATTTTCAAACTATGCTAAAATATTTTCAAATCATACTTTTGATAACCCTACCTTTAAGGGCGGTTGGATGGGCGACCATGCCTAGTATACCCTTATTGAATTTCTTTTAAACTTGTGCATGAATAGGGTGGTAGGTATGAGTTATATAAATGATCCTCATGTTATTCCATTTTTGTATACTCATATTTATTTTCTTATATTTGTATGTTTTAAATTTCAATGAGTATCAATTTCAATTGGTATTTTCATTTTCATACATACATATATATGATTTGATTGTGCTTATTTTACAATATCTTTACATTCTTAAAGCACAAATTATGTTTATGTTAAGCTTGAGTTTATTCCAAATGTTAATTGATATCTATACAAGCTTATACATTGATTTCAATTGGTATTTCAATTAATGTTTATTTGGTATCAAAATGTACTTCATGTTTCACTTTCAATTGGTATTAAAATTTACCATTGGTAACTTAAAATTTTTTTTCAAGTGGTACCAACTTTTGTTTTGTCAACTACAATTTGATTTTATTGGTATCATAATTTTGTTGACTTCAAGAAATTTAAAAAAAAATTGTTTTAGAAAGTGGTTTCAAAAGTCGTTGATATGTTTTGCGTATATGCAAGGGGAGTTTAGCATCTCCTCTATATATAAATCATGTTAAGTGTATCTCATATTGAGAATCTTGACCTCTCTTCTTTACGTGATACACATGTATAGGGGGAGTATAACATCTCTATTTATACATTGTATATTATGTTTTATGTAGGTTAGGGTCTAGTTGCATGTATGCAGGGGGAGCTAACTTAACGTCTCTCCTCTTCATGAACATATGTCGCATATACATCTTTATTGTTTGATTGTCTTCTCCCCTTTGTTGATGAATTGACAAAAAGGGAGAAGAATTTAGAGAGTCTATATATGCATGGTTATATCCTTGTTTATGCATATATGTTTATATTATTTTATGCACTTTATTGAATATTTATGTGTTTATTGCTATGTATGAGTTAAGGGAGAGCTTCAATGAAGCTTATCTTTAATCCATGCATATATAACTCCATGAGTTTTATCATCATCAAAAAGAGGGAGATTATTGACCCAAAAGCCCATCACTCTAGTTTTGATGATAATTAACTCATGTAGCTATAATTTACTAATGATCTTGTATTTATATAGTTTCAATTATTAATCAAGATATTAGTTGTCTAGCTTCAACAAAGGAGTTTTGGATCTAACACATGTAGATTCAAGAGCTCGCGCGTCAAGATCGCATCTAGCACTCAGTTGGAGTCAAGCTCTTTGGATCGTGTTTGGAACGAGTCGGCTTGGAGAAGGAGTTATACAAGAAGACTTCGGTTTGTTTTTAATTCAGTTTGTTAAAAGGTAGAATATATTTTTGAAGCTAAAAAATACACACACACAAAAAATGCACGTTTTTCAAAAGTATGGTTTTGGTTTTTGATTCTCAAATTGTCTAAAATATTTTTTTATCAAGTTCAGAACTTATATCTAGTAGCTATGTATGTTTCCTATCTTGCAAAATCCAAACAAAAATATTTTAAAATTTTATATATCTTCAAAAAGAGTTTTTAAAATCTGTTTTGGCCTAGGTCGGTTGACCGTGCCTATTACAGGCCAGAACGGTCGACCGTACGGTCGACCGGAGTACTGAAAATTAAGGGTGTGCACGTTGTGCACGTTCCCGGTCGATCGGTCGATCGGTCCCGGTTGCGATCGACCGACCGGTCGACCGACTGTAACCAGCCTACTCTCAGTTTGTTACGGTCGACCGAGCGGTCGACCGAAGCCCAACGATCAAATTTTTTAAATGGGCCAGTCGACCGTTCGTCTGCCAGATTGCAAAAATGGCTCTTTTATTTAAAGCTGTTTTTAAAACATGTTTAATTCTAAAACGTGAAAAGTTGATTTTGAGGGTCAATTTCTTCCTCTTTTATTCTGGTAAAACTATACTATTTTTACTCTTCCTAAAACCTATATAAAGGGGTCATTAGGGTTGAGTTAATGACAACAACAAATTTGAAAAATCAAGTTTTGAGTTTTCAAGAGAAAGAGCTTTCTAGTATCAATTTTGTGCTTTTATTTTCAAAAGTCTACTTCAAGTTTTGGTTCTCAAAATTTCTCTTCTGATTTTACTGTCACTTACAAATCTTGAGCTTCAGATTTATATTTTATTCTATTGGGTTTTGTAAGAGAGTTTCAAGAGAAAGTTTGTGGTCTTTTTGTAACGGTCCCAGATTTTAATAATCTCAATTGACACAAACGTCTATATTGATCAACAGATCAATATTTATCTCCAAATTCTTGAAAATTTCAGCAGCACCTCCTTTGTAAATATTGATATGTCTAAATATACATTTCACATCACAATAATTTCGGCCAACACCAGCCTACTTATCTTCAATCCAAGCGTATAAACCAATTCAACTTTCACCTGCGCAATCATAATAATTTTTCGGCTCCCAATGACCTACTTATATGAAAACAAATTAATTGTACATTCGAGAGTACCCCTCTCAGTCTCCACGAAAATGATGCAAAACTAACTGTAAACTCCTACTCATCATAATCATCATAATCTAACTCACCTACAAACAAGCCTTGCATGCTATCAGTATACACTGAATAAAGTTACAAGCATATACAACAGGAGAATAAATAACTAATCACACATAATTACCCAAATAATATATCCACTCTTATCGGGGACTCTCATCAAGATGCCCATGGCCATAAGCTTGGCCTCTGCCTCATTGCGACCTAAAAAGTAAGGAACTGAGGAGGGTTGAGCTCAACAACTCAGTGAGGAGTGTAACGGCCCAGGTTTAATTACCACAAAATCCATGATCATCAACTCTAATGCTCGTTAATCAGGATATACAAGAGAAATTTCGGCTAACATCAGCCTACTTATAGATCTCATATTCATCATATAGTCCATCCCAAGGTCCATCACATAAATATATACAGAAGAGTGCTCCCATGATATACTATTCTAACTCATGGTGACTAATAACATCAGAGTTTACATCCTACAATAAGTACATACATTAACTCAGGAGAACCTCCTTGTAGCTCTAAGTCGAACCTTCGCCTTGCCGTGACCTGAAAATAATCAATCTGTGGTGGGGTGAGCTCAACAGCTCAGTGAGAGAAGTCATTCAAAATAAAGTTGTATGATACTACCATTGTACTTGAAGTATTAACTGGTTGAGCAATGTCAAAAATATCAGTTTCAATACTTTCTACTTGAGTTGATACTGCAGTTTATAAATCATAGACTCTTTCTATTATCTGTTACTTTCATAAGTACTCTTCTGGGTACACGTGAACAATATTTTATTATTATACCATTTCAATGATTTTGCAATACTTAACCTACTCGTGGTCTCTTATAATCACTCTTCCGGTTTCCAGTTTGTAACATGTTCGTATTACATATATATGTAGTCATGATCACAACACAACTCTTATTGAGCCTAATCTTACTCACTAGATTAGTTGAAGTATGGTTCAATATTGCACCTTCCGCAATATACAAATGACAACACACACTACTCATGATAGTATCTAATTATGAACGTGTTCATACATGAAGAAATACGGAATACTCACATCCATATATTGGATGTCATAACAATCATATCCATATACATACAATATAATCTCCCCTTCTACGCCTCCGGTTCAACCCGGTCCTCATACATGAAGAAATACGGAATACTCACATCCATATACTGGATGTCATAACAATCATATCCATATACATACAATATAATCTCCCCTTCTACGCCTCCGGTTCAACCCGGTCCCTTCCTCCTTAAAATCTCCCCTTCTACGCCTCCGGTTCAACCCGGTCCCTTCCTCCATGAAATCTCCCCTTCTACGCCTCCGGTTCAACCCGGTCCCTTCCTCCAAACATGCGATAAATTCATGTAATAACCACATGCAAGAATTCATAAGATAATGTCAACATAGGAATTCACATGGTTCCTACTTTACATGATGCCAATAATAAGAAAGACATTAACATGTATAAGTAACCATTTATTATACTAACAACATGCAAGCCTTTTTAAGATAACTAACATGTTATATCATTCCAATATATGTGTAGCCAAACATGTGCATGAGGTCAAGTATGATGCTCATTCATAAAACTATTTCCTTTTAAGAAGCATGTGTTAGACTACAATGCATACACAATAACGTGTCAATCATGTACCCATGTAAGCATCCAACTTAAGGATCCCCAATATCTCACCGGTCAAGTTCTGACTCGTAGTACCGGTATTCGGTTTTCCTAATCATAATACTCATTCACCACTATCATATAATTAACAGTCGGGATTAGTCATCATTTGCCTCTTATATCCTCCGGCAAACTGTCTATTGGTTACAACTTGATTAAATTCAGAATCTTCTCATTATTTCTGATACCAGTGATAGTTACACGACAATTCTGATATTAATGAATTATTACACTTTTAACATCATAATTGTCCTTTATTTCACGTAAGGACTGGTTTTAGTACTTTTATTTGGTACAGCCCAAATTTATCCCAGGTCCTACTAATAAAGGTGTTAACGCTACTGGCTTTTATGCGGCATGTTTTGCTATTGCTTATTTCTATCTTCTAGTTCCAAATCATACAGTCATTTACTAGCCGAATCGTTATCTGCGTTTGCATATGAATCATCACACACATATGTACATGCGTACACATACACATATCACTTACCCATACTGGATTACTAATCTCATTGACCCGACGCTCAATCTTTCGTCGGTATTACTAACTTTCAATTATTAAGTAATTATCTAACTCTTACCGGTTAGATAGAATCGATGTCACTATAAAGATGTGACTCCCAAACCTAACAGAGGATTCCGATGTTCTGTTAAATCAATTACAAGAATACCTGAAAGTCTCTGGTATATCGAGTAGGCATACCACAATACTAGTTCAATACTATCGGTATTGTTTTGTTGATATCGAATTATTCATCATAATCGATATACTTAATATTAAATTGTCCGGTTTACCCAATACTGACTCTAACAGGTTTTCACCAGTTAATCACTCGCTTGATACTTTGCAACATCACCGGTCGTCCATTATCTGATAATCATCAGACCTGATCTTATCAGTAATTTTCCTTAATAAACATTAATCGCCAAAAGTGCGGTATCTACTTGCGAGTTCTGGTTCAAAGGTTTTATTCTTCCACCTCTCATTAGGTTCGATAAATCTTAACTATTTATCTATCAAATTGCTTAATCATGAAACACAGCAAATATGAAAACAGTATTCGCAAGGTCAATACTCACATACTACATCAGATTTGAGTATTCCGCGTACTTAGCTTAACAATAAGCTTTGACGTTCAAGCTATTTATGGAGCATATTCGGTAGTATTAGGAATTCAGTTACTCTAATTCAGTTCATTATCAATTACTTGATTAGTTCCATCATTATCGGTTCGCGTTCACAATGGCTAATTAACAGAAATGTCCCGATTCCATTCGGGTTATCAATATTAACAAAACCTTCAATATTTTAACCAGTACGCTATTTCTATCATACTGCATCAATTACATGTATCCCATTTAGCAGAGTTTTCTATACCACGGTCACGTCGAGTTACTCGAAGATAATTCCCATGATCATTTGCTTAGTTCAATCCTAATATCAACTTAGGATTCTGCTTATACCAGTATCAATATAACTGATTCTATGATTATCCAATCATGGTCGATGGGTCTCAAGTGATCTTCTATTTTAACTGATTTCTAATTTATCTCTTATTAATAAATAAACATTCATGATCTGTAATCGATTCCCAGTTGTCACTGTTTAGTCTACCCACTGGGTACACCGGTGTTAACCAACCACCATCTGATTATTATTATCCATAACTATTACTTTCATAACGGATTGGACATCACTTGTATATAATATACATCCTCACTTACCGACCATCATTCTTATCTTATTAGTTCATACATATGCAATACAGTGTTTAAAGGAATCAGGGGTACTTTACCCACTTAACGATTTCCAGATTAAGTAACTTCAACATTCCTCACAGACAGGTAGATGGTATTAGCTGAAGATTTACTCTTAACAATTCCTATCGAAACCCAGTGTTTAGTTATTCGGTTCTAAATTCTAATAAATACTCGCAACATATACATCATGTTCAGAAACTCACAAACGTATAACTCCTACGGTATTTTCTATGTTCACTCATATTAATATATATTCAAGCACTTACCGATCATGTCTTTATGAATTATAAACAACAAGATCACAATTTGATATCATACCCGTGTTATGTTCACACACATATACTTAACACATCCGTGATTCGTTATTCGGATACCCTATTTGAATTTGGGTTCCATAACACTAATTCACTTTCACAACGACTATCACAATCATCTATAAATGATGAAATCTCTTAGTTCAAATGAATCCATATTATCAATAATTTCCCAACAACAATTATTTCTAAATTGGGGAAAAATAGGATTTTAAGTTAGGACTTCCACTCACCGAGTATACCGATATATTTCGAACACCCAATACCGTATACTGATATACCGGATGTGTAGCTCTCGTTTCCACGATCACAACGGCTCAAGAATCGTCCGAATCCGACTTATAAAGCGGGTTGGGTCTTAATGGGTTCGGGTTTTAAACCCAAACCCGAATGGGTTTTTAAACCCAACAGCAGCAGCAGCAGCATGCGCTGCTGCTGCTCGAGCGCGCGCGGGCGGCCAGCCTGCGGCCTCTACCGCCGGCCTGGCAGGCCCCGTCCGGCGCCATCGCAGCCGGCGCCGCCTCCAGCGCCGCTCCGGCGCTGCTCCGCCGCTGGAGCTCGGGAAGAGAGAGAGAAGACGAGAGAGAGAAAGAGGGAGAGGGTGGGAGCCTGCTGCTCCCCCCACCACGCAGCCTGGCCACCACACCGCCGGCCGCCGCGCCTGCCCCGCGCCGCCGGCGCCTGCCCCGCGCCACCGGCCTCCGGCGTGCCTCCGGTCAACAACCCAGAGAGAGAGGGAATGAGAGTGAGGGAGAGAGAATGAGAGTAAGGGAGAGAGAGAAAGTGTGAACGGGAGTGAAAGAGAGAGAGAATAAGAGAGTGATTTATCTCTCTCCCCACCCCACCTACTCCCACCTACCTTCCATAATCCCATACCACCCATACTCCATCAATCCACTATATAATATTTTATTTTCATTTTTCTTTTCTTTTCTTTCTTCATCTCCCCAATATTATTACAAATCATAATTAACAATAAATACCAATACTCGGTATTTATACAAGTATTTCATACAGTGTATGCACTCAGTATTTAATACGATCAATTCATGCAGTACATACTTCCATGCATAATTCTAGGAAAATATTATTAGCCCAATAATATTTTTAACTCAGGCTTTAATAATCTGGGTGTTACAAGGAGAGTCAAAGGAATTCAAGAAAATGGTGAACATAGTAAAAAAGAAGCATGATTATTCAAATAATAAGGGTAAATCTGGAAGAACAAGAAAAGCAGAAAATCAATGATATCACATAATTTAGTAATCACGATAATGGTCTTCAGAACCTTCGGGAACGATCAGATTCTTATGGTCATAATTCTCAATTACTTTCTCGAGTTTTCATTCAACATATTATAAGATTTATGAGTTGCATAGAACCATTTTGTTTAACTATCTAGTTTATTACCAAATTGATCTTTGTATACACATGTATTACACATGTATCTTGAATTTTCCCCCACTGTGATACGCCAATCACAGTAACTAAATTATAGGCGTAATTTATATATTTAAATAACACATGCATCACCAAATACACATGTATATCATAGAATCATATCACACTCACTTGCCAAAGTAATACATCATACTTTACAATATTCGCATGTCATATTTAATAAGATACACATTATACCTTACTCACATGCATATATAATTCACACATAAAGTGTGGAATTCTCCGTCTTCCCCTCCTACCGGCTCCCGCCCGGCCCCTTCCTCCGTAGATTTAATATGTAAAATAATAACACCGACTTTCCCTCCTACCGGCTCCCGCCCGGCCCCTTCCTCCATATATAAAATTATATAAAACAATAACACCGTCTTCCTCCTCCTACCGGCTCCCGACCGGCCCCTTCCTCCATATATATATAAATGCGTAACACCGTCTTTCCCCTCCTATCGGCTCCCGCCCGGCCCCTTCCTCCGACAAACAAGAATGCAATAGACATATATATACATATATACACACACGAAAAATAACTAATTTATCACAATGCGATAAGTCAACCAGTTATTATAGTTTACTTCTCAGCTCATCAATTTTCCTTTCAAAGAATGTTTGTGGTTCACGATATGAGAGTATATATGCACAAATATAGATTAACATTGTAGTGATCTACTCGCCTTATTTACATAGGTCGAGTTTTCATTCACATTATCAATACTCAATCTTCTTAATCATATTATGTACATATATAACCTAAATATTACAGATGATTAAGTTCATATCAATTTTCAGTGTACACACATATTCTAACATCAGGCCATCAATACTTATATCAATCAGTCAACAACACATCAACAATTGTTAACCTCCCCGCCACCCATTATTTAATCATATGATTCGGTCTTATAATTAGTCATGTTTCTCATTTCATACACTCGATATTTGGTTAATGAAGTTACTTAATCTGCCAAACAATGTTCCTAGTTTTAGCACAATTGCTAACTATAAACAGTCCAATTCTAGTT
This sequence comes from Agave tequilana, assembly GCA_038442645.1. Classification (NCBI taxonomy): domain Eukaryota; kingdom Viridiplantae; phylum Streptophyta; class Magnoliopsida; order Asparagales; family Asparagaceae; genus Agave; species Agave tequilana. The sequence continues at coordinate 206,369 of JAVJIF010007659.1, forward strand.
ACTATTCATATTTAATTAAGTTAGGAGTTCTACCTCATTCGTTGACGCATAAATTCCACTAATGATTATATCATCAAATATAACATAATGCAGACTATCATTTGATTATCGTTGCCTTAGTTAATATGTCTTATTTCCTATTCGTGTTTTCAAGACAAATTCTGAGAGTTCTTATAGTCTCAATTATTTATGAACTCATCAATTTGAGCTGTATACAATTTATTCATTTATCTTGATGTTCATATTCTCATGAAGTCCATTTTTGTCTGAATAGTATCAATGCCTTAATCACATGCCCAGTGAACATGTTATAATTATTACTATTGGTATTCAAAAATCTGGTCTAGCGTCACTTAGCTACCAATTAAGTTTCAGGATATGTGTGTGTGTGTGTCTTATTTCACAAGTTTGAGATGTAATAAAATTCGTAAATAACCATCACACGCCCACACGCGCGCACACAGGTATAGGTAATTTAATTTAAATATATGGTTCACAGGTCTAACTGAAAGTTCCTGTCATCCCAACTCTATATGATCCATTATGTTTATTCAGCTTCCAGTAATAGCAAAGGATCACCTAACTATCATAGCATAAACAAGTATTAATAATTCAATAATCATAAATTTTCAATCTGTAGCGTCCTAATAAACAACAAGCTTGTGACTTTGATGAGTATGCATAAATTCTCAACTTCTCGCTTTCTAATGACTGCACAAGGATTCATAAGTTTTGATGGACATATATGTATCCATGATTTCTTTCTAATATGATGCCAAGTCACAATTTCTACTATAACCACAAGTGGACAATTTATTGAACTCCCTTTTATTATTTTGTTTCCAAAAGACTAAAAGGAGGATATCCAGAAATTTATGAAGAAATATTATAGATAGAGTTCATTTTTCTTTTTAATCCATCCGTTCATACTTCACAAGACAGTTGGAGTTACTGTAATAGAAAAGAGGTAGGAAATGATAACAATGGTGATCAAGAATCTAAAGAACATACTAGAGTGTATGAAAAAAAATTCACACATGAGATATCCACTGTTGAGAATGATCTGATGGGGAACAATAGGATGATACTAGGATGCCGACCATATAACATTCTCTCTCCAAAGAGGGATAAGATTAATACCAAAGATCTTAACATAATAAAAATTAAAATGGGGTATTATTTATGATAAGTTTGTTCAACAAAACTTTTCTCATCTACTTGATTAATTATAACAACTTAACTCTTATCCCTAAATTTTTAATATGGCTTTTAATTATGAGCCCCAATTTCTCAAGGAACAATTTCCACCTACTGGAATTTGCTATAGAGAAAATTATTATGGAATAAGAATTTTACAAATTGTCTATGAACAATCTTATCCGGGCCTTCATTTAATCCTAGGTGGTTGCATAATATTAGCTATCTTTGAAACTATATTTGTGTCTCCATAACATATAAGTTGGAATTTCTCTCTTCCAAGGTATAAATATCATTGCCATGATGCCAAACTTTCCTTGATACTACAACATCAATGAGAGGAGTGACAAAATTTGCCTAGAAGAAAAGTTTCAACTCAAAATTTGTAGCAACACGTTAACAAGAATTTATTTTGGCATTCCTTGTTCACACCAAGACTACGTTCTGAACTTCAAACTTTTAACTCTCAACTCGACCCCAACCTTAGACTCTACAAAAGGCATAAAAGTCTATTCGATCTTCGAATACAATTCGAAACAAAATCCCTCAGAAGCATTCAGCTCCAGCTCTACTGACTCAAATAATTTATGTTCATTTATATGAGATATTTTCCCTCTTATCTTGCTTGCCCACAACCAGGCAGGTAACACGGACCATTCTAAGTGTTAACAACTTGCACCAAATTTAACGTCTCCTCTTCAACCAATATCTATAGAAGCATGTATGTTGTACTCAAGATAAAGTTATTATGCAATGGGAGTATCGTTATACTAATAATTCATTTCCTACCACATAGCTCACATTAATTTCTCTTAAGTTAATTATATTGTACCAAACGAACCATTTACTACAAATTAAGTTGTCACTTACTTGGATTACCTGCTATTAATTCGACTTTGCATTTTTCATGACAATCAATAACCTTAACTAGTGTCTTTATTAGATGAATTAATTTAGTTATTGATTCTTAATTGTCTACCATTAATTAAATTTATCATACAACTTATACCATCACTCCCCATTACATTAAGTTGGATTGTGCCTCAAACAAGGCCTAACACTCTCATATGAAGATACTTTGAGAGTGACACAAACGAACCACAACAAATAGCAAGGATAGTTTGAACAAGTCATACTCACAACACCATATTAATTCTAGGGTTCAAAAGAGAGTATGTTTATAACAAGATTTGATCAAAAATTCAACTAAGAAGTGGTCACATAAATTGACTAAACTTGATTGACTCTATAGAATTTTCAGCAACCAATTTCAAGAATTTGAAGGGAAGAAATCTCACTCACATGTTGTTTCAGGCCGCCGCCTGAAGCCTAATGTTACCTATACTTGTCGCTGGCCAAAACCAAAGGGGGAAGAACAAGGAGAAGAAGAAATGAGAGGGTTGTCGCCTATCCCTGGAACACTGCCGGCACCTCCCCCCGCGCCATGCCGCACAGGATCGCGGCCGGCCGCGCTGGCTACGGGCGCAGTGCCAGATCCGAGAGAGGGGGAGAGAGAGAAAATAGAGAGGAATTGAGGGAGAGAAATTTCAAGATCTAGGAAAAATTTTTTGGAGAAGAAAGGGAGGAGGTTCGGCTGAAAAAAGGGGGAATTGAGAGAGATGAGGAAAGTATTTCATCTTCCTTTTTGCATAAATCACCCTACACTTATATATTATCCTTATTAAATTTCTCTCCCTTTCTCTCATCATGCCACCTATACACACATTACTCAAGAGAATCCTCACCTTCATCAACCCATCTCAGCACACCTACCTCCCCGCTAAACATTTATTAAGTTGGTATTTCAATTATGCTTGATTGTATTTCTTTGTGTTTATACAATATACTTATATACCAATTTAATACATATATACATACACAAAATTGTGTAAATATATGTATACCTGTACTCATGCAAGAATGATCATATTCATAAAATTTTCACACATACATAGGATATATAATCAAGTATCCAAATTATCTTACTCTCAAAAAAAATTCTTTTTTTTCACACTAATTAAAACATTCTCTAATCCTTCTTTTTTTTAAAATCTTATTAATCCAAAATTAGAATATTAAATTTGTGGTTTAACAACTGGATGCTACACTTTTGATCACCCAGAAATTGTTTTATTGTCTTTGTGCTAACTCTGTTCTAGAGGATGTTGGCCCAGAGGCCTTTCACTCTAGTTTTGATGATGATTAACTCATGTAGTTATAGTTTACTAATAATCTTGTGATATTTAACTTCATATATTTGATCAAGATATTAATAGGTGATTAGCTTCAACAAAGGTATTTTAGAGCTTTCACATGGTGATTCAAGAGCTCGAGCGTCAAGTTCACATCTAGCACTCGAATGGAGTCAAGCTCGGTGGATCACGTTTGGATCGAGTTAACTTGGAGACGGAGTTCTACAAGAAGACATCAGTTTGTTTTAGTGTAGCTTGTTTAGATTTCATTGTAAAGATTAGATAGTGTTGATATGCTCAAGTTCACAACACACATGTTTTCAGTTTATAGTTTCATGTTTGGTTTTTCGGTTTAACCGATTTCGTTTTTCAAGTCAAAAACATAGATATAAATTCTTTACATATATATTGGATTCTATCCATATACAATATGCATTAAAGTTGTTTCAATATCATATTTTTATATTTACATGAGTTTTGGAGAGAAAACGGTTTTCTATTTCAAAAATCCTAGTTTCAGAAAATATGAATTTTGGTTTAAGACAAACTTTCAAGAACACAAAATGGTTCAAATAGTTTGTAATATGTGTTGAATTTTTGTCACACATATTGGTAGTTCAAAGATATAATAAGAACTGATTTTTGTAAAATTTATGTGATTTTATGGGATTTAATTAAAGATAAAAATCTTAGTTTTTAAATCCTATAATGGCTGGAGTGGCTGTCTGCCAGTCGACCGGACCGGTCGACCGAAGTAGAAATTGGTCGACCGGTCTGGTCGACTGACGTGCACAGGACATGCACGCAGCCAGGGTGGTGGGTCGGTCGACCGGGTCGGTCGACCGCTAGAGAGCTTCTGCTCTCTGCGAGAGGCCCCGGTCGACTGATCGGTCGACCGGTAGAGAGTTCTGCTCTGTTTATCCAGCTCCGATCGACCGAGCGGTCGATCGGCCAGAGAGCCGTTGCTCTCTGGATCCAGTCCCAGTCGACTGAGTGGTCGATCGGTGGGCTCAACGGTCATAAATTTGACCATTGGCCAGTCGACCGCCCGGTCGACCGAAAGGGCAATTTTGCCCTTTGCCTACTGCCAACGGGCAGATTGTTATGGGGCTATTTGAGCTGGTTTTAAACAAGTTTTCTAAGAGCAAAATTCTAATTATTTCTAGTATTTAAATACAAGTTTTTAAAAGAGTTTTAGAGCCAAAAGATTGATCTTTATTTGTTTTAAAAGGGTTGAAAAATTCAAAGAAAAAGAAAGTCTTTGGGAGTTGTTTTGATCTTCATTCATATTTCAATATAAAGTTTTTCCTAAAAGTTTTTCTTTGTGTTTTGATTTTCAAACTCTTTGTTTTCTCACGCTTGAGCCTATCATAACTATCCTATCTATAGGATCTTTGTTTTGTGAGAAAGAAGTGGTTTGTGGTTGAGAGAGACCACCAAGTGTTGTATACCTTCCGTTCTTTGTGATATCCCTCTAGTGAGAGGTGATTGTGTTAATATCCCTCTAGTGAGAGGTAATTGTGGAAGTGGTATTTGTATCCCTCTAGTAAGAGGTGGAGGTTGTGTTGGAATCCCTCAAGTGTGAGGTGATTGTTGTTGGTGTTGGCTTTGTGCATATCCCTCATTTGTGAGGTTGATTGTTATTTGGCTTTGTGCCTTACCTCTTGTGAGAGGTTGTATTGGTTGAGAGAGGAGTTGTGTACTCTCATGTTGTATTTACCCAAATCCTCAGTAGAGATTCCTTGTGTGGGAAGTTCTGTGTGGACGAGTTAGTGAAAATCCTTCTGTGTGAAGGCGGGAACGTAGAGCTATATGCTCGAACCTCAAAACATATCTTAGTGTTTGCGTTTGATCCACTTTCTCTAACTCTCTCTTAATTGTGCATTGTTCATATTGTTCATATCATATATATACTTGGTTTGATTGTGTGTCCATACTTGTGTTTAACCAAGAGAGTTTCATATAGCACCTCAACTCTTATTTAGAGGAATTTAGAGGAGATAGTTCAGAGCCCTTCACCAGAAATTTGGCTACACTCTTTGGTTACACTAAGTGTGTTGCATTTAGTTTGTAATTCCGCATCATTTGTCATTAGATTACCTTACACCTATTCACACCTTCTAGGTGTACTTTCAGTTGATATCAGAGCCTACGCTCTGATATTAGGTTTAACCACCTAGGAGTGAGATCTTGGTTGCTAATCTAGTATTTGCATTTGCATACTTATTTGTTTACACACACTCATGGACTTCATGACCCCTCCTATGTTTGATACTTTCAACATTGTTGTTTGAAAGGTTAGGATGTCCATGTACCTAAAATTCCTATGTTTGCATGTTTTCCTTGCCGCTACCAAGAAATCCTATCTTGGTAATAGCAAGCATATAGAGACCAATGTACAAGCTCTTGTGGCACTTAGAAGCATGCTTAACAAAGAATATTCGTGTTTAGTTTGTCATTGTGATTCCGCTTTTGCAGTGTGGAACACTTTGACCTCCTCCAAGCTTCAAACGTCACACATTGTGGAGAAGGAATCTAGTTAGGATGGATCCGAACAATGTTTCTATATGGTCCAAGGGAATGACTCCCTTGAAGTATATTCAGAATCTCAACTAGATGATAGTGCTAGTTCTTCAAGTAATGATCATATTGATGCCGATGCATTAAATGAAGAACTATCAATTATTTGTGAAAAATTGTTAGAAAAATATAATCTTTTGAAAAATAAAAGTTTTATTTTAAAAGAAGAAAATAAAAATTTGTCTTCTAAGCTTGATTTTGTTTTGCAATAGAAGGTTGAGATTTCAAATGAACGTGACTCATTGAAATCCTAACTTGACCTTGCACTAAAAGAAAATGAACTTTTGAAAAACAAAAATGATTGTGACAAAGTTTTGAAGAAAAATAAAATCTTGACTTCAAAACTTTATAATGTTTTAAAAGAAAATAATTCTTTGAAAAACAAATTGAATTGATTTCAATAGAATTGAAAGTTTGCTTAAATGAAAATAAATCTTTGAAAAATGATTTGTCTTCACATATTTGCCATACTAATATAGCTTCATCATCTAGCTTACCTATTGCATGCTCCATTTCTTCTAACATTGAAAATGATATAAATTTATTAAAGAAGAATGTTGATTGTTTGGGCTCCATTTTGAGCTAATGTGCTATGAAGCACACACGTTTGGAATTCATGTTTCGCAAGAAACAAGTTCCTCCTATGCATGCACACAAACCACGACATATATATGCTCCTCACATTCACACTCATAATACTTTGTATGCTCATGTGTACACATGTACACATTGTGGACGTAAGGGCTACCTTACTAAGTTTTATTATGATAGAGTACATGATGTAAATTTAGCAAATAAATTTGTTTGGGTTAGAAAAGGTGCTAACCCCATAGACCCAAAAGAGTATAGGTACCAAAGACCACACCTATTTTATTTGATGTAGGTGTGGGCTTTCACATGACATGAGAGGTGTTGGTGCCTTGAGGTGGATGCGTTTCGAGCTTAATGATGACTAATTTAGATGCATCACTTTTAAGGAGAGTTTGGTGGAAGGACCGTCATGATTTGGAGACATAGAGATGTACCTTCTTGATTTTGGTAACGATCTCTAACTTCCATTTAAGTTTACATACTTTCATATTGTAGATTTTTTGCATGTCATGTTTTTATGTTCATCATGTTAAATACCAGGCTTATTAGACCTATGACATACATGTATAATATTTGAGATATACTCATGTTTATATGGACCATATTTTCTGTTCTCACTTTAGTTTAGCTATTATGTATATCATAGCTCTAATAGCAGAGCATTTACCATAATGATCATATGAGTTTTGTTTTGATTTTCATGTTTTGATCACTTGTTTAAGATATAGTTTTCATTAAAACTTGAGTATATACTTGTACAACTAGTGAGCCACAAATAGATTATTAGATGTTTATGCTTGATTGCTCATTTGTACTCATTAGATGTACTAGTATAGCCTAGTTTTGATGATTCATGCATTTTAACTTGTATTTCCTATTTTTGGACATGTTTTTCGTGATGATATGTTTTAGCTTCATGTATATGTTAATTTTGCCAAAACTATTGGATATACATGTATACCCTTGAGTCATTTGCCTTTCATGTAAAATCTCTTTAGACTCAATTATGTTTAGATATGTATGTATACTTTTAGTTTAGACTAAACATACATATGCCTTGAAGTTGGTATTGTTTCAATGAAAATTAAATTTTAATGATTCTCGTGTTTCCGTTTATAAAGAAATTTCACATTGAGCTTATTGCCTATTCCCATATTTTTGTGATTACATGATTCTTACACTCACATTATTTGACGTTTCCTCATGACTTTGTTTTCATGAGTATTATTGTGCTATATAGATTTTGAGTGTTGATTATGTGATTCTCATATTTTATAGAATATATTCTTATTTATTCCTTACTTGAAGGATTTCGTGCTAGTTTACAATTTTACATATAACTAGTTGCGTATTCTTTATGTGGTAGAGTTTTCAAACGTGTTATAATTATTTTCAAACTTATTTTTGAAAACCCTACCCATAAAGGGCGGTTGGTTGGGCGATCATGCCTTGTATGCTCATATTGAAAATCTATTTAAACATGTGCATGAAAGGGAGGTAGTATGAGTTATACACTTGATCTTTATCATATTTTCAATTGGTATCCCAATTGATATTTTCATGTTTGTATACTCATCTTTGGTTTTCAATATATGTATGTTTCAAAACTTCAAAAGTATCAATTTCTATTGGTATTTATATTTTCATACATATATACATTATTTGACTGTGCTTGCATATCTTTACATCTTAAAGCACAAATTATATTTATGTTAAGCTTGATTTACTCCCTAATGACTATTAGTTTTTAAATTGGTATTTTATACAAGTTTATGCATTATTTTCTTTGGTATTTCATAAAGGGGGAGAAAACTTCATGTTTATTTTTCAATTGATTCTGTTTTCAATTGGTATTTTACTCCAACTCTTTATGATGAAAAAGGATTTTAATTGGTATATTTTCAATTGGTTTCCTATACTCTTAATGAAAAATATTTTAATTTGGAATATGCCAACATTTTCAATATTGGTATCAAAAATCTTAAATTGGTTTTACTCTAAAATTTGGTATCTTTATTGCAAAATGAATTGTTTAACCAAGGTTGGTTTGTTTTTTTCAATTGGTATCATATTTCATTTTTAAATTGGTATCCATATTGAAATAAGTTATGTTTAAATAAAAATATTTGGTTTTCACTTTCAATTGATATCAAAATTATAAAATATTCTCATTTGGTATCAAAATTACAAAATGTTTACAATTGGTATCATGATTTATAATATACATATATATATATATATATTTCAATTGGTATCAAAACATATAATGTTTCATTTTTATTGGTATCAAAAGCTTACACGATATTTTCAATTAATATCTTTGGTATCTTAAAAATTTTTGTTTATTTTCATTGGTATCATAATTTGGTATCAAAAGTTTTGATATGTATTGCTTATATGCAAGGGGAGCATAACATCTTCTCTCTATATAGATTCATATTGAGTGTATCTCATATTGAGGAGCTTGACCGCTCTTCCCTATGTCTTACACGTGTGTAGGAGGAGCTTCACATTTCCTTTTATATATTGTATATTATGCTTTATGTGGTTAGGATTTAATCATCTCTTGTCATATAAATGCATGTATGCAGGGGAGTTAACTTCACGTCTCTCCTCTTCATGAGTGTATATAGCATATACACCTTTATTGTTTTGATTTATTGTTTAAGAAAAAATATTATTTATGTTCTTAGTGTTTGTACCCCTTTGTTGATGAATTGACAAAAAGGGGGAGAGAAATTTGGAGATTTTATATATGCATGTTTGTTTTATTTGTTACCTTTTACCATGGTATCAAGATTAGTATCAAGAACATCTTTTGTTGGTATATCAAGAGCATGTTTATTTCATTAGTATCAAATATCATGTTTATGCATATATTTATGTTGAGCATTCATTGCATATCTTTACTGTTTATTACTATGCATGAGTTAAGGGGGAGCTTCTATGAAGCTTAACTTTAATCCATGCATATATAACCCATGAGTTTTGTCATCATCAAAAAGGGGGAGATTGTTGGCCCAGAGGCCCTTCACTCTAGTTTTAATGATGATTAACTCATGTAGTTATAGTTTACTAATAATCTTATGATATTTAGTTTCAGATATTTGATCAAGGTATTAGTAGGTGATTAGTTTCAACAAAGGTGTTTTGGAGCTTTCACATGGTGATTCAAGAGTTCGAGCGTCAAATTCACATCTAACACTCGATTGGAATCAAGCTCGGTGGATCACGTTTGAATCAAGTCAACTTTAAAACGGAGTTTTACAAGAAGACATCGGTTTGTTTTAGTATAGTTTGTTTAGATCTCATTGTAAAGATTAGATAGTGTTGATATGCTCAAGTTCATAACACGCACATGTTTTCAGTTTATAGTTTCATGTTTGGTTTTTTGGTTTAACCGATTTCATTTTTCAAGTCAAAAACATAGATATAAATTCTTTACATGTATATTGAATTCTATCCATATACAATATGCTTCAAAGTTGTTTCAATATCATGTTTTGTATTTGCATGAGTTTTGGAGAAAATAGTTTCCATTTCAAAAATCCTAGTTTCGGAAAATACAAATTTTGGTTTAAGACAAATTTTTAAGAACACAAAAATGGTTCAAATAGTTTGTAATATGTGTTGAATTTTTATCACACATATTGGTATTTCAAAGATATAATAAGAACTGATTTTTGTGAAATTTATGTGATTTTATGGGATTTAATTAAAGATAAAAACCCGAGTTTTTAAATCCTGTAATGGCTGGACTGGCTGTTTGCCGGTCGACCAGACCGGTCGACCGTAGCAGAAGTCGGTCGACCAACGTGCACAGGACGTGCATGCAGCCAGGCTGGTGGGCCGGTCAACCGGGTCGGTCGACCACCAGAGAGCTTATGCTCTCTGGAAAAGGCCCCGGTCGACGGCAGAGAGTTCTGCTCTCTGTATCCAGCTCCGGTCGACCGAGCGATCGACCGGCCAGAGAGCCGTTGTTCTGGATCCAGTCCCAGTCGACTGAGCGGTCAACCAGAGGGCTCAACGATCATAACTTTGATCGTTGGCTGGTCGACCGCCCGGTCGACCGAAAGGGCAATTTTGCCCTTGGCCTGCTGCCAACGAGCAGATTGTTATGGGGCTATAAATACCCCAATTTGAGCTGATTTTGAACAAGTTTTTCAAGAGCAAAATTTTCATTCTTTCTAGTGTTTAAATACAAGTTTTTAAAAGAGTTTTAGAGCTAAAAGATTGATCTTTATTTTTTTTTAAAAAGGGTTGGAAAATTCAAAGAAAAAGAAAGTCTTTTGGAGTTATTTTGATCTTCATTCATATTTCAATATAAAGTTTTTCTCAAGAGTTTTTCTTTGTATTTTTGATTTTCAAACTCTTTGTTTTTTCACACTTGAGCCTATCATAACTATCCTATCTATAGGATCTTTGTTTTGTGAGAAAGAAGTGGCTTGTGGTTGAGAGAGACCACCAAGTGTTGTATACCTTCCATTCTTTGTGATATCCCTCTAGTAAGAGGTGATTGTGTTGATATCCCTCTAGTGATAGGTAATTGTGAAAGTTGTGTTTGTATCCCTCTAGTTAGAGGTGGAGATTGTGTTGGAATCCCTCAAGTATGAGGTGATTGTTGTTGGTGTTGGCTTTGTGCCTATCCTTTATTTGTGAGGTTGATTGTTGTTTGGCTTATACCTTACCTCTAGTGAGAGGTTGTATTAGTTTAGAGAGGAGTTGTGTATTATCAAGTTGTATTTGCCCAAATTCTCAGTGGAGGTTCCCTGTGTGGAAAGTCCTGTGTGAACGAGTTAGTAGAAATCCTTTTGTGTGAAGGCGGGGACGTAGAGCTGTGTGCTCGAACCTCGAAACATATCTTGGTGTTTGCGTTTGATCCACTTTCTCTAACTCTCTCTTACATTGTGCATTGTTCATATTGTTCATATCATATACATGTTTAGTTTGATTGTGTGCTCATACTTGTGTTTAACCAAGAGAGCTTCGTATAGCACTTCAACTCTTATTTAGAGGAATTTAGAGTAGATAGTCCAGAGCCCTTCACCGGGAATTCGGCTACACTCTTTAGTTACACTAAGTGGCCGTTTGTTTCGCGTAAAACTCCGTAATTCGTAAACCCAGTTACAACTACGGCGTTTGTTTGGACCGTAATTCGTAAAAGACTTACGTAACTCAACTAACACTCACTTGAAACCCAGTTACCACTCACTTACAGCCCAGTTACAGTTAATTTTGTGGTCATACAAATTTGTAATATTTTTTTATAATAATATTAAAAAATTTTAATATTTAACTTTTTTAATATTTATTTGCAGTATTAAAAATTTAAAATCATCAAATAGTTAATTTTGTGGTCAACTTTTTCACTTACGACTTATACATTACGACAACCAAACACTGTAAAGTACAATACACTTTCCCACTTTACAATTTTATATTACCAACCAAACACCGTAAAATTTACATACATATAACTCATTTACAATTGTAAAAGACTTTACCAATTACAACTACGAATTACGGCCAGTTACGACAATCAAACAGACTATAAGTGTATTGCATGTAGTTTTTAATTCCGCATCATTTGTCATTAGATTAGCCTTACACCTATTCACCCCCTCTAGGTATACTTGCAGAGGAGTGTATTGGGAAGTTGTGTACTCCGAGTGGTTGTAATTCCTTAGTGTAAGGTCCCTTGTGGAAGATCCATAATGGATTGGGAAATCCTTTATGGTGATGAAGGCGGGGACGTAGAGTAGCGGCTCGAACCTCAAAATAAATCTTCTTGTTTGCGATTGCTTTCTTGTCTCTACTTATTTGCTTTTATTCATTTATTATTGTCGATCTATACTCATCACAACAAGATAGCAATTATGCACCTCAACTCTTATCTAGAGGAATCTCGAGGAGAAGTTCAGAGCCCTTCACGGGGAATCCGGCTTCAAGTCTTGTTTTGAGTGATCGGTTGCATCATCTCATTTTATATTACATTGAATTTTAATTGATTAGCAATACACCTATTCACCCCTCTAGGTGTTATTTCATACTCTGCCTTGGCGGTTTAGAGGGATACAAAATTTTATTTTTTAGAACACCATGAAACTAGACAATTACCTAGAAATTGACAAGTTCCACTAGTGCTCTTCCTACTCACTCTACAGCCGGCATAGACGGCATTGAAAAAACTCGTCATTGAAAATTGTCTGGTCTTCGGATACTACAAGCCCATTCAAATAGTACCCTTAAGATATCTAATAATACGTTTTACCATAATCAAGTGGGACTTTTTAGGACATGATTGGAATCTAGTACATAAACAAACACTAAACATAATATTCTGCCTACTAGCCGTCAAGTAAAGCAAACTATCAATCATGCTTTTATAGAGTTTAATGTCAATATTTTTACCTTGTTCATCCTTATCAAGCTTTATTGTGGTAGCCATGGGAGTCTTTTTTGTGTTTGCATCTTCAAGCCGAAATTTCTTGATAAGCTCTCTTGTATATTTGGCTTGGTGTATGAAAAATCCCATCACTCTTTTGCTTGATGTGGAGTCCAAGGAAATAGTTGAGCTCTCCCATCATAGACATTTCAAATTCTTTCTTCATGCATAATTCAAAATCCTTGCAAGACATTTCATTAGTAGATCCAAAAATGATTTCATCAACATAAATTTGCACAATTAGGATATCACTATCTACATGCTTTGTAAATAATGTGGTGTCAACTTTAGATTTCACAAAACTATTTGAAACAAGAAAAATTGAAAGTCTTTCATACCAAACTCTTAGAGCTTGTTTTAAACCATATAAAGCCATCTCAAGTTTAAAAATAAAATCCGGATGTGTAGGATCAACAAACCCAGGGGGTTGTTTAACATTCACCTCCTCTTCGATAAAACCATTTAAAAATGCACTTTTAATATTCATTTGAAAAAGTTTAAATTCTTTGAAAGAAGTATAAGCAAGTGTCCGTATGGCCTCAAGCCGTGCTATGGGTGCAAAGGTTTTCTCAAAATTGATACCTTCAATTTGGATGTAACCTTGGCCACATTATTCCTAATAATATTTCCAACTCATCCAACTTTTTTATAAAAATCTATTTAGTACCAATGATTGGTCTATCATGTGGTCTAGGATGCCAACTTGACTGCGCTCAAATTGATTGAGCTCTCTTGCATTGTAAGCAACCAATATGAGTAGCCCTCGACTTCGAGGATATTTTTAGGCTCAATATGAGAAATAAATGCAAAATAACCATAAATATCATGAAATTTGGAGCGAGTAGTTACCTTATTGGATACATCACCTATGATGAGGTCCTTGGGATAGATTTGTAGCATATCTCCAATTCTTTGAAAGTGATTGTGATGGCTCCACTTCAACATCTTAATATTCACCATGTTCCTTATCTTTTGGCTTGTCTTCTTGTATTAGTGAGTTCTTCAATGATATTTTCTCCATGTCTTCACCTAAGGAATCAATTTCTACAATATTCTTCAAAAAAAATATTAGATTCCTTGAACTTAACACGTGTAAACTCTTCAATAGTTAAAGTAGACTTATTGAAGACTCTATAAGCTTTATTAGATTTGAAGACTTATTAAAGAAATGAAAGCCATCTCTTGAAGAGTGTGATTCTTTCTTTCAACGACTCTATTTTGTTGAAGAGTTCTAGGACAAGATAGTTCACATTTAATTCTATTTTCTTCACAATAAGTGATAAAAGAATGGTTAATGAATTCACACCTCTATCTCTCCTTATGCGCAAAATCAAAAAATTCTTTTCTTTTTCAACTCTTTTTCTAACAAATATGAAAACGCAAAAAAGCTTCATCTTTGTGTTCTAAAAAGAAAACCTATGTAAATCAAGAAAAATCATCAACTAAAATGAAAACAAAACGATTACCACTAAGACTTTTAGATCTTGTTGGACCAAACAAGTCCATGTGGATCAACTCTAATGATTTAGATGTCATGATATCCTTGATTGCTTTGAAAGAGACTTAGTTTGTTTCGCATTTGGCACGCATCACAAATGCAGTCCTTTTCAGACGTCAAGCAAGGAATACCCTTCACCGATTTCTTAGAGTTAATTCTAAATAGATGGTCAAATGAAACATGGCCTAGTCTCCTATGCGATAACTAAGAATTTTCATTAAAAGCATTTAAACAAGTAGCATTGCATTGAAAATTTAACATATCAATCATATAAATATATTTTCATGAAAATTGGAAAGAATAAAAATATTTGTTTTCTTTTCTAAAACAAGGCAAATGGAATCATAAAAAATAACTTTAAAACCTTTATCACAAAGTTGGCTAGTGCTCAAGAGATTATACTTAATACCATCAACTAAAACAACATTTTCTATTAAAAGAGATGAGCCAATTTGGATATTACCTATACCGATGATTTTTACCCTTTGAATCATCTCCGAAGGTGACGGTGCCACATTCATTATACCTTAATAGGGTCGCAAAGTTGTTGATATCCCAAGTCATGTGCCTTGAGCAACCGCTATCTAGATACCACCGCTCCCTACGTCTTGGAGCCTTGGTGCGTACCTATATCAAGTAAAGAAGTTGTTGATTTTGATATCCATATTTTTTTGAGTCCTATAGTGTTCTTTCTTCGAACCCAAACCTAATCATTTGAAGTATTTATAGGATCATAACTAAATTTTGCTAAGTGACCCTTCGGGCCACAATAGGTGCAACTATAAACTCTGCCATACATAAATGCATGATGTGTATGTGTATGATGAGTATGTGAAGCATGAGTACGCTTAGTGTGTGTGTGGCATGTTTAGCGTATTGTGTGTGAGCATGTTGTGCTTGAGGAGTATGAGCATGTGTAGCATGAGCAACATGAACATGTTTTCTTGGAGTGTGTTTCTTTGGAAACATGGCTTCTAATCTAGCCTTATCAAATTCACATTTTTTCAAAAATTTTCTAAAGTGTTAATTTTGGTTTTTAAATTAGAAATTTCTTTTTCATCAATTAAAGAAATTTGACTTTACAAGAAAATTTGTGTCTCAAAATCTTTTTGTTTAGTAAGAAGTGTGGAAGATAAAACATTTTTTTCTTTTGAAAGAACAATAACTTGATTTTGAAGAAATTCATTTTTCTTTTTCATTTTTAAATATTTCTTCTTAAGAAAATTATAATTGTTAGACAATTCTTTAAAAGCCTTATCCAATTCATCCATTGTTAATTCACAATAATCTGGAGATGGTTCAGATATTACCTTGGGTGCGTTGTCGTTTGTCATGAAACACATATTTGCCGTATCCACCTCTTCTTCGGATTCACTCTCCAAATCCTATGTTACTTTGAGAGCCTTCTTATTATAGGGCTTCTTTGAGGTAGATGACTTACTTTTGGTTTTTGGTCATTCCACAACGATGTGTTCCCGCTTCCAACAATTGAAGCAAATAATTTTTTTGTCCCCCTTTCTTTGCCATCGTCTTCTATTATTGAACTTGGCCTTGTTGTATAACCTCTTTACATTTTTCACTAGGAGGAAAAGATCTTCATTATCATCTACTTCATCATCATCGTCGGAGATGGTGGCAGTAGACTTGAAGGCAATCATCTTTTTCTTTGTGGCGCCATTTTTTCTCTAGCATTCCTCTCTATCTTATGGGTCTTAAGGTTGTCGATAAGACTAACTAGATCCATCTCTTCTTTGTCATTTAGCTCCTTTAATATTATACCCTTGACCTCCCATGAAGGTGGAAGTGCACGAATGACCTTCCTCACCTTTTGTTCAAATCAATGACATCACCTAAAGAAGAAAGACCATTAGTAATTTTAGTGAACCTTGTAACCATGTCATCAATGTGGTCATTTTCATGCATGGTGAAATTTTCATATTGGAAACGCAAGAGATCAATCTTAACTCTCTTGACTTGTGAAGTTCCCTCGTGCGTGATCGCTAGGTGTGACCAAATCTTGTATGCGAATTTGCAATGAATGACTCTAGCAATATCGTCATCGTTCAAGGCTTGAAGCAATGCTTAGTGTGCCTTTGCATTGGCATCAAATTTCTTGGTGGCAATGTCGGACCAAGTGTCCTCATCACCAACGGGTACACTAAAGGGTTTAGTCACCGCCATTGCAACTTAGCTTCCTAGGGATTGCAAGAAAATAGTCATCTTAACCTTCCATATGGGAAAGTTAAGGCCATCAAACTTAGGATGGGTATTAATTCCTTTGACCATTTGTAATATTGTGGATAGAAAATGAAAAATGTAAATAAAGTGATTATCAAAAAGGCTCTCTCTAAAGTGGTTAAACAAAAATCTAGAGAGCAAGGATCTGATACCAATTAAAATGTACCTAGAGGGGGGTGAATAAGTGTAATGCTAATCAAATATGAAATAAAAATAAACTATACTAAATGATGCAAACTGGTCACTCAAAATAAGAATTGAAGTCGAATTCCTCATGATGGGATCTAGAACTGCACCTTTAATATTCCTCTAGACTATGAGTTGAGGTACTCAATTACCTTCTTGTTAAGATGAGTATAAACCGACAAAAGCGAATGATAAATATAATGCAATGACAAAAGTGATGCAAATAATAAATAGAGATTGCAAGAGAAGTAACAAAACAAGTAAAAAGATAGAGATCAAGAGACAAGTAATTACAAACACAAAGAATTTGTTTAGGTTCGAGCTACCGCTCTACATCCCCGCCTTCATCACTATGAAGGATTTCAGTATCCACTAAAGGATCTTCCACAAATTGACCTTACAATAAGGAATTATAAAAGGTCTACACAAGACTGGAGTACACAACTCCACCACTCAATCCTCTACACAAGAGATAGCACAAAACGAATTTAGATTATAAAGCTCTTGATGATAACTCAAGATCACAAACACTCTCTCTTACAACTTCCTATAGAGTAGAATATGAAATGAAGCTCAAGGAGTCATGTGAGAGTAGAAATTCAAATAAAAAGAATTTAAGAGCTGAAAAATCAAATGAAATTAGTTTTGTAAAGATTGCACTTGAAAGTTAGAAGCTAGAAAACTTTTCTCTTTTAGAGTAAACTTGATTTTCTATGAAAACTTATAAAAACTTATTGTCTTAAACTCAAATCCAATAACCCATTTATATAGCAACTCATAAAACCTATAGGTAAGGTTACAGGTATTTAGGGATGAGATTTGCCATAAAAACAGGAAATGCCCCTTGGAAAACAGAAAAGACCAAACAAATTCAAAAGCTAGCCGTTATTGAAGTTTTGACAGTGTGTCGGTCGACCGAACCCTCCATATATCAAACTATAGCCGTTGGCTCCGGTCGACCAGTCGGTTGATCGGATTCAACTGAGGCTAAGGGGTGAGCCGGTCAGTCGACAGCAGGGGTTGGCGGTCGACTGGTCGGTCGATCAATAGACGTGCACGACGTGCACACCCCAAGCCATAAGATCGGTCGATCAGTCGGTCGACCGACTAGGCAACGGTCGACCGACCTAGGCTGAAAACTGATTTTTCTAAAAATTTTGAAATGAAAACTTTTCTAATAAAAATTGTATTGGTTTTTAAAAGGTATAACCATGTACTGGCAATTGAGATACAAGTTCTAAACTTGATATAAATCTTTGAAAAATATATGAAACATGTATCAAGACCAATCATGTAAAACACCAATGCAAAACAAACTTGTATTTTCGAAAAAATGTATTTTTGTGTGTGTAACTCTTTGAGCATCAAATTTATATTCTACACTTTAATAAACTATTTTCTTATAAGGTTCTAAGCGTCTACAAGTGTCTTCAAGCGGGTTTCTTCAATAGCGACATCGAGTGTTTTGAGCTTCAATCCTGTATTTGAATACCCTTGAGTCTTCAACACCTTCCTTTAGAGGAAGAAAACTTTTGAATCTTTTAGAACCCTAAAACACACTTAAACACTTGAACTTGATTTGTACTAAATAACCACATATGTTTTGTTATCATGAAAATAAGAAACCGGTGATTGTAACCTTGGGCTAACAATTCTATCTTTAATGACAAAAAAACTTGATGTCGATATGCCTCGACCTTTGCTGAACTATTGTCAATTTTATAGTAAAGCTCTGTAGCTCTATTGTCACAATGTAGCAGTAATGACCTTTCGACTAAACCTATCATCTTCCTGCAATCAAGAAAATATAAGCAGAAGTGGACTTTCTATTGTTGATACATCCAGCATAATCTGAATCTGTGTATCCAACCAGCTGCAACTGATTAGATTACCTGTAGGTATGAATGTAGTCTTTTGTCCTCTGTAGATATCGAATTACCCTATTTGTAATCTTCTAGTGATCAATTTTAGGATTGATTAAGTATCTGCCGAGTTTCTTAACAGAATACGCTATGTCTGAATGAGTACAAACTTGAACATACGTTAGATTTCTAACTGCTGATTCATATAAAATGTCTTTTATTTGCTCTTTCTATTGGTTGTTCTTGGAACATTGAAGTAGACTCAACTTATCTCTCTTAGTGACATGTGTATCACCTTTGGAGAAATTCTTCAGATCATATCTATCTAGCACCTTATCAATACGGACCTTTTGTGATAAATGTAAAATCCCACTTGTCCTGTTATATTGAATTTGGATGTTTATCACAAAATAAGCATCTAAGATCTTTCATCTTAAAATACTTTGAGAGAAAACTCTTGGTCTCAAATAGAATATCTATATCATTACTTGCTAGTAAAATGTCATTCACATATAATACAAGAAATATAAGTCTACTCCTTTTAAATTTGTGATAAATGTATTGATCAGCTATATTTTTCTTAAAACCAAATTCGGATATTACTTGATCAAATTTCAAATACCATTAATGGGATGCTTGTTTTAGACCATAAATGAATTTTTTTAATCTGCAAATCAGATGTTGTGAACCTTTGACTTGAAAAAACTATCTGGTTGTACCATATAGATTTCTTTCTCAATGTCACCATTAAGAAAGGAAGTCTTAATATCTATTTGGTGTAACTCTAGGTTGAAGTGAGCCACTAGTGCCATGATAATCCTAAAAAAATCCTTCATAGAGACTGGGAAAAAACTCTCCCTATAGTCAATGCCCTCTCTTTGAGTGAATTCTTTGCAACAAGACATGCCTTATATCTTTTGATGTTGCCTTTCGAAACTCGCTTGGTTCTGAACACCCATTTACAACCAATCAGTTTATTTCCTTTTGGCAACTCTACTAAACCCCAAACATCATTGTCATTCATGGATTTTAACTTATCTTTCATTGCATTTGACCACTTAGAGGAGTGAAAACTGAGTTTGGCCTTATTTAAGGATATGGGGTCATCCTCTAGCCATATGTCAAACTTATGCTCTTGAAGATAAACTATACAATCATTTGTAATGGCTGATCTTCTCTTTCTAGTTGATCTCCAAGGCACTTGTGGCTGAGAATTTTCTAGCTCTACCTCATTAGATATACTTCAGGATGAATTGTATTTGTACCCCGTATGGACATAAGTGTATTTTCATACTGAAGTAAAACAATTACTTTATCATTTGAAACAGTTGTAATGGGTATAACAATTTTTCTTCCTTAATGAGAAATCTTTATGTAGTTGACTCCCACTATTCTGAATATCATCAATAAATTTAGCAGTATACATCTCTAATATGTTTTTAGTGGAGGAATAGTAAAACCTAAAGCCTCTAGACCTCTAGAATACCCTATTGATTGCACACATTTATTGCATTATTCTTTATTATATATCCACATTTATCATGTAATAAATTTGCTAAATTCCTTATCTTAAATGTTTATTTTGTAAAAGATAATCATGGAGAAAAAGAGGATAAAATTAAAAATATCAGTTAAATTCAGATTTAACTAGATCTATTTGGTTAGAGGAGGATGATCCCAAATCCAGTTGGTTAAATTCAGTTTTTAGTGAATCAAGTGGTTAAAGCTAATCAACCAAGAAAAACATCAAATATAGAGTTCAAATTTAAAGGGATAAATGGATAGAGAGAAAATCATCGGATGAGATGAAGCAATTTTGACTCAGATTCTGGCTGGATACATTTTAGTATTTGAATTATAACTTTTGCTACCAGGACTCATATTTGATGATTCAATATGATCCAGAAAGAGTACTTAAAGGGCTACAACTCTTAAGTTGAACATTATTTCTAATTCTGTCATTGGATAAGTTATATTTAGTAATCAATACGCTAATAAGCTGCAGATCAGAACTGAATATCCACATCAAATCAAGTTTGGAGATAAGGGGAGGATTCAAATTCAGAAATTGCCAGCTTCCCTTATCTTCATACTCCTCTACCCTCTGCATTTATCCTATAAATACCTGCAATCTCAAAGGCATAAAAGGAGGATGACCAAGCAGAGATAGAATTTAGTCCACTTTTTCATTCTTTTTAGTGTAGGTTTTTGTTTTTCTTTTCATGTAATTTTCAGTTTTCATTTATGTAATTCAGAGGAGATCAGAGTTTCATAAGAGAATGAGAATGAAGCTTGTGCTAAGAGTGACACCGGTGTAAATTGTTCTTCTTTTCTCTTATTGTTATAAAATTGAATCTATAGTTACCTTTTTTATGTACTTTATTTTTTGTGTTCTTCTTTTCTACTTCTCTTTTTCTTGTACCAATTGTTATCCAAGTGAGTCTTATAGTATCGAAAGAGCCTTGCCTTTGCGAGTGCCACCGATAGCTCATGACGATGGATTTTAATCTCAGTCTGTATCATTTCATAATTGTTTTGTCTTGATGATGTAATATGGAAGAGACGAGAATCAACTCTTATGGGCTATGCGCTGATTGCCTCCACTTCAAGGTAACATCGTCGCCAAAGATTCAAGGTAAGCTTTTAGTCAAAGGAGGTAAGTAATTATTTTTAGTTTCTTTCTTTTAACTTTTAGTGTAAATTACCAACACCACAATCTTTTAAATTTTTTTAATCTTTTTTCATTTCTTTGTACATATCCACTTTCATTTTTTCCACCTTCTCATTCTACCATTTTCTTCCTAACTTGACTGTAACTCCATTTATCTCTTTTCATTTTAAGAACTAAATGAAGAATTTTAACCATTAATTGTAGCATAAAAGAGAACTTGCTTAAAAAGCTTCCATCGCTAGTCCCACCTTGTCGATGACGACCCGCGTAGCCACTTATTATAGCGGTAGAATTGAGCACTTGCACATACCATTATTATGTTTTGAAATTCTATATTTTTTTTGTGCAGGTAAAGTCTCAATCACCTATGAAGAAACAACTAATTGTCCTTTGGTCCAGCTTCTTCTTATGTGACATATATAACTGAGCTTCAGCTGGACAACCCCAAATATAGAGATGCCTAATGCTGAGTGTTTTCTCAATCCATAACTCATATGGAGTTTTAACTACAATTTTACTAGGTACTCTATTAAGGAAGTAAGTAGTCATCTTTAAGGATTCAGTGCATAATGACTCTGGTAGAGTAGTATGAGCTATCATACTCCTAACCATATTTTTTAGTATGCGGTTTTGTCTTTCAGTGACACCATTCTGACGAGATATCCCTGGCATGATGTACTCAACGATAACGCCACACTCTTTCAGAAAATTGGTAAAAGGTCCTAGGCATCTAGTAGATCCATTGTATCTGCCATAATACTTAGCACCACGGTTAGATCTAATAGCTTTAATCTTTTTATTTACTTGATTTACAACTTTAGCTTTATAGATTTTGAACATGTTCACTGATTGGGATTTCTTATGGATTAAGTATATGTATCCACAATGAGAGTATTTGTCCATGAAAGTGATGAAATATTTGTGACCATTCCATGAAGCTGCAGAGAATGGACCACAAATATCTGTTACATCAATCTAAGACTCTTGAAATTTATCTAGATCCAAACTTCCTAATATTTTCTTAATTAATATTCGCATAGTGTCTAGGCTGTTCACATACAAAGATTCAGGATATGAAGCATAAAGTTTCAATTTATATAGCCATTAATCAGAATTCTAGTACCAACAACTTTAGATTTAAAAAGTAGACAAATCATTTCATTATCAGGAGTGATGATAAAACCAAATCTGTCTAACAATAAAATAGAAATACAATTCTGTCTAAAAGGATGGTATATGTAAAGTCTCATTCAAATCTAAACAAAATCAAAATCTAATCTAAGTCTACAAACTTCAGTAGGTTCAACTACAACTTTATTTTCATCACCTATATATACGTATCACTCAACCGGGCTAGGCCTCCTTTGGGTTTGAAAGTTCGTACTGAATTACTTATGTGAATTATCTGTCAAGATGACACTGAAGCTAAATTAATTTTAAAACAAACATAAACAGTAAATAGACCCTTCTTAATTAGCCATTTTTGATATTTTATGAAATCCCGCTTGAGGTGGCTTATTTTTTGCAGAAGAAGCATGCAATGACCTTAGGTGTAACAGTCCAAGATATCTAATATCCTCAATAATCATAAACATTCTTTTAAACTAAAAGATTATCATAATCATTTCTAAATTCTTAAAAATTTTGATAGCACTTCCTTTGTAAACACTGATCTGACCTAATATCCAATACTAACCACAAATAGTTTCAATTAACATCAACCTACTTATTCTCAATTTAGATACATAAATCAATACTCGACAACCATTCATGCAATTAAAATAATATTTCAGCTTGACATCGCCTACTTATATAAAAACACAAAAAAATATATGCTTGTAAGTACCCCTCTCGGCTTCTACAATATAATATAGAACTATCGTATACTTCAACTCATTATAATCATCATAACCCATCTCATACTCATGTAGATCCATCTCACAATCTAACGCATGTTACAAGTACACATTGAATAAGATTATAAACAAACAAATAAAAACACATAACTATATCTTCAAAATGTCAATAACTCAGAGCTGGGCCGTCGCCTCACCACAACCTGAAAAATATATAACTGAGAGGGGTGAGCTCGACTGTAATATCTCCTAACTAATAATACAACAACAACAACAACTAAGCCATTTGTCCCAAGTATCTGGGGTAGGCTACATGAACCAAAAGAGAATTACGCCGGATTGGGCACATGGATCAGCTTTCTTCACTCATTCCTATCGAGCAACATACCTTCACTAAGACCTTTAGCCTCTATATCTTATCGTATTACTTCCATCAATGTTTTCTTACATGGTGGAGCACCACCCTGTGACTCACCAAGTACATTTTTAGCTACTCCTTTAATGTAGCTAGCAATTTTATTCCATGTTGTATTGGGATCATTTTGGGCTTTCCAATCTGCTTCATGTACTACTCGATCTACAAAAACTCTTTGGTTACCTTCTTTTAGCACCATCACATAATCTTAGAATCTAACTTACATTTAATCTTTCTAAATCTCCTTCTAATCTGGATATCTAAAATTAAGAGTTTATTTTGGGTTACTACACTCTCACTCGGTACTATTTTATAATTCATACAACAATCTCTATCTACTTTTCTAGTTAAAAAGAAATCTATTTGGCTCGCACTTGATCCACTTCTAAAAGTGATTAAGTGAGACTCTCTCTTCTTAAATCAAGCATTCGCTAAAATTAAATCATAGAACAAAGCGAAATCTAGAATCGAGTTACCTGGTTTATTTCTTTTCCTAAAACCAAATCCTTCATGTACACTATCAAACTCATAACGACTAGTTCCTATATGCCCATTGAGGTCTCCGCCTATGAAAAGCTTTTCTCTAATGGGTATGCCTTGCACTATCTCATCTAAATCCTCCCAAAGTTGAGGCATACTAGACTCATCAAGTCCTACTTGTGGTGCATAGAAACTAATCATATTAAAATCTCCCTATCTAAAATAAGTTTAACTAGTAAAATCCTATCACCGTTTTTTCTAACCTCCACTACATTCTCAAGCAATTGTTTATCTATGATCACACCCATCCATTACGATTCTATCTCTATCAGTATACCAAAGTTTATAACCCCAAGAATTTATAATTCTAACTTTTCACCTACCCACTTAGTTTCTTGCACACACAAAATATTAACATTCATCTAACCATAACATCAACTAACTCTGCTAATTTACCTGTAAGAGAACTTATATTCCATGATGCTAACCTAATCTTATATTTGTGAGCTAACTTTTTTACCCTCACCCGCTCATAAAAGTGTGAGAATCCTTACTCATTTGACACCACATCCGGGCGCCAATGTGGCGCGTCATTTTTGGATGACGACCTAGCAACCCTTGCCCACTTTTCACTACACCCGAGCTCCGATGCAGCACGTCGCTCAGTAGGAAACGCCCCAACAAAATTTAGTTCTTGGTTCATGTTCATAGTATGTAACAATATTTTATGTTGGCTCTCACAGGCCTAACACAACCCTCCTCTTTATCTTGGCTTGGGACAAGCAGTGAACGGTGCACTGACGGAGTTATTGTATTTCTATTTTTATTAATTTTATTTAGATTTACTTATTATCATTAATTAATCTATTTTGTGCATGAGTATAAATACATGTGAAATATAATAGATATATGTTCATGATTTGTATCTACACAAATATGAGTGTATTTATAAATATATGTATTATAAATTATAAATTATTATTAATTAAATTGAATTATAACTCATCTTTTGACTATTTCTCACAAATATAATTTAAAGTTATTATTGATAATAACTACTATTTTATTTATTAGTTATAGTTTATAATTCTTATTGTTAATACCTATTTATTTGTATTAGGATATTTAAATCATTTTTGCATATAGGCTATTACTATGAATTGTTAGTAATATCAATTAATTATTTATTTAGATTGTTATTAATGTTTAGTTGGTGTTGTTGTTATTATTTCCTTATTATTTCTCAATCCCAACCCATTAGCCCATGATTTTATACCCATTAACCCAAATTCAATTCATACCCATAATATTATAACTTGAAACCCACCAAGCCACTAGGATAATTATCCCTTATATATATATATATATATATATATATATATATATATATAATCTCCTACCTAACCCTAACCCTAAACTAATTACCCATCTTCTTCTCCATCTCCCCTACACAGCAGCCGCCATCACACTCCATCTGCTATGCCATTACCCAAGCCATCCCTGGAGCATCTCTACCCTTCGTCCTCTCTTGGCTGGCAGCACCTCGGAACCACCATGCCATCGGTAACCACCTCCCCTCTGCCAGAGCCATCGTATCTCCCTCTCCGGCACAAGCCCTCTCTTGTTGCCAACCCCCCCTCCGCGATAGCCTGGAACCCGGTGTAAGCAACCCACGCTGCACCCTCTAACCATGGCCGACCTCATCCATGATTACACCCATGCATCCCCACCATCACCCGCACAGCCTATGGCACACCCACATCCTCTACTTGGTCATTCCCCTTTCCTCCACGGCAGCTCCCTACTGCCGAGCTACATCTCCATTTCCATATCCTTCCATGAGCTTATCCTTTAGGTCTGTGCCATTCCACCATCCCCAAGGTCAAGCCCGGAGCACATCACCTCCCTTCATGGCCAAACCTAGCTCCTCCTCCAACCAGTTGAGATCCCCCTCCGTTCATCCTCTTCCGGCTGCCCGATCTATTCCGCGGGTACTTCAGCGAGCCGTCGACCTCCTCCGCGGCCTCCGTCTCCTCCGCCGTAGTATGCAACCATGGCCGGCAGCCCCCTCTCCTTAGCCGTGAACATCTCTCATGGGTCAGTTCATCTCCCTTATTTTCTCTCTCTCTCTTTAATAATAATAATGTATGTTAATGTATGCATGAGTGTGAATTAAGGTGTGAGTATATATGTAATGTGTGTGTGTGTGTGTGTTGAGTCCGTGTGTGCTTATTGTGTGCATGATTACATGTGTGTGTGAGTGTATTTATAATGTGCATGCATGTGTGTATATGTATTTAAATTTATATGTATGTGTCATGTATATATGTATATATGTATGTACGTAATTATATGTGAATGTGTACTAGTGTAATTATGTGTACGTGTATTATATATGCATAGTTGCATGCCTCAGTATTGAGGACTCATTCGTGTGATTCGAACCGGTAACAGGAGACCGAGTCTCGATCTGGATTCGTGTTCGTTGCGAACCCAATACACTGGCGATTCGCAGACTGATTTACGAGATGATTCAGAGGTTCATACCGGTTCATACAGTGAAGATCAGCTGACAATTCGGATTCAAAACTATGTCATTTTATGTGAGTATTTGTTCTTATATTATTTCCTTATTTATCGTTGCCAGTAGCATTTTTATGTTACTTGTATCATTTCATATGACAGTATGATATATTTTATCAGTACGATTACATGTATCACTTCATGAGACATCAGTGAGCATTCACCGTATTTATATAGTTAATATGAGTGTTTATCGGCGTCATTCCATGTGTTAGTAGTTCATCGCTGTTAGCATAGGCCTAGTATTGATACATCTTAGACTGAACTTGATCTTATAATTGACCTAGTTGTGATAAATCTTAGAATATAAGTTTATTGATCTTGAGGTTGATTTGTTCACAATTGAGATTAAAAATTCATATTTTATGTGGAGTACTTATCAGACTTATTATTCATTCATTCGGTGATAACTTAAGTGAGAATTCATTAGATATTGATGATGTATTAGATATGTTGTTACTTTATTAAGAAACTAGATTTCTTATGCTTGGATTGGTATTGACTTATTTAGAGTTAGAGTGGATTGACATGGGGTTTATATTCTTTTCAGATTATATTGATTAGTATTCTGATGAGATTGATTTAGTTAGATTTATAGTTTGAGTATTCTTAATTCTACCCCTGATTATACTGTTTGAGTATTGATGATCTTGTTGATGTTGATTATCAGACGTAGGGTATTCTAGATTCCATATTTCTTGAGAATATTTTACTCTTTATTCATTTCGGTATCCGTTGACTTAGTTGATCTCGAAGATATCAGTAGAATGCTCTTCATGATTGATTTATAATTATTGTTGTTATTCCATTATAGAGATGAATTATTGTGAGAGTGAATTTATTGATATCGGTGATAATATATATTCAGAGTTTGATAGCAGTTATTATTTGTTAGTTATTGGTGATTTACAGGATTAGAGTAAATTGGTAGCGATGAGAGAACCGATTAATGATTCATTGAGATGGTGGTCACTGTATTGGATATTTTGACTTGAATTCAATATTTGATGTTCACAGTGATTGTTATTGAGACTATGAGTTGGTGAATCAGTTGCGTATATAATATCGGTGGATGAGATCTTGATTGATTTTAGATGAGATTGTATTGTAAGGAATCAGTGTTTATACCTGCTATAAGTATTATTTCATGTTACTGAGAATCCCTGGGAAAGTATTGTGAGACCATAATACCATGTACAGTCTTATTGTTCATCGTATACATGGTTACTGTTACTGTTCACTGTTATTGTTATTGTTCACTGTACACGATTACTGTTTACTGATATATTGTACCGTTACTGTCACTGTATCGTCCCAGTATTTTAGATAATATGGATATTGATTGTTATAACTAAATTAAATAATAATATAAATAGACAACTTACACCGGAATTGAAAAAATTGATGGAGGAGACAGCGTCTGTATTTTGGGTGGACCTAGGGTATAGGTTGCGCATTCGAGATAGGGTTCCACTGCAGGATCCCGGGAATGACTGACATCCCATACTATTATTGTTATACTGTTACTGTAGTACCTAGCGGTATGGCCTGGCTCAGCGCCAGGAGTCTGGGCCATGGTTCCGGGTATGTACGAGACTCACCTAAAGCATGAACAATGTCAGTTTCAGTAACTTAGAATCCCGATTGACACGCGTAGTAGGCATAGTATAGGATGCGTCTAATATAGGTGGCAATTGGTGTTCGCTGACATAATAAATAATAATGTACTGTAACTGATTGAGTTTGTCTTATACATGTATGCTATGTTAGACACGTGATTGTACTCATGACCTGATTGTACACTGAACTTTACAACTGACTAACTCTACCCACCTGATATATAGACTGTAATAGACATCTAACACCTGATTAGAAATTTGATTATGTTATTGATTGTCCTTATTACTATCCATTTATGATTTATATATTATTTCAGTCTTATTTCAGTTTATATTATCATCATGTGCTTACACGTTATATGCACATGCACCTTTCTCTTTATTTTACACATTCATTGGGTCGCTTTCTGACTACCCTGGATTTGCACGTTCAATTTGGATGTTTTTTCTTCTATTGATCAGGTATTCATTGAGATTGCACGCTTCGCAAGCACCTGAAGTTTCTTTGGTATTCTTGTCTTTTTTATCCCTACGGTTTCTATTGTTTCTTGATTCCATATATCAGACTCATTGTTATTTCATTCCTTATTGTTATCATGTGTAGACACCTAAATGTGTTGTTGCAGTGATCACGATTTATTATAGTTTATTTTTATAACTTGTTTCGGGTTACTTAAGACTTAGTGCGTATACATGAAGTATTTTTCTTACGTATAAGCGTCGCCGACTCTCGTCGCGACTCTATTTTCACGTATTTTAAGAAATGGGGCATGACATCGACAGCACATTGAGTAGAGTCAGAAGAAATTAAGGAATATTGAACATAATCAATAAGAAGTATGTTTATCCAAGTAAAAAGGCCAAACCTGAAAGAGCAAGATAAACAGGAAATCAATGATATTCTATGGTTTAACAATCAAGACAATGATCTCCATAATTCTCAGGGACGATCAGACTTTTATGGTCATTAATTCTTTTTAACTTTCTTGAATTACTTCCCGTGTATTATGTATATTCTCAGTCACTTATAGTTTATTATCAAATTCATCCTATGCATATACAATATGTATCACACACATCTCATATACTACACAGGGTGATAACCCAATCATAATAACTAAATCATAACATAGTTTACACATCCATATAATGCATATATCACAAACATACTTGTATATCATATAATCATATCATACTTCAAGTACTTCATAGATTGACCCTTACACATTCCTACATCATATTATATTTCATTATCTCTTATAAAAAAAGTAAGTTTCACTATCCTGCATCAACAACAAGCATATCACATCGTCATATTCAATAAATAACTTTCTTACTTTGTATTACACGTACAGTCTCATACCCCATTTTCATACCCACCGGCTCTTGCCCGACCCTTCCTTCATGTCACCATGCACAATTTCATACCCCATCTTTGTACCCATTGACCTTCGCTCGCCCCCTTCCTTCATGTCACAATTCACAGCTTCATACCCCGTCTTCGTACCCATCGACACCCGCCCGACCCCTTCCTTCATCTCTAAATGAAACAATCACATTTTTGTTTTCATACTGCAACTGTCTCAGATTTCATTATTTTAATCCTTCACAAATTTTGGATTATAAAAAATAATTATCTTTCTTGTCATATAAAAGTTCAAAATTTCGGCAGCATCTCCCCTGCTTTAGTTACTTGGCAAAACACAACATGTATCAAAATCAATCCACACGGCATATCTCAATCCAAATACATTATATATCAACTCGACAATCGCCCACGCAACATAATAATACAATTTCAGCTTGACATCGCCTACTTATATGAAAATATAACAATATAAGCTTGAGAGTACCCCTCTCGGCATCCACAAAATAATGCAATACTGATATATGACCAACATATCATGATCATAACTCAATAATACATCTTTGAGAATACATATCTTGATATCACTAACTGATAAAAACTATCTCTAATGACAACTCAAAATGAAAACCCTTTACAATATACCTCAAAACCTATTTATACAAGATCAACTATCTCTAATGACAACTCAACTGGCATTTGCTGATGATCTCATGCTCATGGCTAGAGGAGACATTCCTTCTGTCCGTATTATTATGGATAGCCTCAGGGATTTTGGATTGAAATCGGGCTTGTGCGCTAATTTGCTCAAGTCAAGCCTCTTTACGGCGGGTGTATATGGTGAGGAACTTATTCAAATGAGGTAGTTGACTGGTATCCCTGTTGGTGTGATGCCTTTCCGTTATCTCGGAGTCCCGTTGGCAGGCCAGAGACTGCAGTTGAATCATTTTGCACCTTTTGTTGATAAAATAACTATGTATATCAACGCTTGGATGGCTTCTAGCCTTTCTTTTGCGGGTAGAGCTGAGCTTATCAGATCAGTGCTACAAGGAGTGGATTGCTTCTGGCTATCTATTTTTCCGATCCGGGTGCTATCATAGAGAGGGTAACTCGGCTGTGCAGGAATTTCTTGTGGCATAAGCGACATCATCCGGTTTCTTGGAAATCCATGTGCTTGCCAAAATCGGAAGGTGGATTGGGATTCCGAGATCTTAAAACTTGGAATGATTCCCTGCTAGCTAAATCCTTTTGGAACATTCACAAGAAAAAAGACACTTTATGGGTTCGTTGGGTGCATCACATCTACCTTAAAGGGGATATCTCTGCTTGGGACTGGAAGTGTATAAGGGACGACTCGCCATTGCTCAAAAGGCTAGTTGCGATTCGTGATAAAATATGCCTTATAGAAGGGTCCGTTGCGGCGGCAAAGAGGAGGTTATCCTCTTGGGTGGTAGGTGAGCGGATGTGTATATCGCTCGGATATGAGTTTTTTCGATATAAGGGTTCCAGGCTACCTTGGCCAAGCTCAGTTTGGAATTCGTATGTCACACCTAAGCATGCTTTTACTCTTTGGCTTGCAGCGCGGAAGAGGCTTCCTACAAAAGATAGATTGACCTTTCTTCAGGTTGAGGAATCGTGTGCACTCTGTTTTGGTAATAAGGAATCGGCTGATCATCTATTCTTTCAATGTTCCTTCTCTGCTATGGTTTGGAGATGCATTAGACACTGGCTGGGTATCTCTCGGGGGATGTCGACTATCTCTAGTGCTCTTAAGTGGTTAAAGAAGGAGGCGAAGGGTTCCAGTGGCAAAGCAAAAGCTAAAAAGGTGGCCCTTACTTGTACTGTTTATCATGTTTGGAATGCCCGCAATAGGAAAATTTTTGAAGGCCAGACTCAGGAGGTGGTTTCTACCGTCTTCAAGATCAAGCTGCACATCTATAGGACTGTATTCAATTTGGATCCAAACGCCACTGTGGAGTTCTGAGAGATCTGGGATTTAAGACAGAAAAGATGGGCTGCCAGCAGAATTAGTCGACTAGTAGGTGTTACTAGTCGACTACATTCAAGTATAGTCGACTAGCCTTTTTGGCATAGTCGACTCCTGTGGCAACAGAGGCAACAGAGAAGACGGATACATCCAGATCAATTTTCCAGTCGACTTAACTTTGTGGTTAGTCGACTTGGTGCAGGTATAGTCGACTAGGCTTTCTGACCTAGTCGACTTGGTGCAGGTATAGTCGACTAATTTTTATGACTTAGTCGACTGGCGCAGAAACAGAGAACGAAGCTACATCCAGATCAACTTTCAAGTCGACTTGTAATTGGGGTTAGTCGACTACATTATTAGTCGACTGATCTAATGTATAGTCGACTAATAGGACATTGATTTGGGTTGTGGGGATACATTGTAATGGGATAGTGAGCCAGGTATTGGCAGTTAGGGGGGGTTATACTGTATAGCCGGTTTGGCTTACATTCAGGTTCGATTAATAAAATTTACATTCTCAAAAAAAAAAAAACTATCTATCTCACATCTAACATATGCCATCTCAAGCACAAATACTCAATAAATTTGACATGATTAAATTACATATAAAGAAAATAGATTTAATTAAAATGAGTTCCAAGTGAAGTTTTTACGCAGCTGAAATCGGGCCCCTGCCTTAACGGAACCTGCAAATAATTTAGTCTGTGGGAAGTGACTCAACAGTTCAGTGAGTAAAGTTAGAAGAAAATCAAGGAATAGTGAACATAATCGATAATAAACATGATTTTCTAAGTAATAGGGTAATTCTGAATGAACAAGCGAAAAGAAAATCGACAACATCTTATGATATACATATCAGATAATTATCTCTATTATCTTCAAAAACGGTCTAATTCTTTTGGTTATTGATTCTCAAATACTTTCTTAAGTTTTCATTCTACATATAATGGAATTTATGGGTTATATAGAATAATTTTGTTTAGTTATTTAGCTTATTATTGAATTCATCTTATGTATACATAACTTGTATTACATATGTATCTTGTATTACACACAAGGTGATACAACAATCGCAATAAGTATATCATAAACATAGTTTATGCATCCAGATAACACATGCATCACAAAATATACTTGCATATCATAATCATATCACATTTCACATATCATAATATCACATCACACTTCACATGTCCATATGTCATATTTAATGAGATACCTGTTATACATTATTCATATTCATATACAATTTACACGTGAGGTGTGAATCTTCCGTCTTTTCCCTCCTATCGGCTCACGCCCGGCTCCTTCTCTGTATATATATAGATATATAAAATAATAACCCTGTCTTCCTCTTCCTACCGGCTTCCGCCCGAACCCTTCTTTCGTATGTGTGTGTGTGTAGATATATAAAATAATAACCCTATCTTCCTTCTTCTACCAGCTCCTGTCCGACCTCTTCCTTCGCGTGTATAAATATATAAGATAATAACACTGTCTTTCCTCTCCTATCGGCTCCCGCTCGGCCCCTTCCTCCGTTTATATAGATATACAAAACAGTAACACTGCCTTTCCCCTCCTACCGGTACTCGCTCGACCCCTTCCTCCGATGTGCATGAATGCAAAAGATATATATTTATAACTTACACATAAATAATAACCAATGTATTAATGATATGAATATCAACTAGATATTTTGGTTTGCTTTTAAACTTAGTAATTCTATTATCGAGAAGATACATATAGTTCACTATACATGAAAGCATTATAAGTTACAGGTTAATTATTTAATGAGCTACTCACCTCATTTATATAGATTGAGCTCTTATTCATATTATTAGTATCCAACCTTTTTGATCATACTACTTATATATATGTGTACACACACATTTCCAATATGGCGTGTACATTCAAGTTAATACAACTCTCGATGCATACACATCATGGGAATCAATTCATCAAAAGACACGATGCTTAATCATTTACTTAAAGGGAAATTATAATTATTGATATAGTGTTTGATTTTCGATTAGGCTTCATGATATAACCACAACAATTTCATGCATTCGGTATACATTATACTTGTAAGCAATCATCACTTATATATAAGTGCATACATGTATCATTATCTATAACAATCAATAAATAATTTATCAGATCATTATTTACACTCTTAACACACATCCTTAGGTTATACGGTTAGGCCTTGTAGTTAAGTATATTTCTCTTATATATTTGTTCATTATTTGGTGACTGTAGTTGACTAACTACCAACCCATGTTCAAAGACTTAACACACTTGTTAATTATGGATGGCCCAATAAGTCGACACTTAAGCAACATCCTCTGCTTTTATTCCATCAAAATCGTTACGTGGGATCTAAGAGTATATGATTCACTAGTTTAAGTTCTCGTCACAAGTTATTAATCAATCTTCAAGTTTCACATTTAACTTATGTACACAAATCAATATATATTGATTATTATTATTATTGGTCCATTAATTGGATACAAGTCCTTGTTCATTCCTACTTACTTTTTGTAATTAGTTAACTCAGAGTTCTAGTTCACTTACTGATACACATTTTCAATTGTCGACCATATTGTCAAGTATAAAATATAATTACAGACTAATATTTGATTGTCATTGCCTTTAACATTAAGACTTAGTTCCTATTTGTAAATCCAGGATACGTTCTTGATTTTTCAAATTATTTATGTTAGGTAGATATAATTTCTTCTAATAAAAATTATTCTCATCAAACTCTCATTTGACATTGACAATATTATAGGAGCAACTATTAACATATCATATAACTCAAACATCAATACCCTAATTGAAATTTCTGATCTACCATTGTCATTCTAATTTCAATAACATAATAAGAGATTTAGAATTCTACTTATAATGATTTATTTATTTTCATAATTGTAAGAAAGATATGAAAGAAAAATCTATCAAGGAAACTCCCTGACCTCCAAGGTGCCCCCCTGTCGCCACCGTGGCCACCGCCGGCCATCACCGGCCCCACCTGGATGTGGTCCGTCGGCAACCTCCCTTGTGCCGCTGGTTCAGAGGGGAAGGAAAGAGAGGGAGAGAGGCAAGTAGAGATTGAGAGAGAGACTGAGAGAGGGATGACCTGGAGATTGATCTCAATTTCGTGAGAAATTTTGAGGCACTTGTGGGTTTCATTCGATTGAAAAAAATGGGGAATGAAGAGAGAAAAGAGATGAGAAAAATAATTGTCTCTCTTTGTATAAAACTCCTCTTACAAATACATAATACTTCTATTTACACCCTCTCTATTTCTTTCATCAAGCCATCTATAAACACACAAATCTAAGTTAAATCCTAGCCATTGATCACACCCCCACATGCATACCTACCACACTCCATTAACTCCCAATTAAATATAATATGATGGTATTTCAAATATATTTAAATTGTATATTTTTTCTAGTATTTAGCTAACATGCTCTTATAACTATTAGAAACATACATATACATACATTAATACATGTATATATTTTATATCACTTACAATTTGTCAAAATTTTCAAAATTCACTATCATACAAATCTCATAATTTCTTAATATTCTATATAGTCTTATTAGTCCAAAATTTAATATTAATCAGGGTTTAGTAACCCGGGTGTTACACATACACATTCGATTAGTATGTAAATATTCACAAGTTTTGATATTTAGGCATCAAACATAATTAATCATATACTTACATATCCACCAAACGTATATGTATACATACTATCAAGCCATCACTTTTTTTTTTCTTTACACAACATGGCTAAATTTTTATTATATGCTTCATTATAATTAACATTAATTGTCCAATATCCACTTCTTAACACATAAATTATCGAAAATTAAGGGCTTGATCAATTTATACTCCATTTATATACTTAACTAATTATTCTATTAAATTATCCCTGTAACATATATTAATTTTCTTTATTTGTGACATTACATTATTTATGAAGTATAACAACATCTATACATACATGTTATACCTAATTATCACACAAAATAAGTAATTATAGTTGTTTTCTATTGATCTGGAAATGGGAAAGCTTACAAAATTTTCAAATAGAAATTACAAGTAATTGATAAAAAAAGTGAAAAATTACAAGCAGAACTCTTCTCTGAGATTTCTGGGGAAGTATGCCAATGGGAGTCCGGTCAACACACGACCGCTTTGTCTCGTTGACGATGTGAGCGATGAGTCTTCGCGTCTACAACCTGAAATTCCTTCTCGCCTGATTTCGGAGATTCCTTCAGATTGGAAGATCGTAGGGTATTTGCACCTTAAAAGAGAGAAGCACTATTCTCTAAAGGAATTTGGAAACTAGAGATTGATCTCTTTTCAAAACTTTGGCTCTTTAATTTTCACAATCGAGTCTCTCCTCAATAATTTTCAGCCAGCTAACCCCTTAGCCTACCTAGCAGTGGGATATTTATAGATTTTATGGGGTGTAACAACCCCTTCTAAAAATCAACAGATTGATTTAATCAATCTAGCTTCGCAGCAAGCTAAAATAGCTTCACTAAGAAGCTAAACGAAGCTTGCGTGAAGCTAGCACCCATGTATGAAGCTAATCAGACAGTTAGTTTGGGGTTGTTACAACAATCCCCAGTTTTTTCTCCAACTGATTAGAGATTTCCCCTGATCCTCTCAACTGATTGAGGGATTTGACTCAATCCTCTAAACTGGTTGAGGGATTTGTTTCAATCCTTTCCAACCGATTGAAGGATCTCCCCTGATCTTCTCAACTGATTGAGGGGTCAAGAGATAATGGTAATCAGCTGCAAATTTGATTTTAACCATATTGATCTCATTTTGAGATTCAAAAATGATAAAAAATAACAACATCAGCTCTTTTGGAGGACAGAAGCCAAGTCATATTGGGATAGCAGGATAGCCTAATTGGCCAGTCTAGAATTCAAGGACCCCAGTTTCGTCATGAGAATGCGCAGGGGTTGACTCTTGAAATGATATGAATGGTTTGGCCAACCGAATAATGTCATGTCTTCTGGACAGCGAAGACAAGGGCCAGTCACTCCTTTTCTATAGGGTTGTATCGAGATTCAGCTCCGATTAGAGTTCTGCTCAGGTAGTAGATGACCTGTTCACAGTCTTCATTATTCCTCTGTGCCAGAAGAGCGTCCAAGGAGTGGTACATAGAGTAAGAATGATTTTCTCGAAATGAGAGCTACCAGGACCAAAGGCTTGGTGGGGTATTCTTTGATATCCTCATAAGCCTTTTGGCAAGCTTCATCCCATATGAAAGAGATGCCTTTCTTCATTAACTGTGTAAATGGTTGGCAACAACTCCAAAGATTTGCAATGAATTTTCGGATGTAGGTGAGTTTGCCTTGTAAACCTTTAAGCTCCTTGAGGGTCTTTGGAGGTTGCATGCCGTGAATTGCCTTGACTTTGTCAGAGTCAAGGTGAATTCTTTTGGATGTGATAATGAATCCAAGGAATTTGTCACTCGATACTCCCAAGAATGACTTAGTTGGTTTATCTTCAGCTGGTCAGCCTGCATGATATCGAACACGATCCCCAAGTCATCGAGATGGTTGCTTCTGTTACGACTCTTTACTATAATGTCGTCAATATAGCATTTCACCATTTTTCGTAAATGATCATGAAAAATTGTACTCATGGCATGTTGGTAAGTCACACCAATATTCTTTAATCCGAATGTACCCCCAATGGCATTCTGAATGATGTAAGCTTCTCATCATCCGAGTGTATTTTAATTTGATTGTACCCTGAAAAGCCATCCATGAAGGACATCCTTTCGAAACGCATACATTGTCAATCATGACATCAGTGATGGGAAACAAAAATCCATCCTTAGGACAGGCTGTGTTGAGATCACAAAAGTCAATGCAAACTCTGATCTTTTCATTTTTCTTTAGTATATGGACATTATTAGCAACCCAGTCTAGGTGTTGTACCTCTCGAATGAAGCGACATTCAATGAGTTTATGAACTTCCGTTTCGATTGCTTCCATGATGTCGGGTCAAAACCATCGTTGTCGTTGCTTAACCGGCTTAGCGTCCGGTTTGATGTTGAGATGATGCATAGCGACATGAGGATCGAGCTAGGCATGTCTTCTTACCTCCAAGAAAAGACATCAATGTACTCCTATATGCGAGATTTGAGGTCTTACTTCTCTGTTGGCAATAGGCTTTCACTTAAAGAGATGAGCTTTGAATACGCTTGATCACCCACGTCGACTTGGATTACCTTATCTTCAGTCAGGGGTCGCACTATTTGAAACGCTTTTCCTATTGAAGATCTAGTTGTTGAGCCCATGGATCAATATCAAATGGTTCAATGTCTTCGTCTTGCTCCACCTGAATGATAGATGCCAAGTTAGTGAAGAGTTTTTTGAAGACTATCCCTACACTGACACTAGAGTCTCAATTAGATGAGTCTGATGATTGCGATGGTAGGAACTCGTCAGACTCTGATTTTGTTTGAGGAGACGGAGTGATGTATCCTAACCCCCTGCATGTGCGATTGTAATAGCTGGCTGTTTTTCCTTCCAGTACGAAGGGTTGCAAAGGTATGTGTTGCCCTTTACACAAATTTAAACTATCGCCATGATTCAAGATGTAACCCATTTTTTTCACCATGCAGTGTGCTGACCATATGTAATGAAAGAAATGCGGGGTTTCAAGTCGTTGTCTGATTCCCTTGAGGTTGTGGTCCGGGATTGGCTTCTACCGAATATAAGCAACTGGTCCCTTTTAGTAGGCGGGACAATAAAGACAGACCCTTCATTGTTCTCTATATGCATGCATACCATTTTCGAGATAGGTAAAGATATGTGCAAGGAACTAATATCGATAGATTTAAATACATTCTCAAGACACAAAGAATAATCAAAAGCAATATTTTCATTAAGAACCCACTAGCCCTCATTTTCGGAGAAATTATTACAATAAAAATCATTTAGTTATGTTACAATTGGTTTTATTCTAAAGATAGCCAGTGCATCTTCTCCTGATTCTGAGTCCGCTTATTGCCACTATCGATGTCATCAGGCAACAATTGCTTAATTGGTTCGTTATTCTCCTAATAGAGTAAGGAATCAGTGAAGTAATTCTCTACTCCTTTGAACGGTTATATTTTAGTAAATATCGTTTGGACCACAACATCATCTCCTATATATTTGAAGCACTGGTGCAACATGGAGGGGACAATCAAGTTGGCATGGATCCATGATCGTCCGAGCAAGAGATTATAAGACGTGTCAACATCGATGATGTAGCTCGTCACTTCTGATTTTAGCTCTCCAATTTGTCATAGGAGACGAATTTTGCCCAGAGGATGACTACTCCTGATGTTGAAATCATAGATGATTGTAGTGGTGATAAATAACCTGCTGAGTGAGATACCTAGAAAGTAAAGAAGCCTCTTCGGAATGATGCTGAGAGTAGACCTCTGATCAACATGGATCCTCTTGATACATGTAAAACCAATATACCCAGTATAATATAAAGGTTTATCATGCTTATTATCTTTGAGGAGCATGTACTCATGAGTGAAGGTGATGGATGGCACCTGTCGCTGCACCAAATGATACTGAGAACACAAAGTCCTATTCTCATTAGTAGGGATTGCTGGTACTTGTGTCAGAAAGGACTCTGAGTCAGAATGTGCATCCCTAAGCGCCTCAATTGTCCCCTTTGAGAGGCAAAGTAGCTCATGCAGAGTGATACGAGTTGATATATTGGCTAGTTGTGCCAATATATCAAAGCAGAAAGGAGCGTTGAGCTCCTTTGGAGGGTCATTCTTCAATAATTTGTCGAATCGAACCTCCTTTTGCTTTCCTTTGTCCAACGATGGGGATGGTGCTGAAACCTGGACTGGTGCAGTTGTTCCCAACGTCATTGGCTATTGTGTCTCATCGGCGGTCTGGTCATGCTGTCGCAGGTATGACCTTCCAAACCGGATGCCTAATGGCTGAGTCGCAGTGGGCTACGCCACTAAGGTAAACTTCTTTTCTTCTAAGTTATTGAGAGAAACTATAGTCACAGCGTCATCATCCATTGCGAGGGAGATGGTGTTACATGACCTGTTTTTGAGCTTGGGCTTGCTGGATTCCTATTGCTCATCTATGACGATATCCAGATAGACCCACATGATCTCTCCAAATTTTGTCGTCAGTGGAACGAGGCCCTTGGATTTTTGCTTTTCCACCATTGGGTTGACAATGTCCAGTCTAGCTTGAGGGACTAGTGTTAATCCATCTTGAATTGTTGTCTTCGGGAAGGTCCTAAAATTGAGAGTCACCATGTTGGTAGTGACTTTTTTTTTACTCTGACTAGAGAGTTAGAACTCCAGCATCCACTAATTCTTGAATCTTGTCCTTGAAGACAAAGCATCTTCTGGTGGGATGATGCATCATTCTGTGGAAGCGGCAGTAGTTGGGGTCATTCGTATGCTCCATTTTTTCTGGTCACCTGACTTCAGGTAACTTGAGCTTGTTACCTTTGTTGAGTAGGTGGAAGATGGTTACAACTTGTTCATCTTTGAAAGAATATTGTCTTTGCAGATGCTTGAATTTCTGATTGTTGCTGACACTGCTCCTTTTCTGCTTTGGTGGAGCTTCCCGAGACAACTCGACTACCATTTTTTTCTTTTTCTTTAGATTGGGAAGATTGGACTGCATCACGTCTCTTGGTGCTGATCCTCATTTGTTCTTAGGCACTGAGGGCTCAAACTTTTTAGTTAATTTCTCAGCTATTTCTACTTGTCTAATAAGATCCTTCTAGGTATGGGCTTTAAAGGCTCTCATGATAACTTCTACTCTACCAAGAAAGTTGTGTCAACATGTTTGAAGCAACATAGGCAAGGGCATGCATGCGGGGCGCATGAGAGAGAGATTGCAGAATCTCTCAATGTATTCCCGCATGGATTCTCCTCATTTCTGAACTATTGAGAGGAGCTTATCCATAGTCACCTCGGTGCCATCCTTGTAGAATCGAAGAAATTTTGTTTTCATGAAAATCTAAGAATTGATGGAGCCATTGGGAAAGCTTCTAAACCAATCAAAGGCTTACCCTTAAGGGTGTCGATGAATAGTCTGGCTATAACAACATCATTCTCTATCATGTTACAGATTTGTGACCAGAAGTAATAGATGTGCTGATTCAGCGAGCTCTTGCCATCATGCATGTGTAACATAGGTGGCTTGAACTTTGGCGGGTAGGAAACTGAGTCCCACTCCAGCGGGTAAGGACGCGTCATCCCTACTTTCTTCAATTCATCCCTTTGAGTTAGGGATGTGATTTGAGCTTGAATGCCTTTAATAATATAGGCATTAATAGCAAATTTCTTTTTAATTTTTCAGTCTTAGGGGGTTCCGTGTCGGCATTCTCCTCCTCATCATGATTGCTACCGGTTGTTTCATTATTGTTCCGACTGTTTAGGAGTTGTGCCAACATTTGCTGAATGTTATCCAAATCTACTTGTTGAGCTTTAAAAGTTTGCTTTTGAGCCTCCATACGCTGATGGAGATAATCATCATGGTTATTGTCAGCCATGTTAGCTGACACAATCCCTGTTTGCTCTGAGCTAACAGTGGCAGAGGAGGCATAGCCGCTGGCTTCTCCTTTATCGTCTGACCACTGAAAGAGGCTTTTCAGTGGTTCTGTTGACATAGGCCTTTTGGAAGTAAAGGGTTGTCCATAATTGTAGCGTATCACCACCCTAGAGCGGGTACCTCGAAAGGCATCCTCTGATTCAATCAGAACCTGACTTAAGTCTGGGCTATAGTCAAGATATGGGGAACTAACTGAGAGAGCGCGAACCCCCTACCTTCCTCTTCGAGATCGTGTCAGATCCCTTTCTCTATCCGT
Source organism: Agave tequilana (assembly GCA_038442645.1). Classification (NCBI taxonomy): domain Eukaryota; kingdom Viridiplantae; phylum Streptophyta; class Magnoliopsida; order Asparagales; family Asparagaceae; genus Agave; species Agave tequilana. The sequence goes on from JAVJIF010007659.1 coordinate 248,033, forward strand.
CATGTTGACAGAGGTTGTTGTGAGGTGAGACATTTTAGCCTTCCTCTTCCTCCTAGTCCTGGGCTCTTCGGAGGTCTGAGCTGACAACTGATCGAATACCAATAGTTGATTTGGAAGAAATATTGCGGGGATTTACCCTACACAATACTTAGCAGAATAAAACATCACAAGTTGACACCCCGCTCGTTCGCACTGAGACAGCAAGATGTGAGCTTGCTCTTTAGGGTTAGATTTCCGCTTGTTGCTCAGAAATTCCACAAGTCTGTGTTTACCGGACCCAATCGATCCATCACAGAGACTCGAGGATGCTGGATATCAGCCCTAATAGGCTGAATTGTCTTAGATTTAAACCTAGACTTAGCCTTTGAGGCTTTCTTTTTGGCTGGGAGCGAAGTTAAGATAGCTTCGCCATGAGACGAAGCTATCTCAGCACTTGGTGCCTTAGTACTGTGAAATATTTTGAGCGAAGTATTTTTTCTATTAGCACCAAAGTGTGCTTCAGATTTAGCTTCGCGGACAAAAGCTTTGGCAGCGGAAGCAAAGTTACTGCAGCTTTGCCTTTAGCTTCGCGGGAGATGCGAAGCTAAGCTCTATGAAGAGCTGAAGTAGTCTCACAGTCGGAGACTTTGTTAGCTTCTGTCGAAGCTGAGATCAGGGATCCACTAGCTTCGCACAAGGTAAATTGGATTTTTCAATCCAGAGAGCTTTTGAGGCAGATTTAGCTTTGCGCACAGCATGTGGGTGCTGGTGCGAAGCTAACTCAGTCTCTATTGAAACTGAATTAGGTCAGCAGACGACCTTCTTCGTCCATCAGTGAATTGCTTTTGAGCCACGGCCAAAGGAGATCTAGCCATGGAGATCTTCATGTGCTTGTGCACATTGATAAGGCTTGAGCTGCCCTTTGAGAGAAGTTACTCAAACTTCTCTTAGTAAAATTAGATGACCAAAGTTTCAGCAATATACCCCAGGGTCTCATCATTACATTGTGACATAATCTTCTTATTGGCGGAGAAGAATCTCCCCAGCGGAGTCGCCATCTTGTTTTTTAATAATTTGCAAAGGGGAAACTTATAAAATTTTTGAAAAAAATTTACAAGTAATTGATCAAAGAAAGTGAAAAATTACAAGCAGAACTCTCCTCTGAGATTTCTGGGAAAGTGTGCAGATGGGAGTATAATCAGCGTGAAACCACTTTGTCCCGTTGATGATGCGAACGATGAGTCTTCAAGTCTATCGCCTAGAATTCTTTCTCGCCTAATTTTGGAGATTCCTTGAGATTTGAAGATCATAGGGTATTCGCACCCTAAAAGAGAGAAGCAAGGTTCTCTAAGTGAGCTTGGAATCTAAATATTGATCTCTTTTCAAAACTTTGGCTCTCTAATTTTCGTAGCCGAGTCTCTTCTCAAAAATCTTCAGCCAGCTAACCTCTTATCCTACCTAGCAATTGGCTATTTATGAGCTTTATGGGATGTTAACAACCCCTCCTAAAAATCAGCATATTGATTTAGTCAATCTTACTTTAGATCAAGCTAAAATAGCTTCGCTGCGAAGCTAAATGAAGCTTGCGTGAAACTAGCACCCGTGTGCGAAGCTAACTAGGCAGTTGGCTTGTGATTGTTACAACAACTTCCAGATTTTTCTCCAACTGATTAGGGATTTCCCCTTATCCTCTCAACTGAATGAGGGATTTGCCTCAATCTTCTCAACTGATTGAGGGATTTGTCTCAATCTTTTTCAACCAATTAAAAGATCTCCCCTGATCTTCTTAACTAATTGAGAAGTCAAGAGATCATGACATTTAACTGTCAAATTTGATTTTAAGCATATTGATCTTATGTTGAGATTCAAAAATGATCGAAAATAACCACAATAGCTTTTCGATGGAGCTAACAGAAGCTTCATGTGAAGCTAAATTGTAGGGTCACAACGGAGCTACAAATAACATGCCAAAGCTAGCACTGAACTTGTAGCGAAGCTAATGAATACGCTCTCAACAGAGCCCACAGCGGAGCTAAAAAGGAGCTTGCTGTGAAACTAAAATATGAGCCCTCAGCAGAGCAAGAAAGGAGCCCGCCATGAAGCTAGAGTTGAGCTTGCGGCAGAGCTAAGCGATAGCTCATTTTTAGAGCTTGAATTAGCTTACAACGAAGCTAAGGATTGAGCCCACAATGGAGCTATTCTGAGCTTTCCGTGTAGCTAAGCTTGCAACAAAGCTAAAGTTAGCCCTTTTGGGCTTTTTCAGAAGGCAATGCTAAGTTCACTGTCTGCTTTACTAGATCAGTAGAGTTTAAGTCACTAGTTTGTCCATCAGGAATGGACGGGCCTTCAGCCTATCTTCGACTTGACTTTTAGAAGTGTCATCAAGTTGGACGTCATTCAGACCGGTTGCAGGGCTACCTTGGAGTTTGTCTTTTCAGAATGTCAACAATAGTGGTAATCTAACAAAACAGATAATCTAACAAAACAACGACTTAAACTATTAAAATAGAGATTTTTAATTTCTTAAAAAGGGTCCATTAACCATTTTATTTGTTCACAAATTAGTATTACCCCAAAATATGAGTTTACTCACTTGAATTAGAGAATCCTAGATATTAGGATGACTCGAACACAATCCGTGTAGCAATTAATTATATCCATATTCAAATCCAATTTTTACTTATTATTGATACTGAATTATGATCGGTTCTAGTTGATATTGATATCTCCATTAGATTCTGATTTACGTTACCCATCACAACAAAGTTTCAACTCATGGCTCATTGTTAGTTTCAGTTTTACTTATCTCCTAATTTATCTTATAATTTTTGGATTCGATGGCAAAGTTTGATCTTATATCAAGTTTCTTCTTCTGATGCGACTTATGAAAGACTAGATGAATTGATCAAGGAGTTAGAACTTCTAAATTGAGCTGAGGTCAGCTTGGATGAATGCCCGATCAAGGAAAGTAAAAGGGCGTGTAAAGTCTTTATAATTGAAGAAATGTCGCCTGCCAGCGAGACATCATTATGCAGTCACTATACAGGTCACTTACACGGGACGAGACTCATGTATAGGAAAAAGAAGGGAAAGCAAGAAAGAACTAGAATGATTTTGATACGTCTAAGGTGGTGTTCTAAGTTTGCTTCAGAGGTTAAATCATAAAAAGAAGGATAGTAGGACAACTGTTGAACTGTCGCAACTTGAAATGAACTATTAGTATCTGGGCATATGTAAATTCACTTAAGCTTAACAGAAAACCACATTCTTAACAGATTCTCCCAGACCCTATTCTAGAAACTTGCTATGGAAGTTAAACCATTTCTATCATGACATATACTGAAAGTAATCAATCTCTTCAGTGAGCCACAATTTAAAAATCACTGGCAATGTCACGAATCGAAGTGATGCAAAACTAAAAATATTTAAGACTTAGAATTTAAGCTTGTCTCTCTTGGGTTCATGTAGCCTACCCCAAATACT
>JAVJIF010007660.1:0-231972 GCA_038442645.1 Agave tequilana
AGTGACTCCACGAGCAGCGTCAGCCCAGCCAAAGTGGGGTGCTCCTCCCTTGAATGAGTGTTGATCAACGCGGATGCCGGTATGACCCCGAGCTTCAACTTGCAGAGGTGAGAAACGGCAAGCCATGTACCATTGTGTCAGTGATTCATAGTGAGTAGTAAAGTGGATAACTGATGGGCACTTTGTTCCTCCATGGCGAGTAGCTCATATAATCTATGAGTGTCGGCACCTTCTTCTCTCCCAGGCGCGAGTCAAGTTGATATTTGCTAGAAGATCAAACAATAAAGCAGCCCATAGGATTGGTCGGAGATGTCGGAAACTTCAACTCTTTGGTTCTTAGATGTATGTATACTTTCTCCTCTATTAGAGGATCTAGGAGTCACATTGTGTACAACATGCATTTGATCTAATAAAAAAAGCTAAGTCTTACCATTCAAAAAAAAAATTGGACACAATGGGTCAGCATCACTCAAGCACGAATAAAGACACAAATGAGAGGCATAGTACAACACATAGGCTGACCTAATATCCAGTGAACTAGTAAATGGATGTATGTATAAGCTCTATACAATACTCTAAAATCTCCTTTGTCACCACCAAATGACCTCCTCTTCGACCAAAGCTCCAGTGTTACCATCAAAACGATCTCCTCGGCCAAAATCTCCTCTGTCACTGTCAAGATAGCCTCCTTCTGGACCACACCACCAGAACTGTAAACGCACCTGTGTTGCGTGCAAACAGACTATATTATACTTGCTATGATACCAATTGTTAGAAATATGAAGATCCCACCAATGACCTCAAGCACGCCATAAGATCGATTATGTCGAGCACACAAGATGAATATTAAAAGAACAAGAAGAAAATTACACACAATTTAGCGAAGCTCGGCCCAAATTTAGCCTACGTCCACAGGGAGAGAACTTGAGAGAGTATTATTAATTAACTTGGTACAATAGAGATCTAACCTTCCCCTTGATCTCAAAAGAGTATCCACTATCCCCTTAAATTTACACCTATATTACAAGAGTATATCTTCTCCCTATACACTGTCACCTTTCTCTCTCTTTAACTTGACTTTTTTATGGCCTTACAATATTTTTCACCACAACTTTAACCTCTCTTCCTCTCCTCCGTCTAAATCCTAGGTTACAACTTTTATTTATAGAGTTTATAACAAACCCTAGTCAAATTATGAGATGATCTTGGATGCCGGATGCTTGAAGAATCTTGATCAAGTCTATTAGGAGTTGATCTCCTTGATCTGAAATAATTTTAGATCCTTTAAACTTTAAAAACAAATCCTCATTGAATAGAATCTAAATCCTATTTGAACTCTATCAGAAAAAAAAACTCAAACGTGCCCGGAAAGAAAACTGCCCACGCTTCACAAACGGCTTGATTAGTCAACTTATAAAACCTATACGTTGACTCATGTATAATACTCCCTTCTTTGTATCCTGTTTGGTCGACTAGTCTGAGCACTAGTCAATTACACAGTCGACTAATTGCTCTACATTGGTTTACTTTTTCTGCTTCATGTCATCGTCTTCTCCAATCGGATTGGATTTTCTTAAACCATCGTCTCCTCTTGAGAAACAGGCAAAATCATAACAATCTCCACATTGGTTTTAAGCCTTTACCAAATACCTTGAGATTTTGAATTACTACCTTAATTCTTTCCGTAGTTGTAACCGTACAATGAAACCTTTACTCTTGCCCCCTCTCCCGGAGCCATTGGTTTGTTTACCGCCATGCCTTGGGCCATCTCGGCCTTACCCGAATGCACCCTTTCTTTAATTGTCTTGCAACACTTAAACTCGTTGTATTTTTCTGTCAAGCTCCACCTCGAAGTGAGCTCCCTTCAAGCTCTGCATTGAAACTCCACCTTGACTTGAGTTTCTTCCCTTTAGCTTGTATTGCATTACCGCCGCCACCAGCAAATACCCCTTGGTGATGCCTTCTTGGTCATAGGGCCCTCCCGGTCTTGAGGCAATTCGTCGTCATAATACTGCCATGGTCTTACGGGCCTTCGCTCCATACATTGTCATGATCTTCCACCGATCACTTGGATATGGTCCACCTTCTATCGATGTTTTAACCTTGAGAATTATCGTCTTCACATAACTGCTATGGTCTTATCGTGTCTTCCCGCCATACACTAACAATTGTTGCGTGCAAATCGGCGATACTATATTGCTATGATACCAATTGTTGAGAAATACGAAGATCCCACTGACGATCACGAGCACGCCATGAGATCGATTACCTCGAACATATAAGATAAATATTAAAAATATAAGAATAAGAGCACACAATTTAACGTTGCTTGGCCCAAACTTGGCCTACATCCACGGGGAGAGAGCTCGAGAGAGTATTATTAATAAACTTGATACAATAGAGATATAATCTTCTCCTTGATCCCACAAGAGTTTCACATTCTTCTTGAATTTACACCTAAATTACAAGAGTTTATCTTTTCTCTATGCACCGTCAATTTTCTCTCTTTAACGTGGCTTCTTTATAGCCTTATGTTGTTGTTCATCACAACTTTAACCTCTTTTCTTCTCTTCCATCTAAATCCTATATTGCAACCTTTATTTATAGAGTTTATAACAAACCCTAGTCAAATTATGAGATGATCTTGCATCTAAACCCTAGTCACGCTTCAAAAATGACTTGATTAGTCAACTTATCATGCAGGCTAGTCGATTAATCCCTTCCATTAGTCTACTTATAAACCTATAAGTCGATTCCTGTATAATACTCCCTTCTCTGTATCCTGTCTATTCGACTAGTCTAAGCACTAGTTGACTATACAATCGAATAATTTGCTTTACCTTTCTTCTTCTACTTCAAACTATCATTTTCTCCAATCAGGTTGGATCTTCTTCATCCATCATCTTCTCTTGAAAAGTAAGGCAAAATCCTAACATCCTGTTGAACGATTAGAGTTAACCGTTCATAGGACTCATTTCCAGCATGATTATGTGATTTCTCCAGGAAGACATTTTGAAGAAATCGATATTTCTTTGATAAAGAGTCAACTACAGAACTACCTATCACCTGTGGACGTGCAGGAGTATACTATGATGACAAATTCTCTAGGAAAGTCATCACTGCTAGCTGGTCCAACTGCTTTTATATATCTTTCACAACCTGTGAGATGAGAAATAACACCTTCAACTACTCATAAACCATATTGCAGTTTGCATAATGTTGAGATAAGATTTTGTTACCTTTCTTAATCCAGAACATCTCCTGAATGATGTCAAAGCTCTTTTAAGATTATTCTTCCCTGAATACAGCTCCTCAAAATAGTTTCACATCTCCTTCACTGTCGACGTATACATCACCAAATCTTGTATCTTTGACTCTAGATATTTAATAACTGACCAAAGAGAGCAGCGTTCGTCATAGAACTGAGAGGATCCGTGTACAGATGACTCTACCTTCATGATCTGTTAAATTAATTTCAACAATATTCCTCCATTGTAAATAGTCTCCAATCAACTTTCTATCTGTGATCTTACTAGAATAAACTCTAGAATAATCGGCTTGAGATCTGACTACTCTGCCATACTCACAATTCCTCAGCCACCACTCATTACAACCAAAAACTCAAGGATCCTTCTAACACATATATACAACTCCAAAACAAAGTACATAACTTTTTCAACTCACACATATAGCTTAAAACACAGCATTTATCAAATCTCTCGTCAACCCTCTCACACAATTTCACAAAGAAAAGGGAAAGATCTTTTTACTCTGGAATAATCGCCTTCTCCATTATTTGATGGAGAAGGCCCAGATCTGAATGGAGAAGGCGGAGATGCTGTCAGTATGGCGAGATGTCAGCTATGAGAGAAAGATGAGGTGAAATCGAGGTCGGGATGGTGAAAATAAATTCAAATCAGAGTCGAATTTGGTCTGGTTGGCCTTAAATTGGGTCAAATCGAGGAACGTGAAGAAGATAAGGTCAGAGTGGTGAAGATGTAGGCAAGTTCAAAGTCAAATCGATGTAGAAGGGGGTGGTGAGGTCGAGCAAAGTCAGGATCTGGTTGAAGGCGTCGACGAGGTTTATTCGTGAGGAGGAAGTGTCGGCGAGGTTGATTCGTGGTGGAGGAAGCGATGACGAGAGGGTTTGTTAGTGCTGAGAGCGTCGGAAAGAAGAGAAAAAGAGAAATTATATTTGGGGTTAAAGCTCTAATACCATGATAATCAGAGTTAGGGTTAGGGTTAAAGATGAATTAGGGAGAAATTAGATGGATGAATCAATCACGTCTCATCTCCTTCTATTATATAATATATAAGGACTTTTACATAAAAGTTCTTATATATCTTAATTACATAACAGAACAAAGCACACGTACCCAAAACTTTTGGAGGTAAATCAAATAATTGTCTTTCAGGATAAAGAACTGAGGATGGGGGATAAAGAACTAAGATGAGATTTTGTCATCTAAAACAGAAAACGAAACTTTATTAATTAAGTGACAAGCATTAAAAACTGTTAGCCCAAAGGCCCATCACTCTAGTTTTGATGATGATTAACTCATGTAGTTATAATACTAATGATCTTGTATTTATTTAGTCTCAGATATTTGATCAAGATCTTTGATGTTTAGCTTCAACAAAGATTCGAAGTCAAGTTTTGAATCTAGCACGTGTTGATTCAAGAGCTCGCGCATCAAGATCACATCATGTACTCAAGAGGAGTCTAACTCATGGTTCAAGGTATGGACCAAGTCAAGATGGAGAAGAAGATTTTTAAAAGAAGATTTTCGAGAAGACTTGTGTCATGTTTTGTAAGTGTTAAGATTTGTTTTTAGATAAAATGTAAAGAATAGATTAGTTGTGGATTACTCAAGCTCACACACACACACACAAGATTTATATGTATTTTCTTAAAATAATTTTGATTTTAGAAAATACTGTTTTGATTTTGAGCTTCATAGTATATATCATTATGTATCATTAATAGAGTTTATCAAAACAAGTTTATATAGTTTATATGTGTTTTGGATTTCATCTATGCGCATCGTTGGTTCAAATGTTTAGAAAAACTTATTTGGTGATTATATATCATGTGTTTGAGTTTTATATTTATCAAAACTTATTTTAAAGCTTATTGTCAAAAACATAGATATTTCATCTCATATGACACATTGGATCATATCCAAACACACTAAGCTTCAAAAGTGTTTAAAATATCTTATTTTTATATTTGGAGAAGTTCTGAAAAAATCGCTATTCAAATTAAAGATTGATTTTGAAAAATGGGATTTTGTTTAAGGCAAAATTTTTATAATACAAAAATGGTTCAAAAAGTTTGTAATATGTGTTGATTTTTGATCACACATATTTGTACTTCAAAGTATTTCAAAGAACTTATTTTTGTAGATTTTATGTGATTTATGGGATTTTATAAGAGTTTTAAAACCAAGTTTTTAATCCCCAGAATTTCAGTCCAGGCCTTCTGGCGGTCGACCGACCCGGCGGTCGACCGATGTGCACAGAACGTGCACGGCCCATTTGGCTTGAGGGCCCGTCGACCGGGCGGTCGAGCGTCCAGAGAGCTTTGCTCTCTAGATCTGGCCCCGGTCGACCGGGCGATCGACCGGCAGGTCTAGCCTAGGGCACGGTCGATCAGGCGATTGACCGACAGGCCCAAGGATCAAAAATTTGACCGTTGGCTGGTCGACCGACAGGTCATTTAGACCTGTCGTTTGACCCCAATGGCTAGTTTTTGGGAGTCTATAAAGGGGGCGGTTTGGGCTGTTTACACAAGATTTTGAGTGGATTTTCAAGCTAGTTTTCCCCATCTCTCTTAGAGGTTTTCTCCACATGTTTTAGGGCTAATATTTTCATGTCAAAGGAGAGTTTTCAAGAGTGTTTCCAAAAGAGATTTCGTAAGCTTTTCACCACAACTTTATCTTGTTTTTCTCACACCAACTTGAGCTTTCCATTGCTACATCAATCCTCTAGGGATCTTTATTGTGAGAGTTATTTTTTGTGATCAAGAGAAGTGATCACAAGTTTACATCCTTATATCGTGAGGAGTTATAGAGGTTGTGGCCTCAGTGAAGAGTGTTTTGTGGTGATCAAGTAAAGTGATCACCAAGTGTTCCGACGTGTGGTTAGAGAAGTAGTAAGGGTGCGGTCTCGGCAAGCTAGTGTGCTTGCGTGTGTTGTTCTTGCGGGAACAAGAGAGGGACTAGTGAGTTTTAAGAGTTCTAGTGTGAACTCGTTGTAGGTGTTGCGACACTGAGTGATCTTATGGGATCGTTTCTAGTGGAATTCTTCATAGTGTTGAAGGCGGGGATGTAGAGCAAGGGTGCTCGAACCTCGAAATAATTCTCCCGTGTTTGGATTGTTCTCTCTCTTACTTGTGTTTATATATCTTGCATGCTTATATTGCTTATCTCTTTATATACTTGATATATTTTGTGCTTAATTATTATATGCTTGGTTTGTTTGCTCACACTTGTATTCAACTAAGAGAGTCATAGTGACACCTCAACTCTTAATCTAGAGGAATCTTGAGGAGATAGTCCAGAGCATTTCACCGGAAATTCGGTTAAACTCTTATGTTATACCTTGTGTGTTAGCTTAATAGCTTTATTTTGCTTAAATAGTTTTTAATTCCGCATCATTCATCATTAGATTAGTTTGAAAACCTATTCACCCCCTCTAGTGTATTTTCAATTGGTATCAGAGCTTGGTGCTCTTGATTTGGGTCTAACAACCTAGAGTTAAAGATCCTTATTTTAGCTAATCACAATATTTGTTTACACACACATGAATTTCATGACACCTTTCATGTTTAGCATTCTTAACATCCAAATTTGGAAAGTTAAGATGTCAATGTACCTCAAAATCCTAGGGATTCATGTTTATTTTGTCACTATTAAAAATTCATATTGTTTAAATGGCAAACATCTAAAATCTAATGCAAAAGCCCTTCATGCGTTAAAGCGTACCCTAAATGATGATTATTTATGTAGGGTGGCTAAATTTGATTAGACTTTTGTAGTATGGAACACACTAGTCTCGCTTGGTGAACAAAAACAATACTGTATGGGGAGTGACTCGGATGATGGAAGTGATGCTTCCAACATTTGCTACATGGTCCAAGGAGATGATCTCCTTGAGGTAAACTCCGAATCTGAGTTAGAAGAAGATTTGACATGCCTTATGATTAGCTTGCATCTTTTTGTCGAAAGCTTCTTGAAAAATATGATTTATTAAAGATGAAAAATGATAAGTTGAAAAAGGTAAACACTTCTTTGTTAAAAGAAAATAATTCTTTAAAAATAAATTTGAATGTGTTTCAAAAGAAAATAAATTTTTAAAAGGGAGAATATTTTCTTGTCTTCAAAATTAAATGACATTTGTGAATGAAAAAATTCTTTGAAGAATAAAATTATTTTAGTGGAAAAAGGAAAAGAGATTGTTTTAAAAGAAATAACTCTTTGAAAAGAAAATTTGTTTCAAAAGAAAAAAATATTTCTAAAAAGAAAAAGATTATTGATTCTCATACTCATGTCTCTTCCTTTAAAATTAATAATGATATTTGCATTATGAAGAAGCACATTGATTGTTTGGGCTCCACTTTGAGCCAATGTGCATTTAATCACTCTAAATTGGAATCCATGTTTCGCAAGAAACAAATTCCACACATGCATGCACATCCTACACGGCATACACCTCATGTACACCATGATCACATCCATTCTCATAAGTATGCTAAAGTGTACAAATGTACACATTGCGACCGCAAAGGCTATCTTGCAAGATTTTGCTTTGATAGATTAAATTCTATAAGTTTTGTAAATAAAAATGTTTGGATTTCTTATGATGCTAACCCTCCGCGGACCCAAAAGGAAATGGATATCAAAATCTCCACCTCTTGTGTTTGATGTAGGTGTGGGCTCTCAAATGACGTGAGAGAAATGGCACCTTGATGGTGGATGTGTTTGAGCTTGATGGACGCTATGTTGGATGCATTACATTCAAGGATGTTTGGTGGGAGGGCCACCATGGTTTGGTAACTATCTCTAACTCCTATTTTAATTTACATGCTTTTATATTGAGATTTTTAGCATGTTATGGTACTCATTATGTTTGTTTTGTATTTCATGTGGAGATCACTTGTGTAGATGTAGTTTTCGTTAAAAACTTGTATTTATACTTGCACAAGTAGTGAGCTACACTTGATTATTATATGTTTGTACTTCATTGCTAATTTGTACTCATTACATGTACATGTATAATGTAATATCCCTAGTTTAAAGTACCGTATTTTTCTGAGTATTATTTCATTTTATTGATTATCTTATTAATATTCTTTGATATTAGTAGTATTATTCTTACTTTCTTTTTATTTCTATTACTAAACTCCATTTACCTATTAGCCATTAACCCTTGATCCAAGCCCATACAATTATCTCTCTTTTCTTTCATATTTTTCTCAAACTCAAGTCCATGTGAGCCCATTGCCTTATAGCCTATACTCTATATTCTCATACCCATTTACATAGACCCAAACCCGTTAACTCACTAGACCCAACCCATTATTTATCCACACCCATACCCATAACCCGTTAGCCAATTACCCATTACCCTTTTATCTTATATCCATCATCTTATCCATTAACCGTTATCCTATTTTATCTCTACCTGATAACCAATATCCATTATCTATTAATCCTATATGATCTTCATCCAATCCTAACAAACTCTATCGAATCCTAACCACCTAACCTAATCCCAACAAATCTCCTTCTCCCCCACAGCCGCCAACACCCCCGCACTCCCATGGCCCCTACCTCTGCAGATCCAGCGCGGCGAGCCCAGCCCTCACCTTCACCTTTCCCCATTCGGCAGCACAGCAGCACCTTGCGAGCCCCTGCTCCCCTCTCCATTCTCTGCCGAGCACAGCCCCCAATCCCCTCGCCTTGCCGAGGCCCTGTCCAGCGCCGGAGCCCCCACAGCAGTGCAGGCGCACTCCCCCAGCACACCAGAGCCCCACAGCCATGGCAGCGAGTGTAGGGTGCCACAGCCCGTCGTCGTGGCCGTCGACCACTCCGGCAGCACTCGGACAATCCCCATCACCTCCCGGGCACTCCGCCGCCTCGCCGGAACATCCACGACGCATTATCACTCCTCCGTTGAGTTGCCACATCGTCGAGCTCCCATTGCTGTGAGTGTTCACTTTATTCTTTTTATTTATTTGATCAGTTATCGGTATCATTCATGTGATTATTGTTCTATTTAAAAATATTATTATTATTGCCATTATTTTTCCATTTATGTCAGCTATTTAAATTGTCTAATTAAATTGCCAATGTTTAAGAATTGTAAAGCTTCACCATAATGGAGACTTGAACTTTTCTTGTTGGTAATAAATTAGATGAGAGTTCACAGGATATTTTGAGTATTTATTTTAATATGATATAGCCTTATTGAAGACTGGATATTGGAATTGAATCTATTAGTGAGTGTTTGTTCTCATGTTTTTTCTTTATTTACTGTTGCCAGTAACGTTCATGTATCTATTCATATCATTTCAGATTATTATATGACATATTGGACCAGTATGATTACATGTACCGTTTCATATGACGTCAGTGACAGTACACCTTACACATTTAGTTGATAGAAACATTTATGGGCATCAGTTCATATGTTGGTACCGTTACTGGCATAGGTCTAGTATTGATATACCATAGTCCGGACTTGACCTTGTAACTGATATAGCTGTAATAAATCCTAAAATGAATATACATGTTAATTTTCAGGTTATGTATGGATCATTGAAAGAGGTTAGAGAAGTATACTATGTGAAGTGATTTTCAGTCATATTGCTTGGTGACATATCTTGATGATAACGAGTGTAATATCTACCATTTTCGTGTATTTTAGGAAATTGTTATAAAGCCTTGATCATACACACAGGCAGGTATACTAGTCGACTAACCCAGTCAAACCTTCTATACTAGTCGACTTGCTTCCTACCCTAGTCGACTATCATTAGTTCAGACTGTTTCTACATTCTTATGGATTGAGGACTTTACCCTTTAGTTATGATCTTGGCTATAGTTGGATGGATCTGGTTTTGAGAAATAGGTATTGATTGAATTAATCTGACCTGATAGATCTTAGATATAAATCTGATATGTTACCGAATTTTGGAATCTTAGATTGACCTTGATAGAAGTGAGAGTGTGTGATGACTTTGATCAGACTGGAGTGTGGAGATCTAAATAGATGTGTCAGAACATTGGTTATTTCAGTTATTGAGTTGTGAATATATTGATGACTTGAGGATCAGAGTTGATCGATAGGGTGAGAGAACTGATCATTGATTTTTGATATATTGAGATGGTGGTTTATTGTACCAGATTACTCGATATGAATTGATACATGATGTTCATGATGACTATTGAAATTATAAGTTGACAGATTCATTAGTATTGTATTCAGTACAAGTATGAGATTTTGGGTCGGTTATATAGATGAGATTGTATATTGACTAGAGGTGTCTAAAAAACTGTTACTGTATATTTCATGTTACTGAAAGTTTCTGAGAAAAGATTGTTTGACTGTAACACCCTGTACAGTCCTATTGTTCATCGTATACACGGTTACTGTTACCGTTCACTATTACTGATATTGTTCACCGTGTATACGACTACTGATTGACTGTTACTGTACTGTTATCGTTACTATCACCGTATCTTCCCAGTGTTATAGGTAACATGAGTATTGATTGTTTTTACTGAAGTCAATAATAAAGTAATTGAACAACTTACACTGGGATTGGGGAAATTGATGGAGGAGACAGCGTCTGTATTTTGGGTGGACCTACGATACAGGTTGCGCAGCCGACTGAGGGTTCCACTGCAGGGTTCCTGGGGAATGACTGACATCCCATCTGTACTGTTATTGTTCCACTGTTCATACAGTGAGATTATTGTTACTGTTACTGAGTACCTAGCAGTACGGCCTGGTTCAGCGCCAGGAAACTGAGGTCGTGGTCCCGGGTATGTACGGGACCCACCTAAAGCATGGATAATGTCTCCAACCTATCAGTTTCAATAACTTAGGACACTGATTGACACGTGTAATAGTCGTAGTATAGGATGCGTCTATTACAAGTGACAATTGGTGTTTGCTGACATAATAAATGATAATGAACTGCTTATAGTGTATTGTGACTTACCGTAATCACCTGACTGTACATATATATAGTTATGATAGACATATGATCGTACACATGACCAGATTTGTATACCAGACTAGTGACATATGCTAGGTTACACATCTTGGCACTAGTTGTTTCCTTTTATAGTTATATATCGTTCATGACTTTGTTCTTAATATTAGTTATTCTGTTTTCTTATATTTCAGTTTATCTTGTTATTGCTTATGCTGTTATATGCACGAGCATTCCTTTTCACACACACACTCATTAGGTCCTTTCTGACGACCCTGGATTCGCACGTTCAGGATATTGGACATCTTCTTATATTATTCTGGTGTTCGTGTGATAGTACACTTCGCGAGGAGATTGGAGTTTCTCCCTTTTGATTCTGGTATTCTTGCCTCTTATTATTCCTATTTCTATACTTTTCTTGATTTCATGTATATCAGATTCAGTCTTTATTCCAGTCCTTTTATATGATATCATGCGTGGATGTTTATATGGCAGTGATTGTTGATTTATCTTAATTTAGATTTATAGCTTGTTCAGGTTACTCTTAGGCTTAGCGTGTATACGTGGGGTATTTTTCTCACGTATATACGTCGCCAACTCTCGTCGCGACTCCGTTTCCACGTATTTGAGAAGCAGGGCGTGACATATAATCTAGTTTTGATGATTCTTTCATTTATACTTATTTTCCTTATTTTTTTACATGTTTGCTTCATGTATATGTTATTTTTGTCTAAAACTAATAAAAATAAATGTATACCCTTAAGTCACTTGCCTTCATGCAAAATTCTATTATGAACTCATTTGTGTTTGGGATATGTATGTATATCTTTAATTTTGATAGAACATACATATACTTTGAAGTTTGTTTAATTTTGATGAAAAATAAATTTTTATAATTTTCATATGTTTTGATGTTTTGAGCTTCATTGTTTATTTTCATGAATATGTTATTCACATGATTCTTGTGCACTCACATTTCTTTTATTTACTCATGACCTTATTTTCATGAGCATTTATGAGCTTTATAGATTTCGAGTGTCAACTCTTATGTATATAGCATGCTTCATGGGATATATGATTTGTTTTCATGTTTTGAAGGATCTTTAACTAGTTTCAAAAAAATTACTTTAAACTAGTTATTTATTCTTCATTTGATAGTATTTTTAATATACAACTATTATCAAATCTTATTTTTTGAAAACTCCTATCTTCTAAGGGCGGATGGTTGGGAGATCATGCCTTGTATACCCTTATTGAATATCTTTCAAACTTGTGCATGAATAGGGTGGTAGGTATGAGTTATACACTTGTACTTTAAGGAATTATATTTTTATATACTCATATTTGTTTCTTATATATATATGCTTCAATTTCTATTAGTATCAATTTCAAATTGATATTTCCATTTTCATACATACATATATATGATTTGATTGTGCTTATCTTTAAATTCTTAAAACATAAATTATGTTTATATTAAGTTTGATTTTATTTCAAATGTTAATTAGTATTTTTACAAGCTTATACATTGATTTCAATTGGTATTTATTTGATATCAAAATATACTTCATGTTTCACCTTCAATCGATATCAAAATCTACTATTGGTATCTTAAATTATTCTTTTAAGTGGTACCAACTTTTTTTAACAACTACTATTTAATTTCATTGGTATCAAGATTTGTTTTGTTGACTTAAGAAATTTCAAAATTTTGTTTTAAGTATTATCAAAATTTTTATTTTAAAATTTTTTGATATATATTGCTTATATGCAAAGGGAGCTTAACATTTTCTTTATATATAAATTCATGTTGAGTGTATCTTACATTGATGAGTTTGACCACCTTCTTTATGTGGTACACGTGTGTAGGGGGAGCTTAACATCTCTGCCAATATATTGTATATTATGCTTTTTATGGGTTAGGGTCTAGTCATCCCTTCTCCATGTAATGCATGTATGCAGGGGGAGCTAACTTTACGTCTCTCCTCTTCATGAATGTATATCACATATACATCTTTATTGTTTGATTTCCCTCACCCCTTTGTTGATGAATTGACTAAAAGGGGAGAAGAATTTTGAGAGTTTATATATGCATGTTTCTATCTCTGTTTATGCATATATGTTTGTGTTTTATTTATGCACTTTATTGAATATCTTTATTGTTTATTGTTATGCATGAGTTAAGGGGGAGCTTCTATGAAGTTTAACTTTAATCCATGTATATATAACTTCATCAGTTTTGTCATCATCAAAAAGGGGGAGATTGTTGGCCCAAAGGCCCATCACTCTAGTTTTGATGATGATTACCTTATAGTACAAACGATCTTGTGTTTATTTAGTCTCAGATATTTGTTCAAGATTTTAGTAAGTGTTTAGCTTCAACAAAAGATTAGAGTCAAGTTTTGAATCTAGTATTGTTGATTCAAGAGCTCGCGCATCAAGATCGCATCATATACTCAAGAGGAGTCTAGCTCATAGATTAAGGTTTGGACCAAGTCAAAATGGAGAAAAAGATTTTCAAAAGAAGGTTTTCGAGAAGACGTGTGTCATATTTGCAAGTGTTAAGATTTGTTTTTAGATAAAATATAAAGGATAGATTAGTTGTGGATTGCTCAAGCTCATACCACACACACACACAAGATTTACATGTGTTTTCTTAAAATAGTTTTGATTTTAGAAAATACTGTTTTGGTTTTGAGTTTCATAGTATATATCTTTATGTTTCATGAATAGAGTTCATCAAAACAAGTTTATATGGTTTATATATGTTTTGGATTTCATCCATGCACATCGTTGGCTCAAATGTTTAGAAAAACTTATTTGGTGATTCTATATCATGTGTTTGAGTTTTGTATTTTTCAAAACTTATTTTAGAGCTTATTGTCAAAAATATAAATATTTCATCTCATATGTGTATTGGATCATATCCATACACACTGATCTTCAAAAGTGTTTAAAATATCTTGTTTTTGTATTTGGAGAAGTTTTGAAAAAATCTTTTTTCAAATTAAAGATTGATTTTGAAAAATACGAATTTTTGTTTAAGGCAAAATTTCTATATTACAAAAATGGTTCAAAAAGTTTGTAATATGTGTTGATTTTTGATCACACATATTTGTACTTCAAAGTATTTCAAAGAACTTATTTTTATAGATTTTATAGGATTTTATAAGAGTTTTAAAACAAACTTTTAATCTCCAGAATTTTAGTCCAGGCCTTCTGGCGGTTGACCGACCGGTCGACCATGCCAGAAGTCGATCGACCGGGCAGTCGACCGATGTGCACAGAACATGCACGGCCCATTTGGCTTGAGGGCCGGTCGACCAGGCGGTCGACCGTCCAGAGAGCTTTGCTCTCTGGATCTGGCCCCGGTCAACTGGGCGGTCGACCGGCAGGTCTAGCCCAGGGCACGGTCGATCGGGCGGTCGACTGGCAGGCCCCAACGGTCAGAAATTTGACCGTTGGCTTGTCGACCGGCCGTCGACCGATAGGTCATTTTGACTTACAGTTTGACCCCAAGGGCTAGTTTTGGGGAGTCTATATAATGGGGCTGTTTTGGACTATTTTACACAAGATTTTGAGTGGGTTTTCAAGCTAGTTTTTTTCATCTCTCTTAGAGGTTTTCTCCACTTGTTTTAGAGCTAATATTTTCATATCAAAAGGAGAGTTTTCAAAAGTGTTTTCAAAAGAGATTTCTTGAGCTTTTCACCGCAACTCTATCTTGTTTTTCTCACACCAACTTGAACTTTCCATTGTTATATCAATCCTCTAGGGATCTTTACTGTGAGAGTTATTTTTTGTGATCAAGATAAGTGATCACAAGTTTACATCCTTGTATTGTGAGGAGTTGTAGAGGTTGTGGCCTCGGTGAAGAGTGTTTTGTGGTGATCAAGTGAAGTGATCACCAAGTATTCCGACGTGTGGTTGGAGGAGTTGTAAGAGGTGTTGTCTCGGCAAGTTAGTGTGCTTGCGTGTGTTGTTCTTGCGGGAACAAGAGAGGGACTAGTGAGTCTAAGAGTTCTAGTGTGAACTCGTTGTAGGTGTTGCGGCACCGAGTGATCTTGCAGGATCGTTTCTAGTGGAAATCCTTCATAATGTTGAAGGCGGAGACGTAGAGTGAGGTGCTCGAACCGTGAAAAAATTCTCTCGTGTTTGCGATTGCTCTCTCTCTCACTTGTGTTTACATATCTTGCATGCTTACATTGCTTATCTCTTTATATGCTTGATATATCTTGTGCTTAATTGTTATATGCTTGGGTTTGTTTGCTCACACTTGTATTCAATCAAGAAAGTCATAGTGGCACCTCAACTCTTAATCTAGAGTAATCTTGAGGAGATAGTTCAGAGCCCTTCACTGAGAATTCGGTCACACTTTTGTGTTATACCTTGTGTGTTAACTTAATAGCTTTAGTTTGCTTAAATTATTTTTAATTTCGCATCATTTGCATTAGAATAGCTAGGACACCTATTCACCCATCCTCTAGGTGTATTTTCAAAGACTACATTAGCTCAAAAATACTTGAGAACATGCATATGAACCATTAGTATTTGAGCAACGTCACGTAAGTGATAATTATTTCTTTTAGCAACATCGTTCTGTTAAGGTGACGAGCACATGAAGTTTGATGAATTATACTATGAGAAACACAATAATTTTGAAGAGTATATTACTCATATTTCAAAGTATTATCAGATCGTCAAATCTTAAGTGAATAATTAAATTGAACACTAAGCTCTTTATGAAAGCTTTGAAAAATTGAAAATTTAAGAGGTGGTCTTTCATTAAAAATAACCAAGTCATACGAGGATAGTCATTAATAAAAATTACAAAATAAGAAAAATCAGGCACACTTTTAACTCGATTAGGATCTCAAATATCAGTATGAACAACTTAAAATGGAGAACTAAAGCGATTATCTACCCTAAATGGAAAGAAATTTTATGATATTTATCAAATTGACATGACTCACATTTTAATTTAAAAACAACCTTAACAGAAGTAAATAATGATTTAATGAATTTAAAGATACATGACCTAAATGTAATTGCCACTGCAAACTTATCACTATGCCGGAGCAAAAAGCGCCATTTTAGGGTGATCACTGCATTAAAGATAATATAGACCATCTTGCTCCTACCCCTCATCAATCACCTTCTTTGTCTGAAGGTCCTGAATAATATTTGATGAAGGAGCGGTTGACCAGCTCAGGCAGCCATCAGGGTATATCCTATTATAGTCTGGCTTTGAGCTTCCAACATGAGCTAGCCTCCATCTTTTAGGAGGCTCCCCAAAAGATCGCCATCAGGGTGAAGACCCGTATAGGCAGTTGACCTGCTCGGGCGGCCATCAGGATATATCCCATTATAAGTTGGCTCCGAGCATCCAATATGGGTGTGCCTCCATCTTTCAGGAGGCTCCCCGAAGGGTCGCCGTCAGGGTGAAGACCCGTGTAGGCAGTTGTTCTGCTCGGACGGCCATTAGGGTATGTCCCATTATAGGTTGGCTTGTGGGCACCGGATGAATTGTGGTTCGAATTTTCCTTGGGGGAATTTGTTGGCCCAAAGACCCATCACTTTAATTTTGATGATGACTAACTCATGTAATTATAGTACCAATGATTTTATTGTATTTAAGTTTCAGATATTGATCAAGATCTTATTTGGTGTTTAGCTTCAATAAAAAATTTTAAAATCAAAATTTTAAGCTATCATACGATCATTCAAGAGCTCAAACCAAAAGATCACATCAAGCCCTTAAAGAGGAATATAACTCAAGAATCAAGTTTGAATTAAGTCTACTTGGAGAAGAAGAAGATCTACAAGAAGATTTGTATTTAGAGTTTGTGAGTTTAGATCTTGTGTAAAATATAGATTAGTTTTGATTGCTCAAGCTCACACGCAAAAGTTTAATGATTGGGTTTTCAAGTACAAAAGATTTGATTTTCGGTTTAACTATTTTTGGTGTAACAATTGTGCTTACATGGTTTTAATCTCAAAGAAATAAGATTTTATAGTTTAAAATATGTGTTGGATTCTATCCACACATATTAGATTTTTACATGTTCAAAGAAACTTATTTTGATGAGTTTTGAGTTTAAGTTTTGATATTCATTAGTTGTATTTCATCAAAAACAAGTTGTATTACCTTACATGTGTATTGGATTCTATCCATACATATTGATGCTTCAAATATGTTTGAAAAACTTGTTTTTGTATTCATGAGAGTTTTACAGAAATATGATTTTCTATTTACAAGTTTAGTATTCGAAAAATATATTTTATTTCAAGAAATGTATTTTAATTCATCAAATATAAGTCTATAATGTTTATATGTGTATTGGATTCTATCCATTCATATTGGACTTCAATAAAATTTAAATAGCTTGTTTTTGTATTTATGGAATTTTTGTTTTTGGTTTCATTCCATTTAAAAGTTTAGTTTTAGAAAATACGGTTTTTGTTTCCAGATTAAATTTCTATATCTCAAAATTAGGTTCACATATTTGTAATATATGTTAATTTTTGATCACATATATTTGTACTTCATTTTGTATTTACATGAACTTATTTTTGTGGAATTTATTGGGATTTATTACAATTAACTTGGATTTCAAAAATTCATTTCAAATCTCTTAAATATATGCTTCTGGGCTGAGCTGGTCGACCGATGGCAGAGCTCATTTGCTCTACTGGTAGTCCGAATGGTCGATCGACATGCACAGATCTGTACAACTCAATAGTATGGGAGCTTGGACCGGCCGACTGAAGATCGGCCGACCGATTAGGCCGACCGACTGATCGATTGTTCAACTCTGTAGTGCTCTCGGTTTTCTCGATCAACTGACAAACTCCAACTGACAAAAATATGACCGTTGGCAGTCGATTGGGCTGTTCACCGACAGGTCACCTGACCTATTTTTGGACCCCAACGGCTAGTTTTGGAAAGCCTATAAATATAGGTGTTTTGGACTGATTTTCTATAAGATTTTCAAGAGCTAATATTCTCACTTTCAACAGAGTTTTTCACAAGTTTTTCAAAGTTTTTATACTCTAAATCCATATCTCTATTGTGTTTTAAAGTTTTGGAAAATCAAAGTAAATAAGTTTTAGCAAAGTTTTGTATTCCGATGACAGAGATCATTTGCTCTGCCGAGAGACCGAACGGTTGATGGACATACACAGATGTGCACAGTATGGGAGCTCGGACCGGCCGACCGATCGATTGATCGTTCAACTCTGTAGTGCTCTCGGGTTTTCTCGGTCGACCGACAAAACCCCAACTGTCAGAAATATGATTATTGGCAATCGACCGGGCTGTTGACCGACAGGTCTACCTGACCTGTTATTGGACCCCAACGGCTGTTTTTGGAAAGCTTATAAATATGAGTGTTTTGGACTGATTTTCTACAAGATTTTCAAGAGCTAATATTCTCACTTTCAACAGAGCTTTTCAACAAGTTTTTCAAAAGTTTTTGTACTCCAAATCTATATCTATATTGTGTTTTGAAGTTTTGAAAAATCAAAGTAAACAAGTTTTGGGAAATTCAAGTTTTAAGTTTCTACTTTCTTTATCTTTCAAGAAGTTCTCCCAAACGTTTTCTTTTGTGCTTCATTTACAAAATATTTGTTTTCTCACAAGTTTGAGCTATTCATTCCAAAATCTATCCTCTAAGATTTTGTATTGTGAGAGATGCTGTTTGTAATCTTTATGATCACCAAGTATTGTAACCACTCTTTTGCTTTGTGCTTTGGGTTTGTGCCCTTTTTGTGTAGAGGTGATTGCTTTGTGAATCATCTTTGTGCCTCCTCTTGTGTAGAGGATCATGTTTGTATCCTTTGTGGAGTAGAGAGAGTTGAAATCATTCTAGGTGAAGGCAGGGACGTAGAGCTTGGTGCTACCTCGAAACATATCCTTATATTTGTGTTTGGCTATCTCTCTCAACTCTACTCTCTTTATATCTCGCATTGTTATTATTGTTCTTCCCTACATGCTCGATATTGCTATTGTGCATATACTTGTTTCAATCCAAGAGAGTTATTGAAGCACCTCATCTTTTAATCTAGAGGAATCTTGAGGAGAAGTTTTAGAGCCCTTCACTAAAAATTCGATTTTACTCTTTGGAATTCACTTGTGTTTAGTTTTGTTAGTGTAAAAGTTTAAATTTCGCATTAGATTAGCACTACACCTATTCACTGTTGGCCCAAAGGCCTATCACCCTAGTTTTGATGATGATCAACTCATGAAGTTATGTTTACTAATGATCTTGTATTTAATTAGTGACAGATTCATTATCAAGATCTTAGTAGGTGCATAGCTCAACAAAGGATAAAATGTCAAGATTTGGAGCTAGCACGGTGTGATCCAAGGAGCTTTTGGATCAAGCTTGGACCAAGTCAAGAAGATGAGAAGACTTCAAGGGAAGACTTCAAGATCAAGACTTGTGTCTAGGTATAAGATTTTTGTTTTAGATAAAATGTAAAGGATAGAATAGTTGGTGGATTGCTCAAGTACATATACACACGCACTCTTGAATTAATTATCTTTTCATAAAAGAATTTTCAGATTTAGAAAAGACTTTCATTTTGGAAAAATATTGTTTTGGAAAAACAAGTTTTTAGAAGAATACAGTTTTTCATTTGAGCCAATATTTTCTAGTTACAAAAATAGTCCAATCTTTTATAACATGCCTTGATTTTGTGCAAGCATGTTTGTATATCAAAGTATATTGGTAAAACTATTTTTGTAGATTTTCTGTAATTTTATGGGATTTTATTTGAGCCAAAAAGACAAACTTTTTAATCCCAGAAAACTGTTTCAGGCTTCAGATAAGTCGACTTTCTTCCTTTTATAGTCGACTAACCCTGAAGTCGGTCGACCGGCTCGGTCGACCGACGTGCACAGACGTGCACGCCTTTGTGCACTGGAGGACGGCCGACCGTACGGGTTGACCGCTCCAGAGAGCTCTGCTCTCTGGAAATCTCGGCCGACCGTACGGGTCGACCGACAGAGAGTTCGACTCTCTGCTTCAGTGGCTCGGTCGACCCGGGCGGTCGACCGTGGCTCCAACGGTCGGATTTCTGACCGTTGGCGGTCGACCGCCAGGGTCGACCGGCAGGCCTGACAGACCCCAACGGCTATATTTTTCTGGCCTATAAATTTGGGGGTTTGGTCATTGTTTTGTGCCAAGATTTTAGGAGAGCTTTGAGCCAGTTTTTCCCATTCTTTTAAAAGGGTTTTCTCCACAAATTTGAGTGCAAATATTTCCTATCTAAAGGGAAGATTTTATCAAGAGTGTTAAAGTGATTCTTTGAGTTTTCCTCCACCATTCTCTTCCTAGTTTTTCTCACACAAACACTTGAGCATCCATTGATTATTCAATCCTTAGGAGTGTTGTAGTGAGAGCTTTTATTGGTGATCAAAGTGTTTAGATCACCAAGATTTCATTCTTGTACTTTGAGGAGACGGGCAAGTGTGCTCGTGGTGGTTTGGAGTTCGGTTGTGAACTCTTTGGTTCGAGGTGCGGCCTCGGCAAGCTTGTGGGGCTTGCGTGTGTACGGGACTAGGGAGTCCGAGGGCTTGTAGGTGTTGCGGCACCGAGGAGAGATCCATTGGAATCTTGCATAGTGGAAATCCTTCGTGTGTCGAAGGCGGGGATGTAGAGCAAGTGTGCTCGAACCTCGAAACATACCCTTGTGTTTGCGATTGTCTTTTCTCTCTCTCTCTCTCCCTTACTTGTTTATATCTTGCATTCCTTTATTGTTCATCTTTACATGCTTGATATACATTGTGCTCATATTGATATACTTGCTTGGGATTGTTGACTAACACTTGTATTCAACCAAGAGAGCCAACGCGGCACCTCAACCCATTCAAGGGGAATCTAGAGGAGTTTGTCCAGAGCCCTTCACGGGGAATTCGGCAACACTCTTTGGTTATACGTGGTGTTTAGTGTAAAAGATTTAATTAGGTCATAATTAGTTTTAGCTTCTGCATTATTTGGCATTAAGTGACCATTAGGTTAGCCATCACCTATTCACCCCCCTCTAGGTGAACTTACAATTGGTATCAGAGCTAGTGCTCTTGATATTGGGTCTAACAACCTAGAGTTAAAGATCCTCATTTGTAGGCTAATCACAATATTTGTACACACACCATGGACTTTATGTCACCACCCACCTTTGACATTCTTAACATCCAAATTTGGAAGGTTAAGATGTCTTTGTACCTCAAGGCCTTAGGCATTCATGTTTATCTTGCTACTACTAATGATTCATATGTTAATAATAGCAAGTACTTTGAGGCTAATGCTAAAGCCATTCATGCTTTGAAATGTACCCTAAATGATGATTATTTATCTAGGGTTTCTAATGTTGAATCGGCTTTTGTAGCTTGGAACATCATCACCTCCCTTGGCGAAAAGGATCTATATTATGCGGGAGCGATTCGGACGTTGGAAGCGACACCTCCAACGTATGCTATATGGTCCAAGGGGATAACCCCCTTGAGGTAAACACCGAATCCGATGATGAAGACATGTCATATGATGAGCTTACTACCTTTTGTCATTTTGTGCTTGAGAAATATGACATGCTTAAAAAGAAAAATAAAAATTTGAAAAAGAACATTGCTTGCATGCATAAAGAACATGATTCTTTTAGAGATAACATTGCATGCTTAGAAAAAGATAATAAGAAAATTAAAAAGGATTTTGATTGCATGCTAAAAGAGAACGATTCTTTTAAAACTAAAATTGCATGTTTAGAAAAAGAAAAAGGTGATTTGAAAAATGAAAATATTTCCCTTATGTCTAAATTAAATGATTTGTGTGAAGGGAACACTATTTTGAAGGATAAAATTGTTTTGGTGGAAAAACAAAAGGAAATTATTTTTCAAGAAAATAATTCTTTAAAAAGAAAGATTTATGAAAAAGAAAAAGAATTTGTTTCGAAAAAGAAAAAGAAAAATGATCATATTTCTCACTATTCTTTACATGCTACCATTGATGATAGTGAGATTAAGAATTTGAAAAATAAAATGGATGGTTTGAGTTCAACTTTGAACTCTTGTGCTTTTAATCATTCTAAGTTGGAGTCAATATTTTCAAAGAAACAAACTCCACACATTCATGCACATCATAACCATGCATTTGCTTATGTTGAACAACATGATCACACTCCTACACATAAGCATACTAAGGTGTACGTATGTACGCATTGTGGCCGCAAAGGCCATTTAATAAAATTTTGTTATGATAGGTTATATCACTTTAATTTTGCTAAGAGTAAGAATTTTTGGGTGCCTTACAACAAGACTAACCCCAAAGGACCCAAGAAAATATGGGTACCAAAACCCCTACCTTTTGCTTTTGGTGTAGGTGAGGGCTCTCACAAGACGTGAGAGGATTGGTGCCTTGGTAGTGGATGCACTTGGACATGATGGACATACTTTTGGGATGCATCACTATCAAGGAGTTTTGGTGGGACAACCACCATATTTGGAGCTTTGGAGTTGGTAACAATCTCTAAACTCCTACTTTTTATTTTCATACTTGTTCATTCATAATATTCATAGCATGTTCATGTTTTATGATTTATTGTGCTTCATGTGGTGTGAACTAGTTTAAATGTAGATTTTATCAAAACTTGCAAGTATACTGTTTGACACGGAGAGGGGTTGGCTGGCGTAACGTTTCCTGGAATCAGATGGAAAAGATTACAGCCGGCTTAATCTTCCGGTTACAAGGGAGGGGGAATATTGGATCTTGAATTCCCCCTTTGTTTAGTGCTGGGTTCTTCGTGTGGCGGTGGAGAGTGAATCTTGTTCTCCGTTGACCAGATGACTGTTCGGACCGTCGGGGATCTTCTCTTCGGTCGGTAGAGGGAGTAACTCAGCTCCGTCTACCAAAACTCTAGAGGAGGAGGTAGGCGAAGAGCGGCTAGTACTCAGTAAGCTCGCTGAAGGGTTTTCTCTCTCTCTGTCGTTGATCTCTCCTTTGATTGTCGTCTTTTTTTTCTTCTCGTCCTCCCTTCAATAGTGACGGGACTATTTATAGGGTTTTTAGGGGGTGATCGTGCCCCCTAAAAGTGCTCCACGATGAGGGCCAACTTCCCCGCTACATGGGCGGTGGATGGCGCCATAATCGGGGTAGTTGCAACCGAGACGTGGGTGTCGAGCCGACGCGTCTTGATGCTGAGACGCGGGCTTCAGGCCGACGCGTCTTGATGCTGAGACGCGGGCTTCGGGCCGAAGCGCCTTGATGCTGAGACGCGGGCTTCGGGCCGACGCGCCTTGATGCTGAGACGCGGGCTTCGGGTCGACGCGTCTTGATGCTGAGACGCGGGCTTCGGGCTGACGCGTCTTGATTGTCGCATTTAGCCTTGAGCCTGGATCTTGGATCTCTGTGTTTTGGTGGCTTGTCTTGGTGATTTTTAGACAGCCTACAGAACCCCCTCCAAAGTTTTCGACATTCCGCAGTTAACTGGGACGGATTTCGAAATACTTTGGACTCTAGCTGAGTTCGCCTTCATGACTAGACTGTTGATGCTTCGGGTTTGATCTTATCTGGAGTTTCGTGAGTGTACTATTGAACTCTTTGAAGCCCCCAGAGTTGATCATGTTGAGTGTTTAGATGCACAGTCTAAACCTCCCCGATTGCTTTTAGTCTGTCATTGGCGCGCTTTAAGCCAGGAGTGGTTGGTCGTCTGCTTGCGTCAGTGTACTGTTGAACTGATTTTGCAGAAGCAGGAGGCCAAACGCAGGTTCTTTTTCAAAAAGCAGAGATGGTACTGCTGTAAAGGCGCGATTTCTGTAATCGTGCGTCCTTTGGCAATGGAGACGCGACTGATCTTCAGAAGGCAGACGCGATATTTGGCCAGACTGAAAGGACGCGAATTTCTTAGAGAGACGCGACCTTCCAAATGCATTCATGGAGAGGCTGACGTGGCATGTCCATCGAGGAGGTGCGTTCTTTGGGCGCGAATTCTGCGCTATGTCATGATTACGCCGCCAGCTGGCCTAGGGAACCGGCGAAATTTCGCCTTTTGGCGCGCGGATTTCCTGGTTCATTAAATGAACTGCTCCACGTGTCGACTGCTGATTCGTGGCGGGGTTGCGACGCATGATCTTCTCCGTTCAGAAACGATTTGGTTACACGCGTCAAGCGGGGACTCGCTGCAGTGTCTACCGGGCCACGCGCCGCGTATCTTCGCGAATCCCTGTGCCTATAAAAGGCAACAGTTGGAGAGATGCATCTTCTTCTCCGAACACACTTGCTGAGAAAAAAGAATTTCCTTCTCTGTTCATCTTCGAAGTTGTTCATCTCCTTGCTCGGATTTCTGAACATCAATGGCACCCAAGACTAAGCCAACTGCATCGTCCTCAAAGGCGACCGTCGCCGAGGCCCAGAGGGGCGGCTCCTCCTCTGCACAGGACGTCGTTCTCCCAGGTCTCCAAGGTAAAGGCCTCTTAGGCGGAAGTTTCGCCATTAAAGAAAGTTCAAAGAACTTTTAAGAACCCTTAACACGTGATTTTCAGATCGTGTTTGATTCCCAGACGCAGTCTTTGGGATGATAACCGAGGCGCGGGTTTGGACCCTCGCGCGCTTGAGTCCTGCGCTTCAGATTCTTCACTTAGAATATTTTCTATTTGTGAAGGGTTCAGACGCGGACTTAGTTTACAGAACGCGGATTTGATCCTTGCGTTCTGTTTCATCAGCTGCTGATTTTGATGAATCTGGCACCCGAGTCCAAGTACTTCGACATCTGGGGATGTGAAAGGAAGGGGGTTACCCTCCTTAACTTCTGGCGATTATGGTAGTGGAAAGGTTAAGGTGGATAACTCCCTTCTTTTCGCACCCCAGAAGTGACATCAAGGAGAATGTTGTGGAGACGCCGATCCCATAGGTCTGGACGCGGATTTGATAATTCCTGCGTCCAGTGCCTCTTCTGCGTGGATGCGCAGGTCTGGACGCGGATTTTATAACTCCTGCGTCCAGTGTCTCTTCTGCGTGGATGCGCAGGTCTGGACGCGGATTTTATAATTCCTGCGTCCAGTGTCTCTTCTGCGTTCGGATTGTGAACACTTAGCATTTTTTTTCTATGCTTTTGATAGAGTATCTAACTAAGTGTCCTTTTCTTTTTGCAGCGCCACGCCCTGCTACTTCACTCGCCAAGAAGTGCCACTTTGGTCATGTAGGTGGTGCTGACACTTTGGTCATGTAGGTGGTGCTGACCGGGATTTGATTTTTGTATTGCAAAGGACTGTTCCTGTGACTGCTGACAAATCACCGGATCGCAGAGAGAGGCTCTCAAATGTTGACATGAGGACTCTTCGGGTGCTCATGACTGATGCAGCATTTGCAACGGATGCTGGCATCAAACTGGAGAAGCCTGCCTTCTTTTTCGGAGATCGTATCCATGATGGCGGCCATCGCGTATATGACGGGACTTACAAATGGCTCCGTCAGATAAAGGGTGGAAGATTCTTTCTTCCAGACATGGAGAGGATGTTCCCGCTGTCCTACTTCCAGCATATGTCCGTCCCTCGGAAGATGGAATGGGACCTTGCTCGATATGTTCCCGAGGTCACTCTCGGTGATTTGGGCTCCCACAAAGTATACCGTCATGATAGCCATGACAGGTCAGTTATCGGCCTTTTCCCTGGGTCGCGCAGGACTGAGGTTCCAGCCGGGGAGATACCACAACTTGGCACTACCTTCCTCAACGCCTTCATGGAGGCGGAGGGTGACTACCCAGTTGGGTTCCGTGCGCCGGGGTGGGTCCGTTCCACGGAGAACTATTGGTGGGACAGGATGGTCGGCTTTGTCCTTACCGAGCTCGGGGACCTGCTAAAGCGCGTGGGGCTGTACTCGGCAGTCAGGGCCGTGCAGTGGGGGATCCCTCAAAGCTCTCAGAACTTCTTCGGGATTCTGGAGCGTTATAATCCTTCGACGGGGACGTTCTTCACTCCGGTCGGGGAGATGGGCCTTGCTTTGCACGAGCTGCACGAGGTCTCGGGGCTGTCGACAGGGGATATTCCCTATGAGGAATATGTCCCGACCGCTGTGGAGTTTCGCTATGTGAAGGAGGAGTTTCCCCTCATATATGAGACCTACTGGGAAGTGCTATGTCACTTCCACATTTGCGGCCAGATAACCAAATGGCGGTCGCAGGGAGTCAAGCAACTGTCGTGGGCCAGTTACTTGTTCAATAATGTCAACACCAAAGACCATCGGATAACCCGATTGGATCCCAGCTCTGACAGGGAGATCGAAGACAGGATCGACCAGGCTCCGAACAGCTTCTACACCACGGAGTCGAACGAGGACGGTTTCGACCCTGACTTAGTTTTTGAAAGCTTTCACCATCAAGCCCGGGCTCCTATCTCCGATCGGGCGCTGTTGGCGGGCTTTCTGATGCTGTGGCTGAAGCGCTGTGTGGTGCCCACACTGCCGCATGAAGTCATTGTTGCTGACGTGGTGTACCCGGCGGTGCTCCTGGCTCATGGGAACCCCATAGCCCTTCTCCCGGCCGTGGCGGCTGGTATTCAGAGCGGGCTGCGGGCGCTCACTAAGAGTTTCTGCGAGCCACCAAAAACTGCAGACTCTGAGGGAAAGCCGTATGTTGACTCAGAGGGGAGTCCGACGGTGAAGCGTCCCAACCCTCGTGTCGAGCTGCCTTACACGTACCTTATTGCTTGGTACGTGATGCATTGCCCTTCTTTGATGACGGCAGCGCGTTGGAGGGAGAATTCTGTCCCTTTCGTACAGCGGTTGGAGGGTTCAAAATGGCGTGATCCTTATATATATTACGTCCGGAAGTGCCTTTCAGACCCTGCAAACTACCAGCTCAATCGCTGCCTCCTCCAGATCCCTGATGCATCTTTCGGGGATCTACTTGTTGATTCTGTTGGCCCAGATGACTTCACGAGGTTATCCGCGGGGGCCTTCTGGTGGTTGCTAAATATCCGGCCCGGATATGTGCTTTTCCGGCAGGGGACGTCATGTACCATTGAGCCGTACATGCCGAGTCGCTTCGCTCGACAGTTCGGCTATAATCAGCTCTATGTCGGGAACCCCAATGCTAGGCTTGCCTTCGAAGGGAACCTGTTCGAGGGTGCTCGGGCCTGGTACTATAGTGTGGCTGGAGGGACGGGAGTATCTTTTCGTCTACCTCTCGAGGGGCCCAAGTGCCGTACGAGTTTCAGCTTCTGTACTTGGTACTCTCAAGCCATCCAAACGCCAGACTTTTTCCCGGCGTCTTCATGCATTGAGAGCATCAATGCAAGTCTCGAGGCCAGGACTGATTCTAGTAAACCGACGAAACTCGTAGAACAGTACCTGAAGGCCCAAAAGGAGGTCGGGCGAAGATCGAAGAGGGAGCCCCCAGCAGTGAGGGCGGAGCCGCGACCGGCAAGGGCAGAGCCACCAGCGACAAGGGTGGAGCCACCAGCCAGGAGGTCTAAGCAGTTGGCGAGCAAGCGTCATCGACGCTCTGCTTCTATCGCTGAGCCTGCCCCAAAGAAGGCTCGGAGGGATTTAACGGCTGAAGTCTCTCAATCCGGAGACATCTCTGCCGGAGTTGAGGCTCCTCCTGAAGACGTCCCTGTTAGGGTTGAGGAACCGTCGGAAGATGAAGATTTCCCCACCCTAGTCCGTGCTCCTAGGTCGCGCAGCAAGACCGTGGAGGAAGGGGAGCTTGTTGAAGAGTCCACCGCCGCCGAAGATGACGAGTCACTAGAGGTTGACATAATGACTGGAGGGGATGTTGAGATTGCAGGCCTCTCAGCTCAACCCGAGCCTTCTTCTGCTCATGATGGGAGAGACGAGGCACAGCAGCCGGGGTCTCCTAGCATCTTCATTTCCAGTCTTAGGGCAGTCGACCCTAGTCCTACCACAGGGGTGATTGGAGGTAAGGCTCCTGTTGCGGAGCTTCCTCGCGTTGCGCTGTCGTCTTCTTCGTTATCGGGGAAAGCGACTTCGAAGACGAGACCGACTATGGCGATGAACCCGCTCTTCCTGATCAGAGCAAATTCTTCCACATCTCGGAGGAGGAAATACATGAGGGTGAGCCATCGACTGCACCATCGCTGGCGATTATCCCTACTGAAGGTATTCTTTCCATCTTCTGTCTAATTTTCTCTTTGCATATTGAAGAGGATGTTCTAACATTCTTCTTTTATGCTGCAGGGCCAACCGAAGATGCTGAGGCTACAACCTCCTCGCGTATCGAGGAGATGGTGAAAGAGTTGACCCGGCCCGAGGGGATTGAGGCTTCGGCTGCTGAGATACCCTCAAAGGGGGCAGCTGTTGAAACTGGGGAGCTTTCCACTCTGCCAGAAGAGGAAGTAACCACTGAGGCTGAGGAGGCTCTCACTCTGCCAGGCGAGGAGGTTACTGCTGAAGCCGAGGAGACTTCCGCTCCGCAGGATTTGACGTCTCCGGACCTCCAACCTGGTAAGGCAGCTCTGATGCTTTAAATGTTTAGCTCTTCTATCATTGTGGCTAACATCGCGATAACTTGCAGAGAGGACCGAGGGGGTTCAGGTGGAGGGTCCGATGGTTGGCACCCTTCCAGAAGGCCATACAGCTCAGGTCTCGGTGGAGGTTTCTGAGGAGGTCGTGCTTACTACTCCCTCATTGGTCGTGGAGGCTCCTGCAGAGGTAGTACCTCCGGAAGCGTCAGCGGCCGGTCCAGCTCTGGTTGTCTCGACGGTCAGCACGACTCTTGTGCGAGAGATCCGCCTTATATCCCCTATCCTGTGATAGAAAAGGGGTCGGGAAGCTTCCTAGGTGGTGAAGACATGGGGGAACTGGCACGTCAGATGGTGCAGCAATTCTTCGCTTCGATGGGATCATGTATTGATCTCATCTTACGTGGAAACAGCTCGTTCCAATTTGCCCAGACGCTTCTTAAAAATCTGGCCGTGAACGTCGAATTAACTGGAGGCCCTTCACTTGCCAAGGCGTGTCTACGGGTGGTAGAGCAACTGGGAGACTACCTGCAGGAGCTGGAGTCTTTGGAAGATGCTGGCTCTTTTAGTGAGGCCCAGGCCACCCTGACTAGGCTCCTAACTGCTCAAGAACGAGAGCGACAGGAGGCGGAGGCACAAATCGCTGCAGAGATCCGCAATCTCGAATATTCCCAGGCTGAATGTCAGAAACTAGCTGGCGATTCAAGGGAATCCGAGCTTGTCATGCAGAGCACAGAGCAAGTCATCATCAGGGCTCGGGACACCATTGCCAAGGCAGAAGTGGTGCTTGCGCTCAATGAGGAAAAGCTTGCTATCATCAAGAAGCAGCTAGAGGAGCAACAAGCTGCTAGGGCGCGAGCTGAAGAGAGTCTGTCTCTACATTCTTCCAGGGTGGAATCTCTGCGAGTGCAGCTGGCCGCAAGAAATTTCTTATCTGAAGAGGAGCTGCGGGACCGGGCTATTATGGAAGCTGAAAGGGCACGCCAACACGAGATTCACCGCCTTAGGGAACAAATCCGTTCCTTGGCGAACCAGGACATTTAGCCTTCTTTCCTTTTTCTTTTTGTAAAGAAAAGGACACTCAATTTATCAAGAGTGTTTGTATCCACTTTTATCATCATTTTTTTTTGATATAAAAGTTTCGAAGTTTTTGGCTCCACCTTCTTTGCTTAGCTGCGGATGAACCCAACTTCTTGATCACTGGATGTGAATACTAAACTTAGATAGGACTAAGTTTTTTTTTAATGAGACGCGGCGTCAGTCCACCTGAACTTAGATTTCACTAAGTCCTTTTGATGAGACGCAGTGTCGATCACAGAGTGAGACGCGGTCATCATTCACTAGGAACTAGACGCGGTCATCATTCACTAGGAACTTAGATTTCACCAAGTCCTTTTGATGAGACGCGGCGTCAATCACAGAGTGAGACGCGGTCTTGATCCATAGAGTGAGACACGGCCGTTAGTCCATGGAGTGAGACGCAGCGTTGATCCATAAAGTGAGACGCGGCCGTCATTTCATAGGAACTGATATTTCGCTAGTCCTGAGACGCGGCGTCAATCACCTAGGCGAAACGCGGTTCTGAATAACGCGAATCTGTCTTGCTAAGAAAGACGCGGATCGATCAGACACGGGATACGCAGCCTCGAGCGACTTTCCCATCTGCGTTCAATGCAGCATGACTTTAAAAGATTTTTAGGAGATCTTTGAACGTCAAGTCTTCACCGTCGATTGGGGTTCCGGGTCATCCGTTGCTTCCCAAGACAGTTATCCACGCGTCAGCCTCTTATTGGGTTCAGGCGTTAATGCTCTTGCATGGAGAACCGACGCTGGCGGTTGAAAAACCGGCGCATTTCGACGGTTTCCAAAGCAGCGCTCCACGCGTCCGTTTTTGATTGGGCTTTGACAGTTGTGCGCGACGGTTCCGATTGATGCCCCATTAATGACAGTTATTAGGGACTGCCTATAAATAGAGTGCACCCTCTCCCTCTTCAACAATCCAACTTAGACTGTTTTCATTTGTTTTGCTCCGAGAGAAGTCTCGCCTTGAATTATCTTTCAGAGAACCGTCTTCATGGATGAAGGTGACCCCATGGATGAAGATGACCCAGAGCTCTCATGCCTCTGTTTGGTCTCTTCAGAAGGAATCCTCTCTCATGTCATCCTGCGCACCCGCGTTTGGATGCAAAAAGAGGTCAACTCTGGACAGAGGTTTCTGCTGGTATGTCAACCCGATGATGTCCATAGCCTGTATTTTGGCATAGGCATCCGAATGAAATTCTGGTGCATTCCTATTCTGGAATTTGTGCTGATGACTTGAACTTTTCTGAACGCGGGCTCCTGACGCTGGCTTTGCTCATGGCTATTGCCTTGGCGCGTTTCAGACCTGAATCTTGCAACTCCTGTTCACCCAACAGAGAGATGGCAATTTTCGGCGTTTGAAGTTTTTCGCGTCTAGTATATTAGACGCGGGTGCAAACTGAGACCGCGTTTGAATCCTGGGCGCGGCACAGTTTTAACTCGCGTCTGTTTCTGCCGACGCGGTGGTTTGACTGTGCAGATCATTTCCGCGTCTGAAGTCTTCAATGACTGCCGCGTCTGTTACTTAGTTTTCTTTAAAGTATACTAAGTTCCAGATTTTCTGATTCTCTTATTTGTTCTTTGCAGGTTCGCTGGTCTCCTGGAAGAGTGCTTCAACCGGCGAGCTTGCTCAATGTTCGTTTGTAAGAGAGTAAATTATGGTCCTCGTCGTTTGTAAGAGAGTAAATTATATCTCTGACGAGGACCCAAATCTCGCCAAGGTCTCTTCAGATCTCCTGCACCACTCTTGCCTGATGGCAAGAGATGGTTAGGTCAAGTATGACGGCGAGGAGGTTCCGGCGGTTGCGGTGGCGGAGAGGATCCTCTTCCTCTCCCATCCCAGAAGTAACATCAAGGACAGTCCATGTCCTTTGGATGGCCTGCGGGGGAAAGATCAACTCTTGAACGAAGGGTTGCAGGCTCTTCTGTTGCCGCTGGACCTAGTGGAGGGTAGCATCCTTTGTGATGACTCCTAAACTTCCTCTCTCACCCCAGAAGTGACTCCATGTTTGTTGGATGGTCTGCTAGGGAAAGAGACGCGCCTGAACGAAGGGTTGCAGGACCTTCTGTTGCCACCGGACCTCAAGAACACCATTGCTCTTAGCTTAGTCAGCTAGGGCGCTTTCGAAGTTGGCGTCGTGCATCAAAGTGCAATCGGTTCCAACAGTCGCCACAATTTGGCACTTCTTCAGACATCATGCACTTAGGATCAGATGCGGCTTCAAGGAGTGAGTACGGCCTCAGAGAGAGAGAGGGACTTCTTTGTACTCCTTAATTGTAACACTCAATCTTATTGTATAAGAGAGCGTTTTGTATCACTTTCATGTGTTTGGATATGAATAAAAGTGACACTTTTCTCTTTGCCTCTTTCTGTTGTCTTGAATGTTTTGTTTTAGAAGCAAAAGAATGATTTTGGTGGACCCGCCACTTTATAAAAGAAAGTGACAGGGGGAATGCGTACTCCCAGAGAAGGTGAACTTTTGTCAAGTGTCTAGGATTGACTTGATTCAAGGTCAGCTGGGGAATTTGATAAAACATTGTCAGCAGTGTAATGTTAACCTAACAATGTCTTTAGGTGGACCTGTTATTCTGTTGAAGAGAATAACAAGTGAAACTAGACCCGCGAGGAATCTAGTAAAGCTTTTACCGTTAGAGGTGTGATATTAACTTAACGGGTTGGAGATAGTCTTGTCAGAAGTGTGGTGTTAACTCGACAAGGATGTGAGTCAGAGGTGTGATATTAACTTAACTCAGAATGTCACTGTCATAGGTGTAATGTTTAACTTAACAGTGAGGTAATGCTAGAGGTGTGATGTTGAACTTAGCATTGGTCATCTCGACTTAGACGAGGAAGTCGAGGAACGGTCATGGCCATAGGTGTATTGTTGAACTTAGCGATGACTCGGATGCTAGAAGTGTAGTGTTAACTTGGCATCGTCCATTTCAGCTTCGATACGGAAGTCTGAAGAAAAGTGACTGTCAGAGGTGCAATATTAAACCTGGCAGAAACTTGAAGTGCTGTTTAGAGGTATAATGTTAACTTAAACAGCGGTTTTGTCAGAGGTGTAATATTAACTTGACAAGAATTGGCTTGATGCCGAAGATAATTTGAGGACCTGTCATTCTATTGATGAGAATTGACAAGTGGAATTTGAAATGCCAGAGGTATAGTGTTAACTTGGCAAATTTGAGAGTCTGTTACTCTATGCAGAGTTAACAAGCAAAGTTTATACCCGACAAAGGGTATTCATTACCAGAGGTATAGTGTTAACGTAGTAA
Organism: Agave tequilana; assembly: GCA_038442645.1. Classification (NCBI taxonomy): domain Eukaryota; kingdom Viridiplantae; phylum Streptophyta; class Magnoliopsida; order Asparagales; family Asparagaceae; genus Agave; species Agave tequilana. Next base: position 33,054 of record JAVJIF010007660.1, read on the forward strand.
TGATTGCACTTTGTGGTCCTACCATTCTATGGACGAGAATTGGTAAGGGACTTTGGAGGAAAGAGTGGACTCGAGTCCACTTAGGATTTTTAGCAAACCCTCAGCTATCAACGGATTTGATATGCTTTTACCAACTACCGTTTGAGTTGGGCTAGCCATGCTATTCCCCTCAGCATGGTGAGTTGTCGAGGACTTATGTTGGGCTTAAAGGCCAACATTTTCCTCTATCCTTAGCCGTCGAGGGCGTCGGATCAAATGGGAACGTGTCCCTTAGGATTTTTAGCAAATCCTCAGCTGTCAACGGGTTTGACATGCCTTTACCAACTACCGTTTGAGTTGGGCTAGCCATGCTATTCCCCTCAGCATGGTGAGTTGTCGAGGACTTATGTTGGGCTTAAAGGCCAACATTTTCCTCTATCCTTAGCCGTCGAGGGCGTCGGATGTTCGATCAGAGGTGTACTTTTAACTTGATCGGAGGAAGAGTACTATTAAGGATAGTACTTCTTCAAGAATTTGCCATTGATCGGCATCATGAGTGTATCGCCATTCGAAGTTATGAGGCGATATGATCCATTTGAGTAGACTGACTCTACCACAAACGGTCCTTCCCATTTGGGTTGGAATTTTCCTTTAGTCTTGTGCGTCATGACCATAGGTCTTCGGACGGCTAAGACAAGGTCGCCTTTCTTGAAAGTTCGCATTTTAACTTTCTTGTTGAAGGCTCTGGTGATACGAGCTTGGTAAAGCTCGATTTGTTGTTGGGCCTGCAAACGCTTGTCGTCTAAGGCTTCCAACTCCTGGAGTCGCTGCTGATGCTTCTCCTCAGTTGTCATTTCCGCTGTCAAGGCGACGCGTAGAGAGGGAATTTGAATTTCCAGTGGAAGGACGGCTTCGCATCCGTATACCAAGGAAAATGGCGTGGCTTTAGTTGGGGTTCGCACCGTTGTGCGGTAGGCCCATAAGCATTCACCCAGCTTGTCGTCCCAGTCTCGTTGACTTTTCGAGACGAACTTTTTGAGAAGCTTGCCAATAGTCTTGTTGAAGGCTTCTGCAAGACCGTTAGCAGCAGGATAGTATGCCGTTGAGGACACACTCTGGATTCTGAACTTCGCGCAGAATCTCTGGAAAGCCTGGCTGATGAACTGGGGTCCATTGTCATGGATGATACGCCGAGGCACACCGAAGCGGTAAATAACGTGATGTTTCACGAACTTGATCACGTTAGAAGATTTCACCTCTTTCAAAGGGATAGCTTCGGCCCACTTTGAGAAGTAATTGGTTATCGCTAGAATGAACCGATGTCCTTTCGATGATGGTGGGCTGATAGGGCCAACTACGTCCATCCCCCACATTTCAAACGGCCAAGTAGAGGTCGTTGAGTGGAGGTACCCTGGTGCTTGATGGATGAAATCGCCGTGTATTTGGCAGGCGTAACATCTCTTAGCATAAGCGACAGCATCGGCAATCATCTTGGGCCAATAGTAACCCATCCTTTGGAGTCGATGTGCCAATTTCGGGCCAGGTTGATGAGCTCCACAAGTACCATCGTGGGCTTCTTTCAATACTCCTTGGGCTTCTTTTGATGAGAGGCATCGGAGCAGGATCCCGTCATGCGATCGACGATACAATGTTCGCGAAATCGCATTATAGTAGAATTTGGGGGCTTTCCTCCGAATGGCGGCCGCCTCCTTGGTGTCTACGGGCAGAATGCCGTATAAGACAAAATCAATGTAGGGGAATCGCCAGTCTTTAAGCCCTGAAGCGGTCGACACTTCAAGTGTTTCTTTACCGCGATGATCTTCCGCTGACCCCGGGTAGTCTCCGAGGGGAATTTTTGGACAGTATAGGTCGTGGCTATAGACGAATACTTTCTCCATTGCTCCAGCTGGAAGAGCTAAGGAAGCAGCGAGGGATGCGAGTGCATCCGCATGTGCATTTTGCCTGCGCGGTACATGGTCGATGTAGAAGTTTGAAAACCTTTCGGCCATGTGAATTGTCGCGTTGTAGTAGGGTACTAGATCTTCATGTCTGGCCTCGTACTCTCCGCGAACTTGGCTGACGATGAGTTTAGAGTCACCGTAAGCCTCGAGATTTTTAACGCCAATCTCATCGGCGAATTGCATCCCAATCAATAGAGCATTGTATTCCGCCAGATTGTTGGAACAAGGCTCCGTTAACGAGACAGCTCGGGGATCACATAATTTTGTGGGGAGACAAGTACCACTCCTACCCCCGCCACTATGTGTCCCTTTGGGCTTGTCCTTGATGCACCGTCGAAGAAAAGTTGCCATACTTGACTTTCGAACAACGTCTGAGTCAGGCAGACTTCGGCGGCCTCGTCTGGGAGATCCTCATAGAGTTTGGCTGCCCTCGGATCGGGGTGTTCAGCTAAAAAGTCCGCCACCGCTTGCCCCTTAATAGCCTTTTGTGGCAGAAAATGCATCTCATATTGTGATAGCAATATGGCCCATTTTGCCTGCCGGCCATTTAGTGAAGAAGGCTTTGTCATAAGTAACCTCAGAGGGTTGACTTTTGATATGACATTTATAGTCTGGCCTACCAGATAGTGTCGCATTTTCTGAATGGCGAACACTAGTGCCAAACATTCTTTCTCGATCGGGTTGTACCGATGTTCGGCTCCGATCATTGTTCTACTCAGATAGTAGATTGCCTGTTCTCGTCCTTGTTCATCATTCTGAGCTAGTAGAGCTCCCAGGGAATGATCCATTGCTCGGACGTACACCAGGAAAGGCTTTCCGGACACCGGAGCTGCAAGGACTGGTGGTTGGGTGAGGTAGTGTTTGATCTCCTCAAATGCTTTTTGACAAGCGTCGTCCCAAATGAATGAAACACCCTTTTTCATCAGCTTGGCGAAGGGTTGGCATCTCCCGGAAAGGTTTGATATGAACCTGCGGATGTACGCCAATCGTCCTTGTAATCCCCTGAGCTCCTTGAGGCTTCTGGGGGGTTGCATCTCTTGGATAGCGCGGACTTTCTCTAGATCCAAATAGATTCCTTTGGAAGTCACAACAAATCCTAGGAATTTGCCACTGGCTACCCCCAGGAAGGATTTGGTGGGGTTCATCTTCAATTGATGAGCCCGCATGATGTCAAAGACCACCTTCAGGTCTGCTATGTGATCACCTTTAGTGCGACTCTTCACCGCGATGTCATCGACATAGCATTCCACCGTTTTCCGCATTTGCTGATGGAAAATGGCGTTCATGGCCCTTTGGTATGTTGCCCCTGCATTTTTCAGTCCGAAGGGCATGACGGTGTAACAATATACCCCTAGAGGAGTCCTGAAGGAGGTATGCTTTTCGTCATCGGGATACATCTTGATTTGATTGTATCCTGAGAACCCGTCCATAAAGGACATTCGCTCGAATCCACAAGTATTGTCAATCATGACATCTGTGATTGGCAATGGGAATTCATCTTTGGGGCAGGCCTCGTTTAGATCACGGAAGTCGATGCAGATCCGGATCTTCCCATTCTTCTTGGCGACGGGGACGATGTTGGCTACCCAGTCGGGATGTTGTTCTTCCCGGATGAAGCCAGAATCGATGAGCTTTCTGACTTCTGATTGAATTGCCTCCATTATCTCTGGACGGAACCGTCGCTGCTGTTGTTTAACAGGCTTCATGTCCGGATTGATGTTGAGGCGATGCATAGCCACTTGAGGATCAAGTCCAGGCATGTCCTCATAATTCCAGGCGAAGACATCTATATACTCTTGTACAAGAGATATTAAATCCTTCTTCTCTGGAGGTGACAGGCCGTCACTTATGAAAATGGGCTTGGGGTTGGTCTCATCTCCTAGGTTGATCTGAACAACCTTGTCATCTGTGGGTGGCTCACGCTGTTCAAAGCGGATATCCCAAAGAGCATTCAAATGTTTGATCCAAGGATCTGTATCAGGTTGGATCATTTCTTCAACTTCATCTTCCAGATGGCCTGTTGAAACCATGTTTACTGAAAGCCCTTTGAAGATGTTGCCGACACTGACATCTGACTCCCATGATGACGTGTCTGAAGAGCAATCGTCGCTCGACGATTCTTGAGAATTAGAGGCTGATGGGACCGGAGTTGATACATAGCCCAACCCCCTGCGCGTCCGATGATAATAATCGGGGGCCTTCCCTTTTGGCACAAAGGATCGAAGTAGCGTCCTCCTTCCTTTGCCGAACTTCAACCCGGGCTTGTTGGTTATATCGTACCCCATTTGCTTCATCATTCTGAGTGCCTTCGATTCATAATGGTCGAGCTGAGGGGATTCCTCCTCGCTTTCCGATTCTTCGCGGGGCATTGGTTCAGACGAGATTCGCCCAAAAAGTATCGGTCTTTGGCCTTTTCGTCTTGCCGGAACCAAGAATATAGATTCCTGCGCATCGCCATTATCCTGGTATGTCCCGAAAGATGATTTTACTGGTACATGCAATGATGTCAAAGCATCCATTGCCGACCAGATGTCATCGTCTACGTCGGTAGTAGTATCCGACGGTATAGAATCGGATGCACACGCAGAAAAATATTCAAAGTCTAGATTCTCATTAATATACCAACCGCCTGCATCGTCGGTGGTATTATCAACATCGAGCTTATTAGTGCTCTTTACAAGTGGTTTTAACTCCCACAGGCACTTTTCTTGCTCGGGCTCAGTGTCAGCCTCATTACCAGAGTCTGGCGCCTCCAGTTGCGGGGTTTCGTCCACCGGATCCTGATATAAAAGGGAATCCGTGAAATAATTCTCGACTCCCTTGAACGGATACCTTTCGGCAACCAACGTTTGCACCTTCCCACTCGCGTCAATGTATTTCATGACTTGGTGAAGAGTGGAGGGAACGATGGAGTTGCGGTGGATCCATGGTCGTCCTAGCAGCAGATTGTAGGAAGTGTCGGCGTCGATGACATAGCATGTCACCTCCGACTTGAGGCTCCCAATCTGGCACTTGAGCTTGATCTTCCCCATCGGACGGGTGCCGTTGGCATTGAACCCGTAGATGGTCGTCTGTGTAGGGCTCAGACGGTGGGTAGGGATGCCGAGGTGTTGCATGACTCGGCGGGGCATAATGCTCAATGCGGACCCTGGATCTACCTGAATGCGGTTCACCTCAGATGATCCGATGTAACCTGTGAAGTACAGGGGTCGATCATGTTTCCCTTTCACCTGCATATCATCTACCGTGAAGGTGATGCAGGGGGCATTCTGGGAAGTGTGGAGGCAGTCCTCTACATCTTCCTCCTTCGGCACCTGGGTCACGAAGGCCTCAGCATTCGCCAGAGCTTCTTGCAGAGCCTCTCTGGTTGACTTTGATAGCCTCAGGAGTTCATACAAGGTGATGCGTGCCGGGATGTTGGCTAGTTGAGCCAAGACATCGAAGTGGTAAGGTGTCGAGGATCCTTCCGCTGCACCTTTTGGAAGGGTTCGAGAGAACCGAGTCTCCTTCTGCTTTGTCACAGGTGGCTTTGCGGAGGGCTTGGCTGATTCTACGGCTGGTTGCGGAGAAGCCGCTGCCGTCTCGCCGTACTGCTTCAAGTATGCCTGTCCTGAACGGGTCCCCGCCATCGGTTGGCTGGGCTCTGCGGCCAGGACTATTGTTTCCTCTTCTGAATCAGTCAGCGAAGGAACATCATCCTCTGCTTCTCGGGAGGAAGCACATACCACATGGCAGGACGAAGCTTTTGCCTTGCCTTTGGACTTCCTGTTGGTTACAGTAGTCCATTGTTGTTCATCGACGAGGTCAGGGTGGACCCACATGGTTTCCCCCTGAGGTGTAGGGACGGCTACCAAGCCCTTCTCCTGCTGCTGGCGAGGGTCTGTGTTGACCACTCTTAATTCTCCCCTTGGAATAGGAGTTACCCCCGCAGGCGTTGGAGGTTGTCTCCCGAACTGGAGAACCGACGTTACATTGGCCGTGACCTTCTTCTGCTCTGGTCGGAGCTTGAGTACCTCCGCGTCAATCAAAGCCTGAAGAATGTCCTTGAAGACGTAGCAGCTTTTGGTAGGATGTCCCAACATTCTGTGGTACATGCAGTAGTTGGGATTTTCGGTCTTGCCGACTTCCTCCGGGCGTCTAATTTCAGGGAGCTTCAGTCGATTGCTCTTGTTGAGTAGCTTGAAGAGCGAATCGACGTGTTCCTCCTTGAATGAATACTGCTTGTTGGGGCGTGGCTGGCTTGAAGAGCCACTTGCCCTGCCTGTTTGAGGTTTGGTGGGAGATTTCGTCTCCGTCGCCAAATTATCCTTCCGCTTCGTCTGGAGGGAGGTGTCTGGTGCCGGTGCACGCCTTGTCGACCTTTCCGGCCGCAGCTTGCCTTCCTCTGCCTTAACACGGGCAACAATCTCCTCAGCCTGTTCACCCTGTTGGACTAACTGCTTCCAGGTGCGGCTTTCAGCAACTCCTATTTGAGCAAGGAGTGAGGTTTGGAGATTGTGGCGGCATGTTTCCACCAGGGTGGCCTGGGTCATACCGCTTGGGCACCGGAGTGCCGTGTTCCGAAATCTTTCCACGAAAGATTTGACGGACTCCCCTCTTCGCTGCTTGGTAGCTAAAAGGGTGGGCATTGTGACTTCGGAGTCGTCTTCGAAGAAGCGTGTCAAGAACAGCTTCTCTAGATCCCCCCAGTTCTTGATAGAACCCTCCGGGAGCTTCATAAACCACTCAAAAGCCAACCCTTTCAGGGTGCCGATGAACAGTCGCGCCAGGATGGCGTCATTATCTACCACATTCCCGGTCTGGGATTTGAAGTAGTAGATGTGCTGGTTGGGTGACCCCTTCCCGTCGAATGCTTGGAGGGTTGGAGCCTTGAACTTGGGAGGGTATGGAACTAAGTCCCACTCAGCCGGATAGGGCCGGACCACTCCAGCTTCTTGGAGGTCCTTGCGATTGGCAAGGGCCTCGAGGCGTCGTTCCAATTGACTCATCCTCTTAGCATGAGTCTTCTCCTGGTCTTGGTCGCTTCTTGCCTGCGACGAGGGCTTGGACACATCCGAGGCAGATCGTCGTGTCTCGTCAGAAGATTCGGAGGGTGGGCTTCCTCCCTTTCTCCCTTTCCCCTTCGGCCGTCTAGGAGGAGATCTCGCTCTTTCTTCAAGCAATTTCTCAAGCATATGCTTGAGGGAGTCAATGGATCTCTGTTGAGAGGCGATTATATCCATCTGGTGCTTCTGCGTCTGTTCTAAACGCCTGGCCGTCTCCTCAGGAGTGTCTGCCATGTAGGCGGAGGCCTCCTTCTCGACGGAAGAGTTTGAAGCCTGCGACTCCACTATAGCGGAGTGAGAATCACCCATTCTAATGCCACGAGCTAAGGTATTATAGTCAACTGGGGGAATGGCCCCTGTCCGGGTGCGAGTGTGTTGATACACCCCTTCCGGCTCAGAGTCAGATTCCTCTGAGTTGACCATTGGTTGTTTTCCCTTGCTTCTGCTAGTCATGTTTGCAGTAAGCTCCGGGTATTCAACATCTGAGAAGGTTCTCCTCCTGTGGGAGCGTCTTCTTTTGGCTGACGGGGGAATCAGGGTCAGCTGTCTGATTAAGGACTGCTGGTGCACGCCTGATCCATAATGGCATCCAGAGAGCATATGGATGAGTTGTTGACAGCAGCATGACGAAGTGGCTTGATTGGCACTTCTTTTCCTTGTCAAATAATCCCTCAAATCCGTGGGAGGGGGATTAAAGAGACTGGTCTCGCAACGTCGAAGACGGGAGACAGTCATGTGCCGTTCAGCCTGGACGCAGACTTCAGGGACGCGGCTCTCATGACGCGGCTGTATGACGCGCGCGCGAGTCTCGCGTTGCTGCCTGATGCGTTTAGGCAGAGTTGCTTGAGAGAGAGGGGGCTGCTGGGCCCCACGCCTATTAGTGCGTACTTCCTGCGTTTGAAAAGACGCGGAGGTTTCACCCTGGCGTTTGATGAGTTGGTCCTCAGAGGACTCAACTTGAGGGGTCTCGCGTTTGGGTCGCCAAACGCGGATCTCACGCACTGGACGAGGTGTGGGCAAGGCATCAGATTGTACGTCGCGTCCACCCCCAGTCAGACAACCAACGGTTCCGACTTGGAGTTGACGCGCGCGTCTCCTCTGTCGACGCTCAGCATTCCGATTGCGTCGAGGAGGTGGAGAGAAACCAACAACATCCTGGTTTATAAAACCAAGAGTGTTCACCACGCGGGTCTCCTGAGAGACGTTGACGCGGGTATTCTGCGCGACGCAGTTGATCGCAGCAGCAGTGGTGCCTGGGACCACGCGGGCCTTCTGGGAAGCGTCGGCGCGTGTGTTCTGTGCGACGCGGTTGATCGCAACAGCAGTGCCTGAGGTCACGCGGGCCTTCTGGGAGGCGTTGGCGCGTGAACTTGTCTTGGCACAGTGGGCATCGGCACCCGGTAGAGCCTCAGATTGGGCTTCGGGTAGCTTTTCAGTTGAGACCCTGCGGCAGACGCGGGTCTTTGGGCTCTTGGAGCTAGAAGAGAGTAACTCTTCATACTTCGCCTGGTCGAACTCGACAACGAGTGTTTCGACCATCTTCCCCTTACGGAGAACATCATCCTGCGCCACGATCTGTTCGTCAGTGACGAAAGTAGTCCCCAGCGGAGTCGCCATCTCTTGTTTGACACGGAGAGGGGTTGGCTGGCGTAACGTTTCCTGGAATCAGATGGAAAAGATTACAGCCGGCTTAATCTTCCGGTTACAAGGGAGGGGGAATATTGGATCTTGAATTCCCCCTTTGTTTAGTGCTGGGTTCTTCGTGTGGCGGTGGAGAGTGAATCTTGTTCTCCGTTGACCAGATGACTGTTCGGACCGTCGGGGATCTTCTCTTCGGTCGGTAGAGGGAGTAACTCAGCTCCGTCTACCAAAACTCTAGAGGAGGAGGTAGGCGAAGAGCGGCTAGTACTCAGTAAGCTCGCTGAAGGGTTTTCTCTCTCTCTGTCGTTGATCTCTCCTTTGATTGTCGTCTTTTTTTCTTCTCGTCCTCCCTTCAATAGTGACGGGACTATTTATAGGGTTTTTAGGGGGTGATCGTGCCCCCTAAAAGTGCTCCACGATGAGGGCCAACTTCACCGCTACATGGGCGGTGGATGGCGCCATAATCGGGGTAGTTGCAACCGAGACGTGGGTGTCGAGCCGACGCGTCTTGATGCTGAGACGCGGGCTTCGGGCCGACGCGTCTTGATGCTGAGACGCGGGCTTCGGGCCGACGCGCCTTGATGCTGAGACGCGGGCTTCGGGCCGACGCGCCTTGATGCTGAGACGCGGGCTTCGGGTCGACGCGTCTTGATGCTGAGACGCGGGCTTCGGGCTGACGCGTCTTGATTGTCGCATTTAGCCTTGCGCCTGGATCTTGGATCTCTGTGTTTGGTGGCTTGTCTTGGTGATTTTTAGACAGCCTACATATACATGTACAAATAGTGAATTACAATTGATTCATATATATTTGAACTTCATGCTCATTTGTATCCACTATATGCATATGTATAGTCTAGTTTTGATGATTCTCATTTATACATGCTTTGCCTATTTTTATGTCTTAGTTCATGTATATGTATTTTTAATTCAAATCTAATAAATATACATGTATATCCGTGAGTCTCTTGCCTTCATGCAAACATCATTAATAGACTCTTTTAGATTTGGAATATGTATGTGTATTGTTAGGATTGGATTAATCATACATATACCATGAAGATTAGTGTTTTGATGAAAAATGATTTTTCGTGTTTTTGTTAAAAAATGTGACTTATGATCTTTTTGAGATTCAATGACTATTTTCATAAAAATACTAGTTACATGATCGTTTAACACTCACACTTTTGTTAAAATCATTTTTGAGCTTTATAAACCATGAGTGCTTAAATTTTTGTGTGTCTAGTTATGTTTATGAAAAACATAAGATTTGACATATTTGAAGGATCTTTAAGTAGTTTTTCAAAAACAATTTATACTAGTTATTTATTCTTCAAATAGTTTTTGAGATTGACACATGATTCTATTTTTCTCAAAATTTATTTGATGCTTCATGATTTGAATATTAGTTTATATGTTAGTCTTTGTCAACACTAGGATTTATACTTGTACATATCGTGGGCCACAAATAAATCTATTTATATTTGTGCTTGAATGCTTATTTGAACCCATGAAATGTGCTTGTATTGCTTGGTTTTGATGATACATACATTTTTAAACTTGTATTCCCACTTTTTGGATTTGATTTATGATCATGTGTTTTCATTTCATGTATATGTGTATTTTGCCAAACTTTAAGATATACATGTATACCTCTTGAGTCATTTGCCTTTAATGCAAATCTATTTATATGGACTCAATTGTGTTGGCCCAAAGGCCTTCCACCCTAGTTTTGATGATGATTAACTCATGTAGTTATGTTTACTAATAATCTTGTATTGTTTAAGTTTCAGATCATTAACCAAGATATTAGTTTGGTGATAGCTTCAACAAGAGGTGTTTGGAAGCTTATCATGGTGATTCCGGTGCCAAAGCTTAAAGATCATACCTTTGCACTCGGTGGATCGCGTTTGGGAGCAAGTCTAGTTGAAGATGAAAGATCGTCAAGAGACTTAGGTATCCTAGTTTAGACTATGAGTTTTTAGATCCATTTGTAAAGTTTAGAATAGTTGATATGCTCAAGTGCACAAACACACACGTTTTTATGTTTTGGATTTGGTTTTCATGAATAGTAGATCAAAACAAGTTTACTTTACTTCTATGTATAATAGATATGTTCTAGATATACATACATGGTTTAAACGTGCTAAACAAACTTATTTTGATATCCCTATTCATGTGTTGAAAAACCAAGTTTGATAAAAATACAAGTTTTGGTTTTTGATAAAATTGGCAAGACACAAAAATGAATTGATATGTTGATATATGTCTTGAAATTTTTATCACTTGTTTATGTTTCAATACAAAAAGATAAAACAAGTTTTATAGAATTTTTGAAGTGTTAAAATATTTCTAGAAAATATTTCTAACTGTTTTTCTGACCCATAAATCTGTTCCAGGTTTCAACCAGTCGACTACTAACCTGATTAGTCGACTTGGCTGAAGTCCGGTCGACCGGGCCGGTCGACCGGACGTGCACAGATCTGTGCACGTTTGGCAGACTTGGGACGGTCGACCGTACCGGTCGACCGGGCCGAGAGCTCTGCTCTCTGTTTTTGCTTGGGTCGACCGGACGGTCGACCGCTGCAGAGAGTTCTGCTCTCTGTTAGTTTGGGTCGACCGGGCGGTCGACCGGTAGCTCCAACGGGTCAAAATATGACCGTTGGACGGTCGACCGGCCGGTCGACCGTTGCCTGTCAGAGCTGCCAGCTCAGCTCTAACGGCTAGTTTCTGTTTTGGCCTATATAAACCCCATCTCTTTGGGATTTTGGCTAAGGTTTTCAAGGAGAAAAATTTCAGACTTTCTCTAGTGTTTAAAAGAGTTTTAAAAGAGTTTTTAAGTCAAAAAGATTTCATCTTATTTGTTTTTGGGTTTTTGGAAAATCAAAGAAAGCTAGGGTTTTGGGAGATTGTTTTGTTTTTCGTTTTCTATCATTTACAAGTGATTCCCAAGTAGATTTTCTTTGTTGCTGGTTTTCAAAAACACCTTGTTTCCACACTTGAGCTATCACCTATCCTAATCTATTAGGATCTTGTTTTTGTGGAAAAAGAAAAGAGAAAAGAAAGAAAGATTGTGTTTGTGGTCTTTGTAACCACTTATTGTAAACCCTCCTTGCTTTTGTGAATCCCTCTTCGGTAGAGGTGATCGGAGTGGTATTGGTTTGGATCCCTCTTAGGTAGAGGTGATTGTGTTGATTGTAAGCCTCTTCGGTAGAGGTGTTTGTTGGATTGGTTGTTGTTTGGCTACGGGCCTACCCCTCGGTTGTGAGGTGGTTGTTTGAGAGAGGAGTTTGGTACTCCTAGTGTTGTAACAAATCCTCTTCGATAGAGGTTCCCTCGGTGGGAGATAGTGGATTGGAAATCCTACACGGTGGTGTAGGCGGGGATGTAGAGCTAGGGGCTCGAACCTCGAAACATATCTTGGTCTTTGCGATTGATCCAATATCTCTCAACTTTTACTCTCTTTACTTTGTGCAAGCATCATTTCATTCAAGCATCATTCTTTCATTGCATACATATCTTATACATTGCTTGTGTTGCCTTGCATCTTTTATATTGCAATTCATTTTTATATGCTTGGCTTGATTGTGTGTGCACATATTTCATATTGCTTGGATTGCTTGTGTGTGTGTGCCTAACTTATACTCATCCAACAAGAGCTTCACATAGCACCTCAACCCATTTCAAGGGGAATCAAGGGGAGTTAGTCCAGAGCCTCGCAAGGGGAATTCGGCTACACTTGTTGTATTGTATTAGTTTGTGCATAATTTGCATTAGCTTCCGCATTTTAGCGCACTTAGTTTTGCATTTAGTCTTAGATTAGCATTTACACCTATTCACCCCCCCTCTAGGTGTCTTTTCAATTGGTATCAGAGCCAGTGCTCCTGATACTTAGGCTTAACATCCTAGGAGTGAGATCCATTTGCTTGCTAATCTATTGTTTGCATTTGCTTGTTTGCACACATATAGTTTACCATGGCCTTCATGACCCCACCTATGTATGACCCTTCCAACATTCATGTTTGGAAGATTAGGATGACCGTTTATTTACAAACCCTAGGTCATAAAGTTTATCTTGCTATTACCAAGGAATCCTTCCTTAGTGATTGCAATCATATAGGGGCCAATGCTCAAGCCATAGAGGCCATTAGAAGCACTTTATCTAAAGATTATCTTTTACGTGTTTCTAACCTTGATTCCGCTTTTGCAGTGTGGAACAAGTTAACAACAACCACCACCACCTCCGAGCTTCAAGTGCCAAACCAACCGGAGGAATCTAGTGGAGAATCCGATTCACAATGCTTCATGGTCCAAGGGAATGACTCCCTTGAGGTACATTCGGAACCCCATTTAGATAGTGATGATTGCTCTAGTTCTTCATGTGACAATTTTGATGCCCATGCTTTAAATGAAGAACTTTCTATTGTTTGTGAAAAATTAATTGAAAATTATAAGATTTTGAAAAAGAAAAGTCTAGAAATTGAAAAAGAAAATAAGAGTTTACATTCTAGACTTGATGTTGTTTTGCAAGAGAAAGAGAAGATTGCTAATGAGAGGGATTCATTAAAATCTCAACTTGATCTTGCACTTAAAGAAAATAACTTTTTGAAGTCTAAAAATGATTGCCATGCTATTTTGAAGAAAAATGAAAATTTGTCTTCAAAAGTTGATTTTGTTTTAAAAGAAAATGATTCTTTGAAAATTAAGATTGCTTCAATTTCTAAAGATTTAGAAATGTGTTTATAGAAAAATGTTGTTTTACAAAATAAAATTGATGCACGTGTTTGCCATGCTAGTGTAGCTTCATCTAGTCTACCTAATGCATGTACCACTTCTTCTATGATTAAAAATGATATAAATATGTTGAAGGAGAAAATGGATTGTTTGGGCTCCACTATGAGCCAATGTGCTAAGAACCATACACGGTTGGAAATCTTGTTTCGAAAGAAATAAGTTCCACCATTTATGCATGCACACCCTCCACGGCATACAAATGCTCCACACGGACACCATCAACACATGTATGCTCATGTGTACACATGTACACATTGTGGCCGAAAAGGCCATCTTGCTAAATTTGTTATGATAGATTAAATGTTTCAAATTTAGCAAAGAAATTTGTTTGGGTTAGGGAAGGGACTAACCCCCATGGACCCAACAAGATGTGGATACCAAAGACCACCCCTCCTATTATTTGTGATGTAGGTGTGGGCTCTCACATGACGTGAGAGTGATGACACCTTGGAGTGAATGCGTTCCGAGCTTCATGGAAATCAATTGGATGCATCACTTTCAAGGGAAGTTTGATGGAAAGGACCACCATGTTTTGGAGACAAGGAGAGTTGCCTTCTAGGGTTTGGTAACAATTCCTAACTCCTTATTATTGTTTACATGCTTTCATATTCATTTGTTTTATAGCATGTTTTCATTGTCTATGGATTAGTGTGTAAATGCCATGTTTATTAGATCCTTGACATACATGTATAGTATTTGAGACACACATGCTTATATAAACTCATATTTAGTGTTCTCACCTTTTGTTTAAGCTATAATGTACATCATGAATCTAATACATGTGAATTTACATAGTAATCATGTTTTAGTTTTCTCATGATGATTTTTTGTTGTTTTATGCTTTATGTGGTATAAACTAGTTTAGATGTAGATTTTATCAAAACTTGCATGTATGCATGTACACATAGTGAGAACAAATTGACTTTTATATGTTTGCACTTCATGCTCATTTGTACCTACTATATGCACATGTATAAGCTAGTTTTGATGATTCCTTCATTTATACTTGCTATGCCTATTTTCATGTTTTTACTTCATGTATATGTATTTTGAATTCAAACCTAATAAATATACATGTATACCCGTGAGTCTTTTGCCTTCATGCAAATACTTTTAATAGACTCGTTTACGGTTGGGATATGTATGTATATTGTTAAATTTAGATGAATCATACATATACCTAGAAGTTTGATAAAAGAATTTTGATGAATCTTTGCTTGTTTTATATAGCAAAATAATTTTCGTGTTTGTTTTGATACTTCATGTTTTGAATATATGTTTAGATGTTAGTTTTCATTAAGACTAGGATTTATATTTGTACATATGATGGGCTACAAACAAATCTATATATGTTTGGGATTGAATGCTTGTTTGTTCCCATTAGATGTGCTAGTATAGTCTAGTTTTGATGATTCATACATTTTAAACGTGTATTCCATTTTTGGTATTTGTTTTTATGATTATGAGTTTTCATTTCATGTATATGTGTATTTTGCCAAACTTGAAGATATACATGTATACCCCTTGAGTCATTTGCCTTTCATGCAAATATCTATTATGGACTCAAAGTGTGTTTAAGGGATATGTATGTATACTTCTTGTGTTGACAAATCATACATATACCTTGAAAAGAATTGGTATCAAATTGTTTTAATGAAAAGCTAAATTTTCATACTTTTCATGCTTTTCATGTTTTCCTTGAATTGGTATTTAAACTTCATGTATATGTTTACCTTGTCCAAACCATTAGATATACATGAATATCCTTTTTGAGCCACGTGCCCTCATGCATATATCCTTGTGGACTCGTTTGTATCTTGGATATGTATGTATACTTTGGTTTGTATTAGACATACATATGCCTTGAAGATTAAATAATATTAATTTTTAGTTTTCTTGTTTAAAGGAATAATTGAACTTAATTGAACAAATTTTCATGATTGTGATCTCCATACTTGACTTGTACACTCACATTTATTATTTGCTCATGTTTTGTTTTCATGAGACATTTTTATGCTTAATTGGATTAGAGTGTTGATTATCATGTGGATTTCATTTTTATGAAAAATGATTTGTATTTATTCCTTACTTGAAGGATTTCGTACTAGTTAACAAAACTTTTCATTTTAACTAGTTCATATTCTTCGTTATAATATGAGATATACACTTGACCCTATTCTTTCAATTGGTATCATTGAACACTTTCAATTGGTATCAATTTTTGATCTTTCTGTATACTCATATATGTTTTGTATATGTATGCTTACTCTTTCAAGAATATCAATGTCAATTGGTATCTAATTTTCATACGTATATATACTTGTTTATGCTAAGCCAAAAAAAAAAAAAAAAATTCTATTGTTTGATTTGTTTTCAATTGATATCTTAACAAGCTTATGCATATGTTTAGTTGGTATTTCATAAAGGGGGAGAAAATTTGATGTTGTCTTTCAATTGGTATTTGATTCCCACTCCCTTACTTTATGTTAAAATATCGTTTCAAATTGGTATCATATGCTTAAAAGAACATTTTTCTCTTAATGATATCAAGATGTTTATGTTAAATGTTTTAAATTGGTATCTCAAAATTTTGTTTGAGAAAAACATATTTATTTTACATTGCCTATATGTGTATAAATTCATGTTGAGTGTATCTTGTATTGAAGAGCTTGACAACTCTTCCTTATGTGGTACACGTGTGTAGGGGGAGCTTCACATCTCCTTTTATGCATTACATATTTTGTGTTATGTGAATTAGGGCGTGTCTTCCTTTCTTCATGTAACTCATATGTGTAGGGAAGCTAACTTAGCGTCTTCCTCTTCATGAATATATATAGCATATAACATTTATTAATCTTTGTTTATCTTCATTTGGTATCAAGATGCTTCATTGACATATTTTTAATTGATATCATGTTTGTAGTCACCCCTTATTGACTTTGTTTTTGTTTTAGACAAAAAGGGGGAGACCATTGTTTGCATTGTTTTGATTGACACAAAAAAGGGGGAGAAAAATTTTTACCCCTCATTTTATAGTTTTTGAATGTTTACCCCTTTGTTGATGATTGACAAAAAGGGGGAGAATTATTTGTGAGTTTTATATATATGCATAGTTATGTTTTTGCATATATTAAGTTTAATATAGTTTAATGTATGTTTATTGGTATCTAGAGCATCTAGAAAATGTTTATTTGTTAATTGGTATCTAAAGCATGCTTTGCTTTAGATATTTCATTGGTATCTAGAACCTTTATTGTTTATGCATATTTGTGCATTCATGTTTTTAAGAGCCTTCATTGCATATTATTATGTTTATTTGGCTATGCATGAGTTAAGGGGGAGCTTCCTTGAAGCTTTACTTTAATCCATGCATATATAACTCCATGAGTTTTGTCATCATCAAAAAGGGGGAGATTGTTGGCCCAAAGGCCTTCCACCCTAGTTTTGATGATGATTAACTCCTGTAGTTATGTTTACTAATAATCTTGTATTGTTTAAGTTTCAGATCATTAACCAAGATATTAGTTTGGTGATAGCTTCAACAAGAGGTGTTTGGAAGCTTATCATGGTGATTCCGGTGCCAAAGCTTAAAGATCATACCTTTGCACTTGGTGGATCGCGTTTGGGAGCAAGTCTACTTGAAGATGGAAGATCGTCAAGAGACTTAGGTATCCTAGTTTAGACTATGAGTTTTTAGATCCATTTGTAAAGTTTAGAATAGTTGATATGCTCAAGTGCACAAACACACACGTTTTTATGTTTTGGATTTGGTTTTCATGAATAGTAGATCAAAACAAGTTTACTTTACTTCTATGTATAATAGATATGTTCTAGATATACATACATGGTTTAAACGTGCTAAACAAACTTATTTTGATATCCCTATTCATGTGTTGAAAAATCAAGTTTCATAAAAATACAAGTTTTGGTTTTTCATAAAATTGGCAAGACACAAAAATGAATTGATATGTTGATATATGTCTTGAAATTTTTATCACTTGTTTATGTTTCAATACAAAAAGATAAAACAAGTTTTATAGAATTTTTGAAGTGTTAAAAGATTTCTAGAAAATATTTCTAACTGTTTTTCTGACCCATAAATCTGTTCCAGGCTTCAACCAGTCGACTACTAACCTGATTAGTCGACTTGGCTGAAGTCCGGTCGACCGGGCCGGTCGACCGGACGTGCACAGATCTGTGCACGTTTGGCAGACTTGGGACGGTCGACCGTACCGGTCGACCGGGCCGAGAGCTCTGCTCTCTGTTTTTGCTTGGGTCGACCGGACGGTCGACCGCTGCAGAGAGTTCTGCTCTCTGTTAGTTTGGGTCGACCGGGCGGTCGACCGGTAGCTCCAACGGGTCAAAATATGACCGTTGGACGGTCGACCGGCCGGTCGACCGTTACCTGTCAGAGCTGCCAGCTCAGCTCTAACGGCTAGTTTCTGTTTTGGCCTATATAAACCCCATCTCTTTGGGATTTTGGCTAAGGTTTTCAAGGAGAAAAATTTCAGACTTTCTCTAGTGTTTAAAAGAGTTTTAAAAGAGTTTTTAAGTCAAAAAGATTTCATCTTATTTGTTTTTGGGTTTTTGAAAAATCAAAGAAAGCTAGGGTTTTGGGAGATTGTTTTGTTTTTCGTTTTCTATCATTTACAAGTGATTTCCCAAGTAGATTTTCTTTGTTGCTGGTTTCCAAAAACACCTTGTTTCCACACTTGAGCTATCACCTATCCTAATCTATTAGGATCTTGTTTTTGTGGAAAAAGAAAAGAGAAAAGAAAGAAAGATTGTGTTTGTGGTCTTTGTAACCACTTATTGTAAACCCTCCTTGCTTTTGTGAATCCCTCTTCGGTAGAGGTGATCGGAGTGGTATTGGTTTGGATCCCTCTTAGGTAGAGGTGATTGTGTTGGTTGTGAGCCTCTTCGGTAGAGGTGTTTGTTGGATTGGTTGTTGTTTGGCTACGGGCCTACCCCTCGGTTGTGAGGTGGTTGTTTGAGAGAGGAGTTTGGTACTCCTAGTGTTGTAACAAATCCTCTTCGATAGAGGTTCCCTCGGTGGGAGATAGTGGATTGGAAATCCTACACGGTGGTGTAGGCGGGGATGTAGAGCTAGGGGCTCGAACCTCGAAACATATCTTGGTCTTTGCGATTGATCCAATATCTCTCAACTTTTACTCTCTTTACTTTGTACAAGCATCATTTCATTCAAGCATCATTCTTTCATTGCATACATATCTTATACATTACTTGTGTTGCCTTGCATCTTTTATATTGCAATTCATTTTTATATGCTTGGCTTGATTGTGTGTGCACATATTTCATATTGCTTGGATTGCTTGTGTGTGTGTGCCTAACTTATACTCATCCAACAAGAGCTTCACATAGCACCTCAACCCATTTCAAGGGGAATCAAGGGGAGTTAGTCCAGAGCCTCGCAAGGGGAATTCGGCTACACTTGTTGTATTGTATTAGTTGTGCATAATTTGCATTAGCTTCCACATTTTAGCGCACTTAGTTTTGCATTTAGTCTTAGATTAGCATTTACACCTATTCACCCCCCTCTAGGTGTCTTTTCAAATTGTGTTTAAGAGATATGTATGTATACTTATTGTGTTGTCAAAACATACATATATCTTGAAATATAAATTTTGCTTTTAATAAAAAAAATGTGTGATGATTTAAAGGAATATTGAGATTAATTAAAATTTTTTTGCTTTATTCCTTACTTGAAGGATTCCTTACTAGTTTTAAAATATTTTCATATTAACTAGTGCAAATTCTTCATATGGTAGAGTATATGATAAGCTTACTCTTCAATTGGTATCATTGGATATTTTCAATTGGTATCAATATGATTTTTTATATACTCGTATTTTTGATTGTATGTATGAATGCTTTCAAATTTAAATTATATCAATTTCTATTGGTATTCTCTTTTCATACATATATGTGTTATTTGTACTTAGTTAAAATTGTCTTACATATTTAAAGCACAATGTATATGCTAAGCTTAATTCAACTTTCTTTTGGTAATTCTTAAAGCTTATGCAATATGTTTTCAAAATTGATATCAAAATAAAAAAAATAAAATATGTTTACTTGATATCTCAAAATGTGTTTTATTAAGAAAGTTCAAAATTTTGTTTTGATAAAGAAAAATTCAAAATTTTTGATTTGTATTTCCTATATGCAAGGAGAGCTTAACATCTCTCTTACATATAGATTCATGTTGAGTATATTATAAATTGAGGAGCTTGACAACTCTTCTTTATATGATATACGTGTGTAGGGGGAGCTTCACATCTCCTCTTATGCATTACATAATATGTGTTATGTGAGTTAGGGCTTGTCATCCCTTCTTCATGTAATGCATATGTGTAGGGAAGCTAACTTAGCGTCTTCCTCTTCATGAATGTATATCGCATATAAATCTTTATTGATTTGTATTACCCCTTCTTGATCTCTTTGTTTTTGACAAAAAGGGGGAGAAATATTTGTTTGATTTAATTTTACTTTAACCCCTTTGTTGATGATTGACAAAAAGGGGGAGAAAGATTTTGAGTTTATATGCATGATTGAATAAGTTTTATGTTTATGCATATATATTTTTGTATTGCAAATAGGAGAAAAAGATTTTGATTTATACTTGTTGCATGTTTTATCTCCATACTTGCATACATACTCATGTGCCTCATTGCCATATCTTTTATTTCTTGTGATGCATGAGTTAAGGGGGAGCTTCTTTGAAGCTTTACTTTAATCCATGCATATATAACTTCATGAGTTTTGTCATCATCAAAAAGGGGGAGATTGTTGGCCCAAAGGCCTATCACCCTAGTTTTGATGATGATCAACTCATGAAGTTATGTTTACTAATGATCTTGTGTTTAATTAGTGACAGATTCATTATCAAGATCTTAGTAGGTGCACAGCTCAACAAAGGATAAAATGTCAAGATTTGGAGCTAGCACGGTGTGATCCAAGGAGCTTTTGGATCAAGCTTGGACAAGTCAAGAAGATGAGAAGACTTCAAGGGAAGACTTCAAGATCAAGACTTGTGTCTAAGTATAAGATTTTTGTTTTAGATAAAATGTAAAGGATAGAATAGTTTGGTGGATTGCTCAAGTACATATACACACACACTCTTGAATTAATTGTCTTTTCATAAAAGAATTTTCAGATTTAGAAAAGACTTTCATTTTGGAAAAATATTGTTTTGGAAAAACAAGTTTTTAGAAGAATACAGTTTTTCATTTGAGCCAATATTTCCTAGTTACAAAAATAGTCCAATCTTTTATAACATGCCTTGATTTTGTGCAAGCATGTTTGTATATCAAAGTATATTGGTAAAACTATTTTTGTAGATTTTCTGTAATTTTATGGGATTTTATTTGAGCCAAAAAGATAAACTTTTTAATCCCAGAAAACTGTTTCAGGCTTCAGATAAGTCGACTTTCTTCCTTTTATAGTCGACTAACCCTGAAGTCGGTCGACCGGCTCGGTCGACCGACGTGCACAGACGTGCACGCCTTTGTGCACTAGAGGACGGCCGACCGTACGGGTCGACCGCTCCAGAGAGCTCTGCTCTCTGGAAATCTCGGCCGACCGTATGGGTCGACCGACAGAGAGTTCGACTCTCTGCTTCAGTGGCTCAGTCGACCCGGGCGGTCGACCGTGGCTCCAACGGTCGGATTTCTGACCGTTGGCGGTCGACCGCCAGGGTCGACCGGCAGGCCTGACAGACCCCAACGGCTATATTTTTCTGGCCTATAAATTTGGGGTTTGGTCATTGTTTTGTGCCAAGATTTTAGGAGAGCTTTGAGCCAGTTTTTCCATTCTTTTAAAAGGGTTTTCTCCACAAATTTGAGTGCAAATATTTTCTATCTAAAGGGAAGATTTTATCAAGAGTGTTAAAGTGATTCTTTTAGTTTTCCTCCACCATTCTCTTCCTAGTTTTTCTCACACAAATACTTGAGCATCCATTGATTATTCAATCCTTAGGAGTGTTGTAGTGAGAGCTTTTATTGGTGATCAAAGTGTTTAGATCACCAAGATTTCATTCTTGTACTTTGAGGAGACGGGCAAGTGTGCTCGTGGTGGTTTGGAGTTCGGTTGTGAACTCTTTGGTTCGAGGTGCGGCCTCGGCAAGCTTGTGGGGCTTGCGTGTGTACGGGACTAGGGAGTCCGAGGGCTTGTAGGTGTTGCGGCACCGGGGAGAGATCCATTGGGATCTTGCATAGTGGAAATCCTTCGTGTGTCGAAGGCGGGGATATAGAGCAAGTGTGCTCGAACCTCGAAACATACCCTTGTGTTTGCGATTGCCTTTTATCTCTCTCTCCCTTACTTGTTTATATCTTGCATTCCTTTATTATTCATCTTTACATGCTTGATATACATTGTGCTCATATTGATATACTTGCTTGGGATTGTTGACTAACACTTGTATTCAACCAAGAGAGCCAACGCGGCACCTCAACCCATTCAAGGGGAATCTAGAGGAGTTTGTCCAGAGCCCTTCACGGGGAATTCGGCAACACTCTTTGGTTATACGTGGTGTTTAGTGTAAAAGATTTAATTAGGTCATAATTAGTTTTAGCTTCCGCATTATTTGGCATTAAGTGACCATTAGGTTAGCCATCACCTATTCACCCCCCCCTCTAGGTGAACTTACATTCACCCCATCTAGGTGTGAGTTACAGAACTGCGGCTTCAACTTCTCGACCTCGGGGCCTTGTCTCAGGGGGCGACTGGAGGCGCCTGAACAAGGATATCCCTTATCTTGGTGACGTCATTCTTCGCCAGATGTTTGTAGAAAGGGTTAGTAACTTGCAACCCACTGATGAAGGCGACAGTGACTATGTTTTCTTTATAGTTGTATAATAGGGCCATCTGGCTCTAAAAATAATTGACGTAGTTCTTCATGCTCTCCCCAGATTTCATCTTGACCGTGAGGAGATGGTTGCTATCCTTTTGGAATTCTCTCAGAGAAGCAAACTGGTTGTAGAATGCGTAGGTCACGTCATGGAAACTCCAAAGTGAATTCTTCGGGAGCGAGTAAAATCAGTTGTAGGCAACTCCCTTTAGACTGGACGAGAACGCTCGATAGAGGAGAAGGTCATTGTGAGTGTAGACTGCCATTTTTTTCCCGGTACTGGCAGAGATGTAGGAGGGGATTGGAGGTTCCCAGAGTGGTTGAATATCAGCATCACAAACTTCTTCGGGAAGTAGAGCGTGGTGATTTCCCCCGATAGTGGTGGGTCGAAGGATCTCAGCCCGCTGTAGTCCATCCCCTTTGGAAATTGCTGCCTCGTTTAGTTGAGCCGCTTCTGGACCAAATCCACGATGTCCTCTAAACGAGGGAACTTGGGGTCCGGGAATGCTCTGAGTTCTCAGAATCCTCATCATCACTTTGGGTTCCCGATCGATCGTGCCTCGAGCTTCCGGTGGAATAGGATTCCGGGTACGCGGTGGTGACAAGGGAGTCCGCACATTTCCTTTTGCAGTAGGGGAAGATTATGATTTTCGCAGTGCCCTGACTTGTTTGAGTTGCCGCGTTTGGACACGAGTCGCAGCGTGTTTTTCATGAGCGACTGCCTCGCGTAGTCAGATCATCTCCGTTTGCTGATCTTCCATCTGCTTCCGCTGAGTGGAAAGCATCTGGAGGAGTTTCTCGCTGGTGTGTTGGGGTTCAGGCTCGACAGCCTTCATCCTCCGTGGCGATGCAGAGTTTGAATGAGAATTTTCTGCGTCGGAGATGTGGACGTCGGATGAGTTGGGCCGATCGTCCGCAGGCTCGGACGCTTCGATAGTTTTCCTTTTTCCTTTCAGAGCGGCGGGGACATCGACTGTAGCCTGGGTGACATGCTTCCTTGGTGGAGCCATGTCGATAGTGGGAGGCTATTTAGAGGAAGGGTATTGGGTGGGGAGAGACCCGAGTATGGATTCATAAGCTCTTAACGAAAGCACCAAATGTTGTGGGTAATTCCTAAAGAATTAGTTCACTCACCAAAATAATAGTGTGGGTATAATCTAATCACAGAAAACCACCACAAACACACATATTTTACGTGGAAAATCCGAATAGAAAAAAACTACGAAGAGAAGGAGAGAGATTCCACTATATCAATGACGATTACAGTTGGGGGTTCTATAGTGTATTAGAGTTTCTTGATACAATTGATCGCCCCCTAAGCCTTAGAAGAGATATACTATTTATACAAGTAGTGTCTGTTAGACCAGGTTGCAGAGTCCAGTTTTATTTAAACATTTAACTGCTTATCTTGTAGATGGTTAGAGCTGAATATCCGAATTTGAATGAGATGGATGAGAGTCCATCTTTATCTGGCAGTCTGTAGATGAGGATGATCTGTTCTCGATGGAGTAACTGTCTAGTTTAAATGGGGATCGAGTTTAGAGATGAAGATATTTATAACTGAATTTATCTCTTCCTTTTAACTATTTGATTCACTTGGAATTCGAACTGCCCGAAAGCTCTGAATTGGAGGTTCTAAAAGTGGCCACATGGTATAGACACACGTCTCGATCATGGGCGGGTAAGAAAATGATCACTATAAGCATTAATAAATGATTTTTATGAAAACACAGGATCTGTGCATGAAGCAAGTTTAATGTGGCAGTGAGATTTGAGAGATGTTTTTACATATGAATGTAACTTATGATCATTTTGTTTGGCGAGGATATCCTTAGTGGCATAAACTAGAAAGTTCCTTTTTTGGCACAAGATGTCAAAATATGAATTTGTTAAGGACTAATATGTGTGATAAAATATGAATATTTTCCTTTCTTACCCCCAACAATAAACTCCGTGATCCAAACTCCATTTTGGGATTTCCTGCAATTCATTCTCAACTGTTATCATTGAGGTGAGCCTCAGTGGCATCTACCATGAAGTTAATAGAGGGGGAATATCAGTAAGTAAACAGTTTTCTCTAGTTATTTCTTCTCAAATCTATTGGATTAATTTCCTGTGAGAAGTTGCAATTTGGTGTATCCTAGTAAATAAAAGCAATATGCCCAGCTCAAAAATAGACCCGATCATTTTTTCGGTTCAAACCGCCACACTGAACCGGAACCAGGTTTGGTCTCATGAACCCGAACTGGGTCTCATGAACCGATTTCGAACCAAACCGGAAAGCCGGTCCGGTTCTAGTTTAGGAACTGACTGTTTTGATTTTGAGCCAGATTATTTTATTTATTTTTTTCCCTTTGGGCCGGCCCGTTGGGCCTGGGGTCTAGAACCGGTCCCAGAATCAACCGGCCCCGATCTGGTTCCGATTTCTCATTTGGAGGAACCAGAAATTGTCAGTTTTGGAACCACCCAGGGTCAGGTCTACTAAAAAATGAATGTGACATAGTTGGGGAATGAGTGCCTTCGTTAGTTTGGTAATTGAGACATAAAGCAATATGCCCAGCTAAAGAATGAATGTGATTTAATTGGGGAATAAGTGCCATTTATTAGTTATAGCTGAGACATAAAGGGGCTGTTTATTTAACGAAAATAGATCGGTAACTGACACAGTAGAGTTACGATGTCGTTTTCACAAATCGTGTTTGGTTTGATTATTAGAGAAATTTATAACCATTGCGCGGGCCCTCATCGGCCTCCACAAACAGTGTCATTTTTGTGAGTCAAAGTTTTCTGAGTTTAGAGCGATAGAAAACAGTGAGAAACTCACTCTTCATAGGTCCTTGAAAAAAAAATTCCAAGAAAAACTGGGTGATGGGACGTTGATATAGAAACCCTGATTTTAATTTCAGTTTCACAAACGCCCTAAACTTTCATCTGGATTTTACTGTTGAAACACTGTTGCTCCTAATAATTGTTGGAGAGCCGGCTTGAGATCCATTTCCTGCACTCGGCAACGCTCATCCACGCTCTTTACTTTGGAATTTAAATTACTTTATAGCTGGAGCTGCATGAAGTTCTAACCATATAATAATACACATTTGATTATATAAATATCATTTTTGTAGGAAGAGAGAGGAAGTTCGTCGAGGAAGTCGACGATGTCGTCAAAGAATCAGCAGCAGCTAGAGGAATCAGATCAGCGGAGAACGGTCGACCGGTCCGGTGGACCATCCGCAGCAGCAGCAGATCGGTCGACTGGACCGGTCGACCGACGTGCACAACATGCACAAAGTAGTAGCGGTCGACCGCAGAAGGAGAGCGGTCGACCGCCCGGTCGACCGACTGAAAGTGCCTAACTCTCGGTTAGGCCCGGTCGACCGGTGCATAGGGTCGGTCGACCGGCCGGTCGACCGACAGTCGGGTCGGGCTGTTTCGAAAAAGTGCTGAATTAGAAATCTGTTTAGGTTAAGGGGATTTCTAGGGTTTTGTTGAGTGTAGAGAAAAGAGATAGCTATCTCTTCATCTCCATTGTGGAAAACATTGTATTGATTCTTAAAAATCAATAGAAATCTCTCTCTCTCTTGCCCCGAGGACGTAGGCGAAAAGGCCGAATCTCGTTAAATCTGATTTGTGCTCTTTCCCTGGGATTGTGTGTTATTTGTTGTTGGTGGATTGTTCTTGTGCATCTGAGATCTAGGGTTTCCTCTTTGTGGTTGTTGTCGGCACGCAACAAGTGGTATCAGAGCATCCCAGGTTCTTCGTGGGATTTTCTGGCGATTCGGTGGGCATCGGGTGCTGATTTGGTGGAGATCGTGTGTCGATCTCAGATCAGCGGTGGTCTTGTCGTGGGATCGTGTGTCGATCTCAGAACAACGCAAGGAGTGCTCAAGGAATCATTGGTGGAGTAGATCTGGACAGAAACTCATTATAGGGTTTCGTGAGAAGGTAAAAATCTGATTTTTATCACAGTTGCTTATCTATCTCCGTTTGGTATTCCGCATACATAGAGGATCCAGTTAGATAAATGGCAGAAGAAAGTACATCAGTGAGGACTATGAATCCTCATCCGAGGATTGACGTGGTGAAGTTTAACGGCACTAACAATTTTGGGATGTGGAGGTGCGAGGTGATGGATGCCCTAAATGCATCGAACCTCGAGGATACTCTACTTCTGGAGAAGAAGCGAAGCACAACCACTGAAGAAGAGTGGGAGAAGATGAACCGATCTGCGTGCGGCTTGATTAGATCGTGTCTAACACAAGACATCAAATATCTTGTGTTACATGAGACATCTGCGAGACAGTTGTGGGAGATCCTTGAAAGGAAATATCTGACCAAGAGTATTGAATCGAGATTGCAGCTAAAGAGCAAGCTATACGGGATGCTCCGTGAATGAACATCTAAATCGCTACACGAAGCTTTTTACGGATTTGGTCAATGTGGATGTCAAGATAGATGAAGAAGACAAGGCGGTAATCCTCTTGAACTCTCTCCCTGCAGAAGAGTATGAGACATTCACCTTAACCTTCATTAATGGAAGACAGACTCTTGACTATCATGAAGTGTCGTCTGCTTTGGCAAATTATGAGACGAGGAGAAAGGAGAGACAACCTTCTCAGTCAAGCTCGTCAGCAGAGGCGCTAGCAGTAAGAGGCAAGGGTTCATATAGGAATGACAAAGATGATAGAGGGAGATCGAAGTCCAGGCCGGGTTTTCGAGATCTGAAGAAGAACCATTATGCCTTCTATGGAGAATTAGGGTACTGGAAGGTTGACTGTCCAAAGTTCAAAGGGAAGAAGAAGGAGTCGAAGACTGAGGCAAATCTTGCAAAGGTGGTTAGTACTCATAGCAGTAACTCACAGGCAGGTGGATCAGACTCAGACTCGTCGGTTTTCTCATTCTCAGTCACTACTCCCATCGTTGGCTACTCAGGAGAAAATGAGTGGATTCTGGATACTGGCGCTACATACCATGTGTGTCCTAATAGGGAATAGTTTTCTAGCTTTGAGAAGCTGGAGGGGTGTTCAGTCGTTATGGGCGATGATCATCCATGTATCATGGAGGGTGTAGGGACAATCCAGATAAAGATGTTTGATGGGATGGTAAGGGAACTGAAGGAAGTGAGGTATGTACCTCATTGAAGAAAAACCTAATCTCTGTTGGTGCTTTGGAAGTATCGGGTCTGGTGATATCTGTTCGAGATGGTGTTCTCAGGATGATCAAAGGCTCGATGGTGGTGATGAAAGGCGTCCGCCGGGACAATCTCTAATACTTGAAAGGTAGTACAATTATAGATCAGGTGGGGTCTTCTAGTTCTTCAGATGATGGTTGCACGGAGGTCTGGCAGGAGAAGGTCGGACATGGAGGTGAAAGGTCATTGCAAGCACCTGCAAAGAAGGGATCGTTGGAAGGTACTGCTACCTGCAAGTTGGAAAGTGAACACAACGTTCTGGATAAGAAGAAGGTGAAATTCAGCACCAGTACTCACCGCATAGAAGGTCTTCTTGATTGTGTTCACGTGAGCGTTTGGGGACCTGCTAAGACGGCATCGCTTGGAGGTCACAGGTACTTTGTCTCTTTTGTTGATAGTTTATCTAGGCATTGTTGGATATATCCTATGAGACAAAGGAGTGAAGCCCTAGATATGTTGGTGAAGTGGAGAAGAAGAATGGAGAAGCAGATTGGTAAGAAGATCAAAGAGCTGCAGATTGGTAATGTTGAAAAAAACATGAACCAATTCCTACAATTTGGCCAGAACACTGGTATTGCTACTCACTTCACAACAGGTATACAAGGGGTGGCTAAGGAAGTCCGTTCCTTGCTGGAGAAGGTTCGGTGGTTGTTGTCTAATGCAGGATTAGACAAATCGTTTTGGGCTGAGACGATTGTGTATGCTAGCCATCTCATGAATAGATCGACTGCGATAGGAGGTAAAGCTCCATTGAAAATTTAGTATGGGAAAGCTGCTCAAGATCATGGTTTGCTGCGGGATTTGAAAGTCCGACCTACTTCAGTGCCAAGAACGGAAAAGTGAATCCGCGAGCAAAGAAGTTTGTGTTTTTGGGTGTCAAAAGGAATAGCTACAGGTTGTGGGACCCCGAAAACAAGAAGATCGTGTTGAGTAGGCATGTCACATTTGGAGAGACTTCAGTGTTGAAGTCCACCGTCTCTCAGCAGGTGGAGAGGATGGAGACTAAGGAAGTATCGCAGCGGGTGGAGGTTGATGCTACTCCACCATCTCCAGTTGGTTCGGCATTAGAGAAGACTTCACCGGATGTGACACCGGGTGGAGATCATGTAACCAAGGTTGATGCTGAACAAGTTGAAGACATTGCTGAGGATGTCGAGTTGTTTGCAGCCATTGGAACTAAGGTAAAATCACGCTTGTGGGTAAAGAAGCATGAATCTCAAGCTTGTGATCGCGACAAGCTCAAGTTGAAGGCCGTTGTTCTCCATGATGGTCATGAGGAGGTTCATATGACTCAGTGAGATAGGTTCACTGCTGCAGATTCAGGTACAAGTGCTTGAGCTTGATGAAGCTCATTTAAATGAACTACGGTTGGCTTGATCCTTTGGGCAAGGTACGTAGGTAGCCGTAAAGGCGCAGCTATTTGGTGATGCAACCCGTATGAAGCTGTTTGGGTTCTCATGAAGCTGATTGGAATTTCACGTAGAGGTGAAGAGTTGTGGCCGATTGGAGCTGCACGTAGAGGTGGAGAGACTTCACGTAGAGGTGAAGTGTTGTGGCCAGTTGGACTTCACGTAGAGGTGAGGTGTTGTGATCTCGATGAACAGGTTGATCTTCTGGTGAGAAGATGTTGAGCTTACATACGGAGTGGTGTGCATCCAGTTGTTGAAGCCGATGATGGTGTTCGGTGTGCTCTACTCAGACTTGGTTGGACCGTTAGCTGAAGACAGGTAGACTAGATAGAGCTAGTCAGTTGGAGAGTCAGTGTTGGCTCATGATGAGTTCTTCGTGAGGTCGTCAATTTGCTGAGTTGGAGACACGTTTGGTGATTGTATGTATGGAAGTTCTCCTAAGGTGAAGTATAGAGAAGGCATGTGCGGTACATTCCAGTGGATAGCTGAGCTACAGATTCTAAGCCGAGATCGTGTGTCGATTTTGCCGAGATCGTGTGTCGATTTCGTCCGGTGCGCGCAAGCCGAGGTCGTGTGTCGATTTCGCCGAGATCGTGTGTCGATTTCGCCAGGTGATAGACTGGGGTACTTGGAGATCAGCTCGGATTTTGGAAAAATCTTCACCGAGGTGGAGAATTGTAGGAAGAGAGAGGAAGTTCGTCGAGGAAGTCGACGATGTCGTCAAAGAATCAGCAGCAGCCAGAGGAATCAGATCAGCAGGAGAACGGTCGACCGGTCCGGTCGACCGTCCGCAGCAGCAGCAGATCGGTCTACTGGACCGGTCGACCGACGTGCACAACATGCACAAAGTAGTAGCGGTCGACCGGTCCGGTCGACCGCAGAAGGAGAGCGGTCGACCGACTGAAAGTGCCTAACTCTCGGTCTGGCACGGTCGACCGACAGTCGGGTCGGGCTGTTTCGGGAAAGTGCTGAATTAGAAATCTGTTTAGGTTTAGAGGGGATTTCTAGGGTTTTGTTGAGTGTAGAGAAAAGAGGCAGCTATCTCTCCATCTCCATTGTGGAAAACATTGTATTGATTCATAAAAATCAATAGAAATCTCTCTCTTTCTTGCCCCGAGGACGTAGGCGAAAAGGCCGAACCTCGTTAAATCTGATTTGTGCTCTTTCCCTGGGATTGTGTGTTATTTGCTGTTGGTGGATTGTTCTTGTGCATCTGAGATCTAGAGTTTCCTCTTTATGGTTGTTGTCGGCGCGCAACAATTTTATCTTAACATTTTTCTTTTTAGTTATTCATCTTGTGTGTTTAACTAAATAATATGAAAAAATAAGTCCCATCTCGACATTTACATACTTCAAGAATTTACAAGTAAATTATGCTATTTTACATAACTAAAACTCTTTGATCTTCATAACTAAAACATTTTGAACAACTTGTAGTGGTTAATATTACATAGCACCACCATCAACAAATAACATTTTATTTTAGTGTTAACATACTGAATTGATTATCTGAATATCATTTTATCTTAGTGTTTTTTCTTGTGTGTTTAATAAGATAATATCAAATTGGAGGTCATCTCGACATTTACATACTTCAAGAATTTACAAGTAATTTATGTTTTCTTGCATGTTGAGAGACTTTTTGATCTTCATAAATAATGTTAGGTTCCTCCTCCTTTTCTTTTTCCATTTAATTATAAACAAAAGACTTTGAACAACTGATAGCGACCAATATTCATACCAGAAAGAACAATAGCATGGCACCATCAACAAATAACAATGAATTTGCTAAAACCGGCCAATTCTATTATTTTTATCATAAGTTTTTATTATTTAATGTAGACTTATTGGATTCATTTTTTTTTTTTTAACTCTTAAGGCTAAAATAAACTCAAAATTTCTTTGTTTATTTGGTGAAAAGTAGATCGAAAAATATGAATATAATGAGCTCTACTGTTAGTGGTTCTCGATTTTTGCAAACTCCTGTTTTTTAAAAATTTCAGAAAATAAAAAAAAAACACTGATGACCGCAAAATGTCAGCGGTTTGTTCACTTTGGTGTCACTGTAAAAACGGGTGAAAACTCACAGTATCAGGGCCCACTAACAAATTTTTCAAAGAAAGTTGATTAAGTGAATCTAGTCTCAGTTTTCTTAAATGATTTTCTCAACCAAACGATCTTAAATTGGCATTGTGGGACCTACTCTTTACAAACCCTGCATCCATTGGCCACGAACTCCTTGAATCATTCATTTCGTTACTAGTTTTAGCCGCCAGTTACGGAGAAGAGAAGAATATCACTCTCATTATTAAAAAAATATATCATTACTCAATAAAAGTAAAAGCACCTAGAAGCGCAGGACTATTCTCCTCTCTCTCTCTCTCTCTCTCGTTCATGCTATTTTCAATCCTTTGTGAATCTTTATTAGATTAGGGTTAGGGCTAGGGATCTCGAATCGAAGGGGGGCGATCCAAAAAATGTCTGGATCTGCCGCGTGCTGATCCTATCTTGGAGCGGAGATTTCTTCAAAAGTTTCATCGCTCTTTTTCCTCTTCTTCTTTGGAGATGACGACAGGCATCTGGGTCTGTCTGCTCGTGGCCTCTGGATTCATTTTCGCCGCAATCGACGCCAGCGCCGGCGACGCCGATCCCCTCTACAGGTACTTGATTTGTTCTTTTGATCTGTTGGTGTTCGAGATCTCTTTGATGCATCTGAAGAGACCAGAAAAAGCGAAAAATTGTAACTTGAATTCATACAACAAATCACATGGTTATAATGAAGTGTTGTTTCCGATGTTATGCCTTTTGAGTTGATGTGATGGATGGAAGATGAACAATACTAATCCAAACCTGGCTGAACAAAAAGGAAAATGAACTCAAAGTTACCATTTGTAGTTAGGTTGGTATTTTTCGAATTATGTATAAGATAAAGTAGATATTGTCATCTAGTCTTTTCTCATCGGATTGGGGTAGGCTGTGTAGCACAATAGTCCATCAATGATCTGATAAAATTTTACAACAGACTAATGAATTGACAAAATTTTAGTGTAGCTTCTTTTGAACTGTTTATACATCTAGTTTTTTCAACTTCCAGTTATCAGTTTTGACAATTGACCTATTTCTTTATTAGCATGTGTTTTTATTGGGAGAAAATAATTGAAGCCCTATGACTTATGGTTTCGCAAAAAAATCTTTACTGAACATTAAAACTTTGACAGGGGATATATATAGTTTGCAAAAAGAGGAAGGAGGTTATCTCGAAAGAATGAGAAGAAAACATAACTAGTATGCCGTCGCTATCGGTGGGAAACCGACTGATTGGTATGGAGGAGGAGGAGAGAGAAGAAGAAGAAGGGGGAGCTGAGAGAGTTAGAAGAAGGAGGTGGTCGACGCTGCTCTCTCTCTCTCTCTTACGGATGAAGACAGACGGACGGACAGATAGACAAAGTTTCTATATGAGTCATGAGAGAAAACCTCCCATAAGTCGGTTTTGATTAGAGATTTCCTAAGTATTTTAAGAGAAACTGATTGTTGCTTGATTTTATTATGTAAGATTTGCTGTCAGGAAGAGTTATATTATTAAAAATATTCAAGGCCATATGAGATTTTCTTATAAAGGTCATTAAGGTTTGAATTTTCTATGTTGTTTCGTGTTTCTAGTAGTTCCTTTGCAAAACATATTAGTGGAAATTAGAAACTGAAATACTTGAGTCTTTTTGACCATGCAGGTCTGGAACCTCAAAGAAATAGTTTACAATAATTGGAAATTAAAGTTACAATGTTGGTCAAGTCTACAAGAAGATTCATCTGAAAAAATTCATTTTTATTAAAATGTAATGTAATCTAATATTGGAATGGTGCTGAAATGAGACAAACAATTTCTCTGTAAATGATAGAATTCTAATTTTTGCCTCATTGGGAACTACCAAAACACTTTGAGGAATTAAGGCTACCCCACTTTTGTCCATATTTTTCGTTGCTAATTTATTTTTTATTGAAATTTAAATGCAAGTGGATTTTGAAATGGTGCCTAAATGAATCAAACTCTATTTTTATATGTTTTTAGAATTTAAAGGTTTTCCTCATAGAATGGCCAAAAAGGTTTTTAAGGATTTATGGCTAGCCCCTTTCTTGTCATAGTTTTTTTTGTCAAGAATTAGATACCACATCTTGGACGGTTTACATCTGGCTAGTAGTCAATCATAAAAGATTGTTCACGTCTCTAGTGGGCTTCCTCATTTTGAGTGGCGCTTCATACCTGATGTTTTGATGTGACAAAGCTTACTTGAAACACCATTACTGGAAAATCTTGTGCCTCAAAATGGTTTCCAAAAGATCTAAACTATGGACTGCATCTGTTAGTTCTGTCCTTTTTTTTTTTCTAAATGTTTCCTTCTCAGAAACTACCATGGATGAGTTTTACTAAAAACTGCTTCCTCAGTCTTGCACCTTTATACTTGACACATTATGCTGTTGGCGGAAAAGTATAACAATACTTTATCATATTTAGTTACTTTAAATTTGATAAGAAGATCTCAGCTTTCTCATATCCATAAAAGGTTATTTTTGTTATAAAATAATCATGTGTGAATGTTGTGACAACTTTCAAATGGAATGGCTTGCATTCAAGTGAAAAGTGAGGTGAAATTTTGATGTAACAGTTTGTAGAAACCTTGTACATGTATTAATCTCATGATTTAAAGTCACGGTCTCGGCTACCGATTCAGCGGGCGGTGAGACGGATTGATCTCGGCGTATCGTATCGGTCTCGGGCGATACATGCAAAACGCTACATAGAAAGCTCAAAAAATTCTGAAAAATCACGACAAATCTAAAAAAAATGTAGACATCAATATTCATGTATCACATGTCCAAAACATATCACTTAGCATACTAAATATAAAGCGAAAACATAAATACACGTGTCATCTGTAGAAACATATCAAAATACATGCATAATATAGTAAATTGCACATAACACATTCGTAAATACCTGTTAATGTAGTCATTTTCATATTGAATTGCGATGAGGCACAAAATCATCATTATCATCTCAAATTATTAAATTACATTAAAATTACTAAATTACAAAAATAATTAAATTAAACGAAAATATAATATAAAAGAGGGATTGAGGGAGAGAGGGGAGAGGAGATAGACCGAGAGAGGGAGAGGAGAGGACGGATATAAACTCGAAGAGAGAGACCAAGAGAGAGGCAGAGAGATTGAGGGGGAGACAGAGAGAGGGAGAGAGGAGAGAGATCGGACTCGGAGAGGGAGAGGGAGAGGGAGAGGGAGAGAGACAGAGAGATGGAGACAGAGTGGGAGTGAGGCAGGGAAAAGAGGGAGAGAGAAGGGAGACAGAGCGGGAAGAGAGGAGGGAGACAGAGCGGGAGAGACAAATAGAGGGATAGATCAGAGGGAGAAAGGGAGACTTGGCGGTGGCGACGACAGCGGGGGCGGGGGCTCATGACGAAGGTGACGATTGAGGCGAACGACGACGACGAGAGGAAGAGGTAGGTCTCGATCTCGATCTGATTTTTTTTGCTTTTAACCAGCCTCGATCACGGGTGAATAGTCAGCCCGACTTAGTGACTCGTCCCGAGTCATCTTGAGACTCGGTTGAGTCGTCGTCGAGTCGGGTCCGAGTCACGCCGATTCCGCCCAAAAGCGCGATTCGGGTCTCAGACTCGTATCGTCTCCCGCCGAGACTGAGATCCTTGATTTATCTTCAACATACGTCAGAGTTAGATTATTTTGTGCAACTAAGCCTTTCTTTTTGTGTGTGTATTTGTGTGTCAAGAAATTTTAAAATAGTTCCATAGCTTTTATGTTTGAATAGCATTTTTGCATTTATACGTGTACAAGAGTTAATAAGATGGGAGTTTACTAAGATAATTGTTTGATATGTTATTAATTAGCTCGGGCTGGTGCTGTTTTGCAATGAAGTTACTCTAGAAAAATTCACTAAATTCTGTAGTGAATACTCAAGAAACTATTACATATTGGGCCATTTATTTTCTGAACTTTTGGATTTAAGTATATATAGATATGTAGATATTCTACACAGCTTCATGTCTTATCTGGAATAAGTCTGAGATTTGTTCATTAATTAATGGAAGTCATTCTGTCTATGTTTACAAGTGGAGTATCACAACTGAGATAGGTTGGAAATTGTCATGATGTACTTCTAGTCTATATAGGAACCATGGTTCAAAGTCTCGGTCTCGGCCGCTGACTCGGCCGGCACCGAGACGGATTGGTCTTGGCGACTCGGATCGGACTCGGATGATACGCGCAAAATGCTACATAGAACGCTAATAAATTATGAAAAATCATGACAAATCGTAAAAAAATATAGACATCAAAATTCATGTATCACATATTCAAAACATATCACCTAGCACTTAAAACATAAAGTGAAAGCATAAATACAAGCGTCGTCGGTAGAAAGATATCAAAATACATGCATAATATAAGTAAATTGCACAAAGTAATTCAAAAGTATCTGCTAATATAGTCATTTCTACATTGAATTAGAGGAGGCATAAAATCATTATTATCATCATCCCCGCGATAAGTATAGAAACCATATATATAGTTTCCATAAGGATAATAATGTGTTTGTGGGTGAGATCCTGTAGGCTGAGATGATCGGCCAGAGGATCCAGCATCAGAGTAATATGGCGGTAGGGGTTGTGCAATATCAGCTCCATGGTGATAATACCCAAAACCTCGATATTCAGTGCTGCTAATAGAATAATTCACCAGTGCTAGAATCAAGGTTCTAAATATCGGATATCGGGATCGTATCGGATGGGGGTTTTTCATATCGCACATCGGATATCGGGGGAGATATCGGGGATACGTGCGCATATCGGGCATTCATATCGAACACTATATATAATGAAATATTGATAACTAAAAGTTGGTTTAGTGTCATAGATATCATCTACCTAATAAAAATGATGTAATATGCATGCAAAGATAGTAAAAAAATGATGTACATTTGCATGCAGTCGTGCAATAAATAAGTTATTTCATATCGGTCGATATATCGGGCAATTTATCGGCCGATATCGGGTAACTTATCGGCCGATATTTCAAATATCGGCCATTTTTTGCTGCAAAAGATATGGTGAACAATTTTCCCATATCGTATCGGCAACAAGTAAAAAAGGAGGTATCGGACGATATTTCGGCCGATTCAGACGATATTTAAAACAGGGCTAGAATAATCAGTGCTAGAATATTGGCCAGATATCAAATCCAACTCCTGTAAATGACCTTGAAGACTATGATGACCATGTGAGTAGTTATCATGTCCACTCGAATAATCATCGCTAGAACGGAAATCAACCAACCGATCTAAATGCCTACGCTGTTGCGAAATCCCCGCCCGGGCTCCATGATCTGTATTTTGTGTGGCATAATATTCTGAATCCCATGTCATAACACCACTTCATTAGCTTCCACTAACACCATGAGTCTCTTCATCATTACCGCCATCACCTCTATAACCGCTGTCATCATCATCGTCATTACTGCCGTTCTCATCACCGCTACTGTCACCGCCATTACCGCCGTCATCATTACCGCCATCACCATCGTCGTCGCCATCACCGCCACTTTTGTCACTACGACGAATACCTTCATCCAATCGACCTAAGTCATCTGGTGGTAACATCAGTTCTCCCTCACGAATTAACTCATCCAAAATATCATCATCATTGAAAATATTGTTCAGATCAATTGAGTTGTAATAATCATCAGTGTCGCTTTTGCATGTCAAGTTTCTTATTCGCAACCGCATATTGTAATGCACAAATACTAGTTTATGCAATTTGTTCATTGCCAACCGGTTGCGCAATTTTGTATGAATCAACGACCACGTGCTCTAATTTCTTTCACAACACGATGAAGAACATGTTTGGCTTAAAACTTTGATGGCAATTTTCTGCAGATTGGGAGCTTTTTCACCATAATTAATCCACCAATCAGCTGGAAGAGATTGTTGCACTGCTTTTCCAGTCAGTGAGCTTCCAAAACTTTCAACTCCATCCACAAATAATTTTATCTGTGAGAATACACATCATAAGTGTTAATATTTGCATAATATTATATTGATAAAATAAATAAATTATTATTACCTCATTAACAGCTCTTGCTTGTTTATTCAAATCCGGTTCCAATCTTTTAATGACCTCCTTTAATCAATTTCTCACTTTTGGATGTCTAGAAAAGTTGGAGTGCTGGATTTAAAAAATATGCTGCAATAATGTAAGCACATGATTGTTATGATATGATAGTTTCAATTTCTAGTCAACAAATATGATTTCTAGGCAAATGAATTACCAACAGCATGCAAGTGTCTCTGCAATTGCCCCTCCCATTTTCTATCAATGATATCTTAGTACTTCATAGCCAATTTTACTCTATCCATAGTTTCATATATAATAGATAATGTAGGTTTCTTGTCCTGGTCCACTATTTTCAAGACTCTAATAAGAGGATCCATAATGTTATGAACGTCTCTTGACTTCTTTCAAAACTGGTCAGTCAGAATGAGATTAGAAACTTTATCTCATACACTTCTACTCTTTTTCTTGTTGAATTCACGCCATTCGGTAGTCGTACACATTCTTTTCAAATCTTGCTCATAGAGAATAAGGCTCTCAATAGAAATAAACTCGGTGGCAAGCCATGTTATACCTGGTCTCAACAAATCTCTATCTCTGGTAAATAGTTTCATTAAATTCACCAC
Source organism: Agave tequilana (assembly GCA_038442645.1). Taxonomy (NCBI): domain Eukaryota; kingdom Viridiplantae; phylum Streptophyta; class Magnoliopsida; order Asparagales; family Asparagaceae; genus Agave; species Agave tequilana. Next base: position 70,701 of record JAVJIF010007660.1, read on the forward strand.
TTTGAGGCTATTATAAATGAATGATGTGATCATCTTAGCATCATCTAATATCTCCTTGACTGATTTCACGGAGCTAATATCTTCAAGCATCAAATCAATGCAATGTGCTGCACAGGGAGACCAAAACAAATGTTTTCTCTTCTCCATCAACATGTGACCAACTGCTTTAAACTTGTCTAATTATCTATTACAACCTGTACGATATTTTCTTCACCAACTTCATCAACAACTTTATCCATTAGCGAGAATATATAATCAGCAGTCTTCGAGATATTAGTAGTATCAACAGAAATATGGTAGATCATGCTTCTATCACAATAAATCATGAAATTAACAATAAGCTTTATATTCTGGGAACTTCAGCCATCACACATGATCGTGCAACCATACTGCGGCCTTTTTGTTTATTGAAGCAATATATACTTCAATTTCTTTCATTTCTTTCTCTAAATATAGATTGCCAATCTGGTACCCTATAGGGCCTTTTACACCTGGGCTTGCCGCCGCAATAATATTAATCATGGCTTGGTACTAAGGACCACTATCGGCTGCATTGAATGGTATTGCATTATAGTGAAAGAATTTCGTCATAGATTTTTCAACCTTTTTAATATTCTCAGTTGAGAACATGCTTTTGATTGATTTCTGTTTTGTTGGGAACATGTAAGGATCAATACCATGAGCTGGAATTTCAGCTTAGTCATACTCCGACGCAATCCACGGTTAATCCTTGATCCTGAAGGCTGCAAACTACTGCCACCAATATCAACTCCTTCTACCGATCTCTAAGCTATTTCATGACTTTCTTTCATAGTTTGCTTTACTTGTCTTCTTTCAACTCCTTCTAAACCACCAACTTGTTCAATTTTATTATCAGAATCTTCATCAGTCATATCATAAAAATCTTCCTCACTTAAAAATTTCATAAGTCGCTCTTTTTGGATTTTATGGCCGCTCTTTCTTAGCTACCTTCAGGAGGATGTCTCATTATTTGAGATACATCTTTTAATACTCGCAAGCATTTTCCACCTGACCGGGTACATGTGCTATATGTTGCTTTAATCTAGTGATACCGCCATGGATTTGTTTCCCACAATAATTACACTTTACAAGTTTTTTACTTCCACCAACAGGGGGTACCATCTTCCCATCCAATATCGCGTTGCTTTGGAGCTATACTGAAATTTAAAAAATTATCTTTTAAATTAAATTAAAACTAAAATTAACTAAATTAACTAAATTAAAACAAAATTAAATTCAATTCAATTAAATTAAACTAAACTAGTTTATACTAGATTAAGCTAAACTAACTTAATTACCTAACTTCAATAAAATTATTAAATTACCTAACTTAATTATAATTACAAAATTTTATTAAATTAAATTAACCTAAATTAAGTTTAACTAAATTAAATTAATTTAAATTAAATTAAACTCAAATAATTATAACCAGAGAGAGGAGCAGAGGGGGAGAGAGGGACTGAGGGATAGAGAGAGGGACTGAGGAGAACAGAGGGGAGAGAGAGAGGAACAGAGGGGAGAGAGAAACTGAGGGAGAGAGAGGAACAGAGGGGAGAGGGAGAGAGGGACTGAGCAGAGACGCAGAGGGAGAGAGAGGAACAGAGGGGAGAGAGGGAAGAGAGATCGACAGAGAGAGGAGAGAGAGAGACAGAGAGGGAGAGAGAGACGGAGACAGAGAGGGAGAGGGAGAGGGAGAGAGAGGGAGGAGAGATCGACGGAGAGAGAAGGGGGGAGAGGGACAGAGACGGAGACAGAGAGGGAGAGAGGGACAGAGAAAGACGCAGAGGGAGAGAGGGAGGAGAGAGACGGAGACAGAGACACAGAGAGGGACATAGAGATTGATGGAGAGAGAGGGAGAGAGATCGACGAACGGAGAGAGAGAGGGAGAGAGATCGACGGAAAAAGCGACGCAGAGGAAAAGAGAGGGAGAAAGATCGACGGAGAGAGAAAGGGAGAGAGATCGACAGAGAGAGAGGGAGAGAGAAAGGTTCCTGCGACGGGGAGATGCGACGGGCGTAGGGAAATTTTTTTTCTTCGCAGACAGAAACGCTGAGAGAAGGGGAGCATCGACGTAGAGGAGCACGCTGCTCTCTCTCTCTCTCTCTCTCTCTCTCTCTCTCTCTCTCTCTCTCTCGTCTCCCCTTTATGTTCGAGAGTCACGGGCGCCGAGTCGACCCGGGTCGGTTCCGACTCGGTCGAGTCCTTGATCCATAATGGGAACTTGGTCAGACCTGAACTCAAACCTACTTCACTTAAATTTGGAACTTTTTTTTTTGGAAGGGGGGATGTAAATTTGGATCAGACTGTCTTAGATAAGGATGGAATATATTAGATAGTTTTGATATTACTTTTTATAGTCATCTGGTTGATCATAGTTGATCAAAAATAAGTTTGAAATGGAATTCAAACTGTGTTGTCAAGTAGAATAGGCTAGGTTTTGGCTTTTTTTTTGTTTCAATGAATGTTGAAACGGATATGAGCATTGTTGAACTTAAAGAACAACATAGCGTTGTAATTAGTTTTATTAAGTTCTTGTTGCCAAGTTAATATAAGCATATTTTACTTCTACCAGTTTGGTTTTATTTATAATTTTTTGCTATAGCTGGGGATTATTTGCAAGCCATATTCTATGTTGGGTAGAATATCTTATTTTGATAATTTAAGAATTTAGTTTGGATATTAGATGTAGATAAAGTAGGAATTTCGGTAATATAAAGGGTTGCTTCAAAAAAAAATTTCGTTTTTAACACTAGCTCGATCTTGGACTTGGGGCATTCTGTAACCCAACCCCACACCTTACAACTGGCCAGGTCCAGTGGCTAGGCTTGTATTAAATTCAGTTAGTACGAGATTCATGCAAGGATATTGGTAAGGTAACTCAGTGGGAAAGATTTCTGTCTTACTTAGACATGGAAATTTTCCCATAGATGAGTCAAATTATTGTATCTTTTTGCAATAAAGTTATGAACATAATATGTAGTCACTCTAATTTTGAAAATTGGTGAATTGTTCCTCTTGTTATCCATTTCTTTCTTTCAGTCCTCTTCATCTCTTGCCATCTCTGGGCAACCTTTTGGGCCTGATTCTCATGGAAGCTGGCTGGACGGAACTTTTACATTAGTTGTTCCCTGACAATGTCTTCTAAATGAGGCTACTGGTCTTTCCCTTGACAAACGAATCAGGCTTTCAGCCCATTGAGAAGAGGTTGAACAAAGATTTGACATTTCTCTTTGTATAGGATTTGAGAACAACACCAAAAACCTTGAAGAATTTGGAAATCAACTTCTCGATCATCATATGGAAGTCATGAAATAGAATATTCTCATCCAATACGTAGCACCTTCACCGTCTACGTAGACCTGCAACGGTGCTGCCAAGTCTCTACAATAACTCTCACTATGCGAGCAACTGTTGTTGCCACTTACCACACTTTTAGTGGCACGAGTTCACAACCACCCTCTATTGCAATATAACTACCTTTTCAAAATCCTCTGCTAGAAAGCTGACTTACTCATGATAGCCGAGGAATCGAGATGTAGGTCCATGTCTATAATGGCCTTATTCAAGGTTCTAAATATCAGATATTGGGTTCATATCGGTTCTGGGATTTTTCATCTCGGATACTAGATATCAGGCGATATATCGGAGATATAGGATTATATTAAATGTGCATATTGGATATTCTATATATATAAATATTAATAACTTAAAGATAGTTATAAAGTTCTATATGACATCTATTGACTAACTACGTGACAATATGGATGAAAAACATTTAAGTTTAAGCGATACATGCACAGTGCAATTATGCAATAAAATACTTATCTGGAATAGGAAGCATGAAAGAAAAAATAAAAAATGAAATAGTTATTTTAAGTTTAAATTTTTGAGTAGGCGACTTACATGAAAAATCAATAGAAGTGCATAAGAATTACAAAAAACACATAACTTGATATATAAACAAAACAAAATATAATCAATTCTCAACATACTCTTAGCAATATAGATAAAGCGATAAACAAAACATGAATAAACAAAAATCAAAGAACATCATGAACTATAAATATTTAATGAACATTCTCAAGTCTTAAGTTCATAATAATAGCATAATATAACATAACAAAGAGCATAGGGTTTGACTGCCTCTTTTGGGGAAATAAGAGATTGGGTTTGGGCCCAAAAGTTGGGCCAAAACTCGTTTCGTTAGGAAAGAAAATTCAAGAAAACAAAAAGTGCAATATCGGCCTATATCAGTGCAATATCGGCCGATATCTGAGCAATATGTATCGGCCGATATATTGGCAAATATCGGTCGATATCGGCTCAAACCGGTATGACTGATTTTTTTTATCATATCATATTGGTATGGGCCCAAAACTGATATATCGGCCGTATCGGCCAATATTTAGAAACTTGTTTATTGCTCGAAGGTGTTCCTTGATTGTATTTATCCTTTTAAGCCATTTCAAGTGCCATCAACTTGTTGATAACAAGAAATCTTCATATACACTAAATTGATGCAGTCCACTCAAAATTGGTGGATATGCTCAAGGGTATCATGAGAGCCTAGGAATCAAGTTGGAGGTCCATGACTGCGATGACTTTATTTCTTGAAGATTTTCCCGGATTGTATCACCCTTGCTTTAAAGTGGCATCAACTTGTTGATGACAAGAAATCTTTGTCACATGCGCTAAGCTGATGGATTCCATCTCAAAATCTGTTGATACATGCTCAAGGGTATTGTGAACTGCTCTGGAACTTTCTTGCGGAGTAAATCTTAAAGCATACTCTCCCTCTTGTCAGATCCTTTGCAGTCTCTTTTCATGTTTTCTACGGGTTGACACAAGGGGAATGGACTATAGATTTCTAAATCAATTTCTTTTACTATTTGTGCATCAATCTGGTACCCACTAGTGCACTAATTGGAGGAAGCTCTTGTTGCTTGCTGTATCATGAATATTGCTGAGTGTTTTGAAGAGAAAATTAGTCGTCAAGCTTCAGAGTGCACCTTTCACGGCAACCATCAATCCGTAGCTATGACAACATTAACTTGGTTTTCAAGTCCGATCTGACTGCCTTATCCACTTACGAATCTTACCGTATAGAAAGTCAGTAACTAGTGGGACTTGGTGGTGGAAGCCACCCGTGAAGATAAACTTCTGGCCAAACATCTTACTTTTGTGGATGATTTTAAGGGCAAGTAGTTGAAGATGGTGGATATGAACTACTGAAGAACCATTTGAGCATCTAATATGCAATGGAGAAACTAATTAACTCCTCCTTCCTACCTGTTCTTCAAAGAAGTAGCATGAGTGTGAGACTTGCATTTGCATGATTTGTGCCTCACACGTAGCAGACACTCTAAAACCCTGTTAGATTTCAAGAAATTAATAAATTGTATATCAGAACTGAGTTAGCTTTTAAAGTTTTAAAGATTGTGTGTTGGACACCCTAAGCCATGTGTCTCTTAAATAGACATGTAGAAGGATCATTTGAAAGAGGGATACTATTTTTAGTTGTTAACTGAACCTAAATACCTTGTAAACATACAATAATTCATGGATTTATTTAGGCGTGATATTGGATTGGACTTTCAGGTTTTCCCCCCAAGTTTTAAGTTACTTGATTAGAAGTTATGGATTTAAAGCATTGAGATTTTATTTTACTTTTCTACTTCTAATTAAACATGTCCTAATCACTATGGTTCTGATGTGTATCATATATCGATACATGCGTACACACGCATAAACAGTTATGTTTTTGTGTCGCAGTGCCCCCATATCCTAGTGTTTAAGAATTTGCCATATTGTTGTATCTTTGTCATGTCATTTCTGTGTCGCATGTCCGTGCCAATGCTCCCTAGTGGGGACTATAAACATGCTCAGCTCCTTCTGGTGTATGGTATGAAAGAGCCTTCCCTTGCAACTGTGTCAAAAGATTATACTGAAGCATACGAAGGATGGACATGTACATGGCTACCCACAATGTATTCTAACTAGTACAAAACACTGCAGGGACACGGCAAAAGTGTCGTGTTTGACATGGTTTCATGACATAATCATAGAAGTGCTCGTGCTATATAGATGGGAACCCTTGCTATTTAGATCAGTGCATATTTATAGCTATCAATAGTCCTTGGCTGTAAATGAAATGAAAAAAAATAATATGTGGATTAGAATATGGCAATAGTTTCATGTTATTCTTTATCTTTTTGTTTGTTTTTTTTTTTTTTTGCCCCCCTCCCCCTTTACTGTGTGGGATGGGATTGTTCTCTGTATTATCTATGATTATATCCAGAAATTCCTGTCATTTGATATTGGATTTATGTCCTTTACTTCTACCTTTCTGTTCCAACTAGCCTTCTTTAGGGTTTAGATCACAATCATAGCAGAACTGATGTTAAAAAATATTCATGCTAAAGTTATATTGTAGAGGAGTCTCCATAAAGATTTCAGCTCGTTGGTTCTATCCTTGAAGGTTATTCATTGTTACGTGAAGGATTCAAGGAGTGTTAAAAGTTTTCGAGTAATCAAGTCCCTAAATAGTGAAGAAGAATTTTTAATTGTTTAGCAACTGATGAATGCCTGAAGTTGTTAGATTTCTTAATGCCTAAACCCTAATTTTCCTGCTTGGGGTTTTAGTTGAGTGGAAGTTGAGTTGATTAAGGTCAAAACATGTGCATAATATCTTAAACTTACAAGTGATAATGGTTAAGCTATTTTGTACTTTTGAGCTAAAATATGGTTTTCAACTGTGATTACTCACATATTAATTACTGACTGTTAAACATATCATTTGGATCTTTCCTTGCTGTAACTCGTCTGGCGCTTATTACTTTGCACTGAAAAGAAAAGATCTTTTATCCGCATATGACTTGAAACTGTTGCTTATTGAGCCTTCAGTTACTGGTGACTAGTGACAACTAAAAGTTTCCTACTACTCAGTTATGTTGTTAATGCATCATCCGAATCATATATGGTAAGGATGGATTTTGATGCTTGTGGCGAGTGGTGGCTACTTTCCTAATAAGCAATCCCGTACACAAGACGCAAACAATTTGTTGATATAGCTACCACATAAACAATAGTGAACTGCAATTAATGTTCTTTTTCTTCATAGGTCATATAAGGGGGTTGACACAGATGTGTTTATTGATCATGGCCATAATTTAATCTGGTGAAACTCCTACTTCAGGAGTTAGCAAAACCCATTTGATGCTTCCTGCTTAGATTACAACTAGGATGCTATTGAACATCTTGTTTGGTGCTTTTAGCTGACATTTTCTTGTGATACCAGGACTTGTGTCGCACAATGTGAAGAGACTGGATCCATTGGAGACATCTCCATTCAGCATTGCCCCTTTTCAGGTGAGGTTGACAACAGTTCATGGTACATGCAGGAGCCACTCTACTTGCAGTGGAAACAATTAAACTGCAGGAGTGACTGCCGGTACCATTGTATGATGCAAAGAGAGAGTGAGAGGGAAAAACTAGGTCTGGAACCTGTCAAGTATCATGGGAAATGGCCCGTCAAGCGAGTCCATGTCTTTCAGGTTTGTGTCAGTCCTATAACCTTTGCTGATAGAAATCCTTGTACTAGTATATATTTACCAAAATTTTCTATTTCTTCTTGTTAATACTCGTCAACCTATGTATCCTCTATTGGCCTGCTAAATGCTGACTATATCCAGGAGCCTGTTTCTGCTGCACTCTCTGCACTCAATCTAATGATGCACTTCAATGGTTGGCTATCTTTCTTCATGTTGGTAAATTACAAGTTGCCTCTTAGACCTCAAAGTAAGAGGACATACTATGAATATACTGGATTGTGGCATATCTACGGTCTGTTGTCGATGAACGCGTGGTTTTGGAGTGCTATATTTCATACTAGGTAAAAGCTGTGTGGCTTCTTTTATATGAACTGGAAGTAGATAGTTTCCAAAGATTTTAGTGCTCACCCTCACATAGTGATGGTTATGTGTCATCTTTTACAGAGATTTTGATTTGACAGAGAAGCTGGATTATTCATCAGCAGTGGCTTTACTTGGATACTCCTTATCCTGTCATTATTGAGAACTTTTAACGTGAAGGATGAGGCCTCAAGAGTTATGTTTGCAGCCCCTATTTTAGCCTTTGTGACGACACACATTCTATATCTCAACTTCTATGAACTTGACTACGGTGAGTTGTCCATCAGTCCTCATGTTCACTTATGTTTTTAAACTAGCTTCAGTCTTGGATTTAGTGCAATCACAAGGCCTTGTCATATGTGGAAAATTTACTTTTATATGTCAAGCGGCTAGATTATGTGTTCTTCAATTTTACGATTGATCAAGTTGATCTTTATGCTTTTGTGTACTTATTCTTGCATTTAGTAATTTGATTGATTTATTATTATCTATAACAAAAGCAGAAAGAACTGACTTTGGTTCTTCTCCCACAATTTCGTTCCTCAGTGTGCTCTGGGGAAAAAATTTAGAAAAAGGAGAAAACTGCTTCCTCAGCTGAATGTGGAAGTTATCATGCTTTATCTTCGACCCTTTTGATGGGTGACCGCATAGGAAATGCTCAAATGACCTTTGAATAAATCGATAGCTCGTGTCTGAAATCATTAAAACCTTTTGAAACTTATAATCTTTGATCTCTTTCATAAGTTGTATCGAAATTATGGTTCAGCTTTACCTTCATCACCAAACATTACCTTCATATATGAAATTGTGTCTAGATAAATGTATAAACAAAGTTATTTCTTTGTTAATATCTTTATCTGATTTTCCCTATAACCTACAGGATGGAACATGAAGGTCTGTGTTACAATGGCTGCTGGTCAGCTCCTTGTGTGGGCCATTTGGGCTGGCATGTCTCATCACCCCTCACGATTTAAGCTATGGACAGTTGTGCTTGGAGGTGCCCTAGCGATGCTTCTGGAGATTTATGACTTCCCCCTTATCACGGATATGTTGATGCGCATGCTCTCTGGCACGCCGCCACCATCCCTCTTACATATCTCTGGTGGAGTTTCATCAAGTCCGATGCTGAATTCCGAACTGCAACTCTGGTCAGGAAAGTGAAGTGAGAGAACCGGGGGCAGATAGACGATATCATCATCCACAATACGAACAGACATTAGATTACAGTGCCACACACTTCTTTCCTATTTGGGCCCAGGTTGAACATGTAGGAGGTTTGGATGCCAAACTTTCAGATTCTAGCTATTCGTTCATTTTCTACCTTAAGATTTTTTGCCCCCCACCTTGTTATGAGGACACCAGTTTCATCTAAGGTTACAATTGACTGTGTTAAAAACTGTTGATTTTGTTCATGTCTGAAGGATTTGTAAGCATGGTGACAATATTTCTCTGGATTGCAGAAAGTTATTGTGATGGGTCATTGTTTTTGGCTGTGAATGTTTTTCATTGCGTACGGTCTTTCATGGTCCTGCTCTCAATACCTTTGTGAGGATTCTCAATTTCATTCATAAATGTGTCTATGCTCAAAAAAACTGATGGTGAAAATTATGAAACTTGGGAGTGTGATGCTGCCTTTTAATCCATATCATTTTTATTGGAAACGAAATTCTTGTCCAAATTTTGGTTGTGTGAAGCAAGGCTAATTTTTATTCGAGACAAACTTTTTCTTACCAATTGTATATCATTTTCATTGAGTGTAGGGCCGTTTGTTTCGCGTAAAACTCCGTAATTCGTAAATGACTTACTACCCAGTTACAACTACGGCGTTTGTTTGGACCGTAATTCGTAAAAGACTTACGTAACTCAACTAACACTCACTTGCAACCCAGTTACCACTCACTTACAGTCCAGTTACAATTAATTTTGTGGTCATACAAATTTGTAATATTTTTTTATATTAATATTAAAAAATTTTAATATTTAATTTTTTAATATTTATTTGCAGTATTAAAACTTTTAAAATCACCAAATAGTTAATTTGTGGTCAACTTTTTCACTTACGACTTATACATTACGACAATCAAACACCGTAAAGTACAATACACTTTCCCACTTTACAATTTTATATTACCAACCAAACACCGTAAAATTTACATACATGTAACTCATTTACAATTGTAAAAGACTTTACCAATTACAACTACGAATTACGGCCAGTTACGACAACCAAACAGATAGATGAACTCACATCCTTTCCTATTCATTAGTGAGTTCAATATTGTACAGTTGTACCATCTAACTTGATTAATCACAGAGCTAGACATTTTGAGCTATGATTATTCGCCAAGTTGCTAGCTTTAGCAGTTCTAAAATTCAATTCAAGAAAGGCAACATGGTTTCTACTCGAAGCAAACCTAAACCCTTTGTTGTATGAATTTGACTGCATTGAGGTAGTCAAGAAAGGCGAGATCTTCCTTTATAAAAACGTTTCTGTTTTAGTACTGCGTGCATCTACAAAAATAAACTTTGAATTTGAAATAAAATATTTCAACACATTTCTTTCCTAATTAAGTACTATTTTTAAGCTTAAGCCTATTGTTAGCAAAACGGGGAACGTGAAAAAAATGGAAGGGGAAATATCAGTGTTTAGCACAGGTCGATATGGAAAATGTTTAAAGAAAAGTAAAAAATAATTTAAATGTATGATAAATAGATAGTTAGTAATTCGTGTTTAAAACGATTGAGTTCTTAAAATCGAATGTAAAAAAACGTCATAGATATGTCGAATCTATATGTTGCTTTTTTAATTTATACATATTCAATAAAGATATTTTGTAGAAATAGAAAATACTAAGCACTTTTATTTTTAATTATTCACCAATTTAGAGAGATCTTGATGCATGAATAAGTGTTTACTACAAAAGTTTATGAATATATATCTACTACTAAAGAATATATCAACAAAAAATTATATTAATAATTATTTAAATATGAAAAATTTCTCTACAGCCACCTACTTTGCTTCATAATTAGAAAATAAAACTTAGCTTTATAATTTTATTCACTACAACCTCATTCACGTCAGCATAAATTGATTTTTCCCAACTGTCACTTCTTTATATATTTTCATTTCTCTTTTGTCCTTCTCATCACCCTAACGTTGCTCTCCCCTCAACCGCGGGTCAACCTGCGCGGTCAGGTCGTCGTGTAGTTGAAAGGGCGATGGGGAGCCCCTAGATTATTTCTTTTGGGATTGACCTTTTACATATCTCGTTTGCCCGTGCTAGCAATGAGTTTTATTTGTATTTGTGATCGATGTTGTATTTAGATCTAAAAAAATATGGGATCATTCCATGCGGTGAACGGGGGTCTCTGGTGATGGTGATGCTGATATGAGGATTGCGACTCATGATCTCAGTCTTTATGTGAGAATTGTGACTATGTCGCATTCCTTTATTTGAAAATTGCGATTATGATCACAGTTATTTTTATTAATTGAAAATTAGGGCATTTTTTAAGGACTGCGGTCATTGTCACAGCCCCAATATAGGTTGGAAAATTGTGATTTTGTAGTGACTGCGATCAAGATTGCAATTCTAATAAAGACTAAAAAATAAGACATTTTTTGAGATTGCGATCATGATCGCAGTCCTATAAAGACTCAGAAACATGTCTAATAATGAGGACCATGATCATGATCCCAATCCTCATGAAATAGAGAATTTTTGTGAGGACTGTTGATTATGATCGCAATCCTCAGAAATAGTTTTTTTTGCGAGGACTGCCGATCATGATCGCAGTTCTCTATATACTAGTAGTTCGCATTTTCGAAGCGGTCCATTTTTTTTCGAGGCGATTACTACAGGGCATCTGCATCTTTCGCCGCCGAGGAGTGCTTCTGCGCTTGACAAATCGGCCATGTGATTGGTTTAAAAAAGAGATGGCTGAAGCGAATAAAATTATGAAATTCAGTTTTTTTTTCCTATTACGATTTTGACATAGGGGCTGTAGCAAAATCCCCTTTAAAAAATATATAAAATTATTTCTTTAAAAAACTTATAAAAACCTGTAAAAACGTGTTTTTAAAAAAGTTAAAAAGACTTTCTTAAAAACACTAATTTTTTTGCCCATCTTTCTTTTTAAACGAAGTTTTATACGAAGGGGAGCCAAAACGTGTTTTTTTCAGTAAAATGCCTTTTTAAACGCATTTTAAACTAATAGTCCTACCAATGAAAATAAAAAAAGTCTTAACCAATTAATTAGATTATCATCATTAACATTTTAAAATCACACTAAGTACATTGACCATGAAAAAGGTGGGTGATTTGCTTCGACTTGAGAAAAATATTACTTTGTGCGAGTGTCATGGTAGTATAGTGGTAAAATCTCTTTACGCATGGACAACAAGTCTAGAGTTCAAGTCTCGCTTGCACCAAACTGACCTCTATTTAAAAAAAAAGTTGCGTTTTTTAATTAGAGTTCAAAGACTGAGAAGCACATAGCAACCGGAGATTTTGGGTTCTTTTTTTATCCTTTTCTTTTTTTGTTCAATTTGTTCATGAAATATGCTATCGAGAAAGAAGCTCATAAATGATGCAAACAAATGAAATTTGATAGAAAAAAATTCTTAATAAATAGCTTGTGTCACACCAAATTCTTTAATCAAGAAAGTATCCTCTATAAGAAAAGTTTATATCGAGAGTGATTGATGCAAATTAGTTCCAAATGTATTGTATGTGATATGACTTCTTAACTTTTACATGAGGTAGACTTGGAGCTTTTTAGACCTTTACTTTGTAATCTTCTATTCAAGCATCTGATAGTTCTTTCAATCAAACTCATCGACTGACTCACTTATTGTCTTTCTTTGGCCGTCGAGTGGAGTCGGGGTGGAGCTTTCTTTTATCTGGCATTGTAGGAAAGAGGTGCTTTCTTTCATAGAAAGTCATAGCAAGTACCGGATATCCTGTGATGATCTCAGTGGAATATCCATGAATTCCGGTGGGGTGGTTTTGTGGATAATCAAATCACAATTGACAATGATACCAAGACAAATTTCAAATTAGTTTATGCAGAAGCTTTATTTCAATAAATATTTTTTCTTTGAAATGAAAAAAGTGATTTATTAGTGCTAGGTCTATTCATTTCAACTTTCAATAGAATTCAAAATATGAGAGGGAAAAAACAACTACAAATAAAATAGTATGTTTAAGTAACTTGCACATGCTGTATGGAACTTGTAGCTCGTTTCAATAGGTTTCACGATTCACTGCAAGTGTCACTAGAGTATAATGATAAAAAATTTTATAGTGAGTAAGATTCAAATCTTACTTGCACCAGATTATGACTTATATTTCTCAAAAAAGAAAAAGAACTAAAAGCCCGTTATTAACTATTCTATTACTTTATGTTAGATCAAAGTAGTTAACTCGCTGTCAATAAAGCTTTTCTCAAGTTTCAAGCCGAACTGGACCAAGTAAAACTAATGATAGGGAAATTTATATTTTTAATATTTAGAATAAATACTATAATTTAAACTTCTCATGATCTAACTCCAACTACTCAGGTTGCAGAGGCACAACAAAACAGGGTTACTTGCTGTGAATTTTCTTACAGAGATTTCTATTATTTTTATTTTTTTTGATAATTTTGTCCCAAAAGAAAAAGAAAAAAAAAAAAGAAAAGTTGAAGAATAAGGGCTCCGAGTCCTTACTCTCGATTACTAGCAGCCATTGAGGGTTTTTTTTTTTTTAGGCGGCTCACGGCGTGCGGTGAGACGGTGTGGGCCCTACCGGGTGTGTGGCCCGGTGGGGCCCACACCATCGGCGACTCCCTGCCCGCTGTGAGCCTCCTGCGGTGAGCAAAACCGTTTTCTCACCATTGAGACCTAAATCGTTAAATCACTGATAAAAAAAAAAAAAAAGTGTGTTATGAAGAGTCATGAGTTCAACTCTCGACTATCATCTATTATATAAAATATAAAATGGAAAAATACAAGTCCTGTCTTCGCTCAAACCCTAGGAAAGTGTTTACAGAAATTAGTGGCCCCACACTGTCCCGGGGTGTGAATTGGGTGCAAAGAGAAAGGTGACTTCATTTTTTATATTTTAAGAGAGAAACTCACCTCTTGTGTTTGAAAATGAATTTTTTTTGGCTCACCGTATTTTTCCGTCACAGCCGTCACCGTGCCCATCTGAACCGTTCAATCCAGTGGGCCTTCTTCGAGTGGGACTTAGTGGCCCTACCAAGCGGAATGGCTTCCAAGACGACGTGACGCCTGTGAACGAGAGAGACGGTGAGCAAAATGGAACTATCGAAAAATAGATTACTGCTCGCTTTCACCTGAAAATGGAATGAAAATGAAATCAATAAATCAACAAAGAATAAAGAATCTTTTTACCCGGCAGTATCCCACACGTGGCGGCTTTCACAGTTCTGGCGTCCACATCTCCCCGCGTGGACAATATTCCAATCACTCGTCAATAGGTCGCGAGTGTTTACAAAATACCGATAAAGAGACGAGGGGATAATCCAGCAGCCGTCTTTTAGGGTTTGTTTGGTTGTTATAATTGATCGTAATTCATAAGTTATAATTGATATAATATTTTACAGTTATAAATGAGTTGCATGCATGTAAGTTCTAAGTTGTTTGGTTGGTAATATAAAATTGTAAGTAGGAAAGTGTATTATACTTTATGGTGTTTAGTTGTCAAATGTGTAAATCGTAGGTGAAAAAGTTGACCACAAAATTAACTATTTAGTGATTTAAAAAGTTTTATTATTGCAAATAAATATTAAAAATACTAAATATTAAAAATAAATATTAACAAAAAAAATAATACAAATTTGTATGAGCACAAAATTAACTATAAGTGAGTTATAAGTGAGTGATAATTGGTTGCAAGTGAGTGATAGTTGAATTGCCAGGTCTTTTTGAATTACGATCTAAACAAACGTCGTAATTATAATTAAGATATAAGTTATTTATGAATTACGAACTTTTACGATATTTATGACCAAACAAACAGACCCTTAACGTCCTTTTCAGGAGTAAAACGACGTCTTAACGGTGTTCAGCTATATTTAACGGGGCTCTTCGTTAATAATCCAGCTGTTCTCTGTCCCTGTCAGCAAAATTCAAATTGCTCTCTGAGAAGTCAAAATTTCAAAAATAATGGAAATATGAACATAAAATATGTATTTAATAACCATTTGCTAGATATTTTAATTCTAATCCCAGCGTCCTGCTTAGTTTCATGTCTGTCTTCTTATCATACGAACCAATTAAATATCAAAAAAGTTTCCTACAACCACCTATTTTTATATAATTATTCACCACTTATTTTTATTCGCTACAGTCTTATCCACATCAATATAAATTAATTTCTCTCAAGTACCACTTCTTTATATATTTTTAATTTCCTCTTTTATCCACTCTGTTCGTGCCTGACGTTGCTCTTCTCTCAATTATGACTCTGATGCAGAGTAATCCGTGAATCAACTGTAGCGCCTGGATCCCACGGATACAGAGACACTACTGCAACGTACATACGCAGAGCGATAGTACCATCACGTATGTACGCTAAGTATAAGTACAATACAGGAATCAGAGTAAGGAAATACGTGATAATATACATTCCAACACAAAAGTACAAGTACTCAGTCATCACGGACTGTGACATAATATTACATAAGTATTACATCAACAGGAAGCACAAAAGTAGACTATACAAAGTATAAAAGATAAGAACTCACGAGCTGAAAGAGAGAATCTCGCGAGCGGGGCAAGACGGAAGGAAGCTGCGACTGATCCGTTTGCTCCTCGAAGAAGGCTTGGTTCTCAGCTGAAGGGTCCACCTCAATCTAAGCTGTAAGATCTGAACATGCAAGTCCAGAGTTGCTAGTAGGCAACCCAGCGAGTGCAAGAAGAAACCAAATGGCAAGTATAAACAAAAACAAGTGTATTAGGTCAAGTATTATGTACTCAAATCAGCAAGTATGGAATAATCACAATAAATAGTGAAATATGGAAATGACATTAAAATTCATGTGGCATGAAACAAAAGCAAGTGTAGCAGGTCAAGTGTTATGTACTCAAATTAGGAAGCATGAAATAATCACAATAAATGATAAAATATGGAAATGACATTAAAATTCATGTCGCATGAGGTCAATTATCAAGTTATTATTAAGACTCGTTCAATTGTATATTTCGATATATGTCCCATACCATATACCTCCGCACACAAGTCGAGCGAGATTGGTTATTGGAAACTGATGGGGATCAACGAACCATGTTTAGAATAGGTCCCGTGCATGCCCGAGACAATGATCCAGAAATATCCGGTACTGAGCCTGAACGTACCTCTAGGCACCGGGACTTTCTATATGCCCGTAGGACTTAGTATACGCTCGAACAGGAATAGGGTGTCACCACCCCCCGAAAGGAATATACCCAAGAGATTACGACACACCTGGCAGGAGGCAGGAGAGTAGGGGGTGCCAGTACACCCCACGGAAACATCTGATGGCCTCTAGGTCGAATCTCAAAAATTAGTTGTACAATATTTGTATGACCACCATAAACACAGAAGCTGTATCGGTACCCATCAATTTCTCCCGTCCGGTGTAAGTTCAATTATTGCAAATTATCCAGTGATAATGTCCACATGGTTTTCACAGTAGTCCAATATTCATGGTTATCTTATTACTGGGATCAACAGGATTATAATATGAGGAGCATAATATCAGGAGTCTCCCTGTTTCAAGGGTTCAAGTATACAGGAGTGCAGGAGCACAGGAGTTCAGGAGTACCAAATGTCTAGTAACAATATAATAATCTTACCAAGTCTCCGTAAAAGTGATAATTATGAATAGAAAATATAATACAGGTGTAATTGTAACCCAATCAGGTGTCTCAACATCAGCTCAACTGTACTAGTACCATGTGAAAGCATGTCAAGTGAGTGATAGCATGTCAATTGTCAAGTGTCATATATCTGATGACAGGTATCAGGTGTGTAACACCCGGCTCCCCGAATACGTACTTAGTTGCGTATTCAGATTCTTGATCGTATTTTTGATTTACTTCCTGTATTTGTTTTGTATTATGAATTATTCATATGATCGTATTGCCTTGGATTCGGATTTGTGAACTCGGAGTCAGCCCTAGTCTGAACCGGGGACTCGATCCTAGTAGACTTCTCAATTTGATCTTTTTGTTATTCCAAATTGACCGATTTCAGTTTTAAATACTGTTTTCCAATATTTTGGATTTTCTATGATTTTCTGGAATTTTCCTGAATTAAGTTGAAATTCTTCGAAACCGGTGTCGACCAGTACCGCTGACCGATTCTCGGATTTTTAAATTACAAACGGAGTTGAATTTTAAGAAACGGCTTTCCTGTAACTTCTTAAAATCACCTTTTCTATCTAAACACTTTTTCTGAGAATTTTCTAAATTTATCAAAATTCACACTGGATTGGGTGTCGGCCAGTATCACTGGTTGATTCCAGGAATTTAATTTACAATTGGAATCAAATTTCTAAATTCCGCTTTTATATTACTTCTTAGAATTATAATTTCTTCTTTCAGACATTTTCTGGGATTTTTCAGATTTTATCAAATCTGGCCGACCCGGTGCAGACCGTATTGACGGTCGACCTTATGATTTTTATTTTGAAAATGAGATTGAATTCCTGAAAAACCGATTTCACCAAAAATATTTTTATAATATTATTATTTTTGAGAATTTTTGGGAAGCTTTTCAAGTTACTTTATTTTGGGACTTTTCCGGAGTTTTCGGTGTTTTCCCAGATACCGGAATAGTATCCAGATATTTTCCCACTTTTTCTCTCTCCTCGCCAAACGCGAGCTTCACTCCTGAGATTTTGCATTTAATGCGGAGATCCTCTCCATGCTGCATTTAATGCACTGCCAATCAATTCCAATCAAGTCAAATCTGACTTTTGTCCTTTTGTTAAACGCAGTTTTTGCACCTTCCTTGGACGCGACTTTAAATTCCCGCGTTTGGCCCATTTTGGCCTAAACGCAGGCTTTCTTTTGGGCTGCGTTTGGGTGGGAGACGCAGCTTCTTTAATGAAACGCAAGTTTCATTGTAATGATGGGAATAGCAACATTTTTATATTATTTTCTCCATTATATAAACCCCACCTTCCTTTCTCTCTCTTACATTATCTTTTCTTCCTTCTCCTTTGTTTCCAACAGCCACCAACAGAGAGCTATTGGCAGCCATGGCTTTGCCTTGGCCGGCCACTTTCCCACCACCTTCACCTTCCATTTCCACCACCATTTCTTCCACCAACACCACCTCATTCTCCTCCATCTCTTCCTTCATTTCAACAACAACAACCACCATAACACCATCTTTTCCACCTTCTTCTTCCTCATTTCTTCACCATGAACCATTAAGCTCCAAAGTTTCACCACCCTCTCCACCACCGTATACACCACCTTGGCCACCAACGACCGCGCCGTCTTCATCTCCTCGTCGTGCTCTTTCGATGACCTATAGCTTCGCTCCCCGAAGCTTCGTTTCCAAAACTCCAACTTTGGATATTGAACTGGACTTGCACCATCAACCTCTCTCCTTCTCCTTTAGGGCCGGCCACCTCCGTTGGATTGGGGGCCGTACTCTTCATCATCGGCAAGACTCCGGGGCCGGTACCCTCCTTTGGATTGGGGCCGAGCTCTTCTTCGTAGGCAACGTCTCCGATGATTATTCCGGTAATCGTTCACGATTATTCCGGTAATCAGTTCGATGACAATTGCAATGACACCACCACCAAAGAGATCACCTTTTCCCTGTCTCTCTCTTTCTATCTGTTGATTGTTAGACGCGGATCTCACTCCCGCGTCCAGGCAATTCCTTACGCGAGTCTTCGCGTTCTTGGTATCTGTTTAACGCGATCTACGCGTTCTTGTATCGATGCAACGCGGATCCCATGCCCGCGTCTGTGTTCTATTCATTTTGTCGTGACGCAGAGTTTATACTCGCGTCCGCGTTCTCCTCGCGTCCTGATTTGAACACGGGTCTCGAACCCCGCGTTTGTGGCACCTTCGCGACGCGACTTCCGCGTTTGTGACTTCCGCGTCTGCTATTTCCTGCGTCTGGTATTTCCCGCGATGCGATTCCCGCATCTGCGACCCTCACATCCCATGCTCAAACCCGCGTTTCCCTATGCACACTCCAATTCCATATACTTCTCTCTCCCTGGACTTCTTCCTTACTTTCTCTCTAACGCACTGACGCGTCGATTTCCTGGATTCCGGATATCAGAGATTTCACTAAGATTTAGGCGAGTGATCTCGCTATCCTCTTGCCTTACTATTTTATTGGTTATGCGAGTGTTCTCGCTTTCCCTTTGACTTTCCTATTTCATTGGTCGACTTGTATTATTCATGACTTATGCTGTTTGGAACTAACGCCTTCTTTGATTGTGTTCAACTATTATTCTATTACTTGACAAACTTGATATGTTAATATTTGACATGCTTTTGCTTGATACTTACCATCTGCATGCTAATGCCTATCACCTGTTTATATTACTTGACAACTGTTGTACCATCACCTGACACCCGACTTGCTACTTGTCACTGGCTTCTGATTATAACATGACTTGTTATCTGCTATGTCATGACTTGCCACTGGACTATTTCAATCTCTTGACATGATTGGTCACCTGCCAAATATCATCCTCCTGTCATGCTATCACTTGACACCCGGCATGATATACTTGACTCTCATGATTATCACGGTAACGGGAATGATGACTTGACATCTTGATAGTACAAACTGTACACCTGATACACATGTGATACATTATAGTACGAACCAGTACTCCTGATATACCTGTATTCATGACATTCCTGACTTGTTCTTGCTCATTCCCGGAATCTGATAAATCATAAAAGGAACAACTTGCATCGGGTCGGGGGAAACTCGCGACTATCAATATGTGTTCGTGTTTACAGTGGTATTAGACATGTTGTGCAACTAAAACTTCCGGTCTGACCTGTGGGCCTCCAGGCGACCGAGGGGAGTGCTGGCTCCCTCCTTCCTGGTACCATCATGATAAGGGCATACATAAGTCCCTCCTGTTTGCCTTGCGGCGGGTTCCGTCACCAAGCAACGGAACAATCCTGGGCCGTGGTCCCGGGTATGTACGGGACCCACTGTAAACATAGTTCGTTGATACCCCGCTGGTTTCCAATAACAACCTCGCTTTACTCGGATATGGATCTATGTGTGCTGGGACGCTAGTTCACATAGCTAGATATCAGGGTAAGACGAGTAATAATAAAGCGTCAAGATAATAACCGGCTCTTTAAGTTGTAAGTAGAGGTATGTGGAATGGGACGCATACTGAAGCCTGCGACTTAAACGGCTATGAATCTGTGATATGCCTTACCATATTCGCCTGTCCTGGATTTTACTTCGGATTTTCGGTTTATGAGTATTATCGTATTAACTGCTCAGGCTCTGCCTTATCCCTTGTATCCACCTGCCTCCTGTTCATTTTCTTATCATGCCCTGAGTACAATTGGATTGTATGTGCTTGGATTATGGTGACATAAGATAAAGGTATATAGATGAGGGTTTCCTTATTTGGATTATTCCTTCGACGTACTAGTCTTATGGAGCTGTGATCTGAAACCATACAACCAGATTTTCTCGTCCTCGGCTTTATTTGGTTTATCGCTTTACTTATACTTACCCGTGCTCGCCATTTGGCTTTTGTATCACCACTCGCCTGGGGAGTTTCATCTGACTCCCCTGGATCCTCATGTCCAGGTCCTGGAGCTTGGAACATGTCAGAGCTTGGAGCGTGTGGATTCTCCCAGTTGCTGATCAGAGTGGCGCAGCGGTAGCGTGGGTCTCCAGCTGACCGTTCAGAGCTCTATCCTTCCAGGCCCCCTGTGTGCCTCTCGAGTTTTCTTTTGTAAACTCGTGAGTGTCCTTTTTACTGTTCCTACATGTACATCCCTTGTATTCTCGCAATTGCGCCATTCTGGTGATGTAATATTATTGTAATATCGGATCACCTCTGGTGATAACTTTGTAATTGTACTCATAGGTTGGAATGTATAATGCACCAATTGCTTCCGTACTCTGATTCTTACCTGTACTGATGCTTAGCGTATATACGTGAAGGTACTTCTGACTTGCGTATATACGTTGCAGTAATGTCTCCGTATCCGCCAGGATCGGGGCGTTACAGGTTGGTATCAGAGCTTAGGCTCTCACCTCCTCAGTACGACCAGTCGGCAAATTATTGGTAAAGAAATTTGCAACCGGAATGCATGAGTCTTGGTTATACAATCCAACTACAAGTACAAAGTTATCCATTCTCTTTTGATAATCTTGTCCTTGAATTCTGAAGTTTCCCTATCCTTTCATACTTCGGTTTCTCATTATTCCTAGACCAACTTGGACATGAAAAGATGGGGAAATCATAACGGTTCTGGTTCTTCCTAGGGTAACCCTAACGGAGAAAATCTTGATTTGAGACTATTTCTGCAAAATATGATGAGACACGATCAAGTACAGACGAAGGTCCTGCACCAAGGATCATTGGTTGCACTCCGGGAACAGAAGCCAGGCGACATGTTAGATTTCAGGAAATTACAGCCGGCAATCTTTTCAGGCATGGAGAAGCCCTGGATGTATAGCAGTGGTCAGTAAACCTGATGGATCTTCTAAGTCAACTTGGGTCCCTGACGAGAACTAGGTGAAAATGATCAAGATTCAGTTAAAAGATGTAGCCTGGATGTAGTAGTTGGCGGAAGCAGCGAGACTGGGAAAGCCCAACACTTGGGACTAGTTCTCGAAGGATTTCTATAGGAAGATTCTTCTCTGTAATAGCCCAGGAAGAAATGAAAGAATGATTTATCAAATTGCGGTAGGGAGATTGGATTGTAAATAAGTACCCTGCAAAATTCCTAAGGCATAGTCGGTCGGTATTTTACATGGTGGCCGACAAGGAGAACCGAGCAAGCAATATCTTAAGTGAGAAATGAAGATGAAGAGCAGGATGTTTCTTATCCCCAAGCAGCCCAAGGAGTATTCTCAAGTTCTTTTGTCATCATCCGGGAAGTGGAATGGACCCAGAGAAGAAAGATTAGGATGAGTTGTAGATGAAGTTGGTGAAGAGACCCTCTTAATTGATGGAAGTAAAGGCTCAGACAGGCCTCTGGATGCCCTACTGCTAAGTCATCCCTCCAACCCTGCCCTCAACATATGACCGGTGGATATTGTCTGGAGCCGGGCACCTACAACACAACCACCAGAAAGATTATGAATTATGTCGTATACGGGTCCAGAGATTAGTTGAAAAAATGACTGTCTGTTCAGAAAGACAGAGAACATCGCACCGATCAGATCAACTCATCCAGTATCACCATTGGGAAGGAATCCAGGACCTACTGGCAGAATAACCTCGCTTCATCCCCAGCATCCAGCATGGAGTCATACACAAAAGAGACCAAGAGTTAGGACACATGGTAGAAGGAGGCAAGCATATAATCTGACTGAAGAGGAAGTCAGGATGCTCAATATGATGAAGTGAGAACAGGAAGGATGCTTAATATCTGAAAAAGGAGCCCGTACCGACCGTAACTATTTATCCCCATTTTTTTTGCTTGTCCGGGAGTTGGTAAACTTCTCTATATCATATCCTCCTCATTGCACTATCACCATCAATCCTAGTCCGTCCTATCTCTCTCCCTATTTCATGATTCCTACTTCTTTTATTTTTGCTATTCTGATTTTTATGATCCTTATGCCAACATAAGATATGTATAGACTAGTGAGATAACAGCAGGGCAGATGTGGTTCGTTCTCATTATGTTCTGGCATTCCTCAACTCTCGTACATAACATTGTCTTATATTGGACAGATCTTCGGCCTGGCATTATATTCTTGTATTTATGGATGCATCATGGGAGACCAGTACATCAAGTGGACTAGTTATCGCTTATATAATCAGACAGACTGTATCAATACATGAGGAGTGTTAGTATATAACAGTGTTTCAGAATCAGGACTTCTGGCAGTTTTTATTGATTTGGTGGACCATAGGCTCCGCTAGCCTCGCTAAGCGAGGGTCGTGTTCTAGTCACCCGTGAACCTAACCGGGTGTGGGCTTTGCTGCACCCTGGTGCTTAGCATTTAGCGTTGTGTTACGCGCTGGCTTTGCCACGTGAGCTTCGTCATATGCGAGCCTCGTAGAGCGCTAGCCTCGCTGCACCCTAATGTTTAACACCTGAGCTGTGCTACGCGATGGCCTCACCTAGGCTTGCTTGGCCCGTGACTAGTTCCTACAGTGCTTAGCACTCTAGCCGTTCCTCGGATTTCTTCTGCCTAGCGTGCTTTCATGAATCCGCGGAACAAGGTTTTATCGCTGTATCTGAGCTATCGCCATGATCCTTGTCAATGATTCATTCCACCAATCTTGCAGGACTCAGATTATCTTCTACATGTTCCATCTGCAGTCGGGTTATCATTCAGAAGTCAGTATTTAAAATTCTTTAGGGTCATTCTATATTCTTGGTTATGTCTTTCAGAGTTAACAACGCCCAGTATGCTGAAATTCTTAATTATTGGTCTTCTTGGTTCATGCTCAGCATTATCAAGGTTTTCTTTACCTAGGATATTCTGGTCTATACTTGGGGGATTATTATGTATGCAGCATATCAGAAATTCTACTGCAGATTCTTTATCAAGGACAACATCATGCCATGCAGGGTTTTATATTATGTTATGAATTTCAGCACTACGGATTTCTATGGATTTCATCAGCCTTGGTTCACAGTCTGATTGAAGTATTATTGATTATCTCACCAAGTCAGCTCACTTTATATTATTCAGAATGAGTGAGTCCTTTGAAGTTCTGGCAGTGTTCTTGTAACGCCCCGATCCCACGGATACGGGGACGTCACTGCGACGTATATACGCAGGTCAGAAAGTGCCCCCACGTATATACGCTAAGCATCAGTAAAGGCAAGAATCAGAGTACGGAAGCAAATGGTGCATTATACATTCCAACACATAAGTACAATTACAAAGTTATCACCAGAAGTGATCCAAAATTACATAAATATTACATCACTGATATGCGCAAATGCGGGAATACATGGAAATGTACAAGTATGAACAGAAAAAGGCACTCACGAGTTTTACTAAAAGGAAACTCGAGAGGCACACAGGGGCCTGGAAGGATGGAGCTCTGCAAGGTCTGCTGGAGATCCACGCTACTGCTGCGCTACTCTGATCAGCAACAGGGAGAATTCACACGCTCCTAGCTCCATGACCTGGACGTGAGGTCCAGGGGAGTCAGTGACACTCCCCAGGCGAGTAGTACCAATACCAAGTGGCGAAGCAGGATGAGCACAAGTGTGCATATAACAAATGATATCAAGTAAGAAGTACTCAGGAGGCAGGTAGGTTAGAGCAGGTATGAACAGGTATAGCATAATAATCATAAAACAGGAAATCCGATATAAAGCCGGTTACAAGCAAAACTGATTGTATAAGCTTAGGTCACGGCTCTAAGAGACTAGTACATCGAAGGAATAATCCAAACAAGGAAACCTTCATCTATATACCTTTATCTCATATCATCGTAATCCAAGCACATACAACCCGAGTTACAAAGTAGTCATAACAGGAACACATAACAGGCATGACAGGAATACATAACGGGAATCATAACATGCATGACAGGAGTACATAACGGGAATCATAACATGCGTAGCAGGTGTAACAGGAATCATAACAGGAGTAGCATGTGTCACAACAGGCATCGTTATTATTATTACTCGTCTGACCCATATATCTAGGTATGTGTCTCGGTATATATCCCAACTCACATACATCCATATATAAGCTAGTCGAGGGTTGTTAACGGAAGTAGATGGAGAACTGATATCACTTCTTATAGTAGTTCCCATACACCTGGGACCAGTTTGAGGGCCCTAAGTCCCCCTAACACGCATCTTCTGTGGGCCCAAAGTCCCACTAACATGAATCGTCAATATTTTATTCCATTACTATAAGCAAGGTATCATTCCGGCATCCATCACTTCCTCTCATTCCCCATACAAGTTGTCCTTTTTATGGTTTATTAACATAATTATCAGATTTCGGGAATGAGCAGGATCATAACTGGAATACATAACAAGAATCATAACTGGAATCATAACAGGAGATCAGATACTACATTCCCGTTATCGTGATAATTATATCAGAATCAGGTGCATCATGCTTGGTGTCAAGAGATAGCATGATAAGGTGATGATACTTAACAAGCAACCAAACATGACAAGAGATTGATAATAGTCTGGGTAAGTCATGACATAACAAGAGGGTCTTGCCAAGTAGTGGCATGCCAGGTAGTAGATGATAACCAATCAGTTGGCAAGTGATATATCAGAAGTCCTGATTCGTCATATCTACCATAAAATTCACCACCTCTATCTGACCTTATGATTTTAACCTTTCTATCTAATTGTCTCTCGACTTCTGTAATGAACACCTCAAGGATGTCAACAGCCTGAGACTTTTCATTTATTAGATAAACATAACCATAATGACCCCTGATCTTGTATTGAGTTAGTTATCTTTCTAATATTTCCCTTATCATTCTCTCATTGTTCATCCTAGTCCTTCCTGTGTTCATCTTAACCCTGTTTTGGTTTTTCGTAGCTTTTGATTCCACCCTTGTCCCTCTTTGTGTTCAATTTACCCCTTAACGAAATTGCGAGGACGCAATTTTTATAAGGTGGGTGGATTGTAATACCCCGTTCCCGGAATACGTACTTAGTTGCGTATTCAGATTTTCGATCGTATTTTTCGTTTTACCTTCTGTATTTGACCGATTTTAGTTTCAAATGTTATTTTCCAATATATTAGATTTTCTATGATTTTCTGGATTTTTCCTGAATTAAATTGAATTTCTTCAAAACCGGTGTCGGCCAGTGCCGCTGACCGATTCCCGGATTTTTCATTTGCAAACAGTTTAGAATTTCTAAAAGGTCCTTTAGACATTTTCTCTTAAAATCACATTTCTTACCTAAATACTTTTCTGAGGATTTTATGAAATTATGAAAATTCCACCGGAGTCGGTAGCTAACTGATTCCGGGATTTTTAGTTTTAAAACTATAAATTATTTCTCCAAACGAATTTCACCATGAGTCTTAAAATATTATTCTTGATTTTTGGTAAATTTTGTGAGTCGTTCCGAAATGCTTGAATTTCGGACGATTTCGGTATTTTCCGAAATGTTTTCCGTATCCTCGACTTAAACCCGGGAATCTGTGTTTCCAATATTTTCATTTTTCTAGTCTAAGAGAATATCTTCTCTTTATCAATTCTTTTCCTTTTTCCTTTTTCCTTATTTCTCTTCCTTCCTCCACAATCCACAAGAATTCCATTTTCCAAAATTCCAACAATTCCAAAATTCCATTTTCTTCCACACACTTCCACCAACTTCCTCATTAATGCCCCTCTTTCTCTCTCTCTTCCATGGCCGGCCAAGTGGCCAAAAGAGGGACACCTCATGCCCTCCCATTTGCAAAAACCTCCCTCTCTTCTATCTTATTTACACCTCCTTTACAAAATCTAAAACCTATATAAACTTTTCCTTTCATTTCTATTTCCTTTTTACTTCCTTCCACTAAGAGAAGCCTTCACCCTCACCAAATCCTCCTCCATCTCAACTCAACCACCAACTCCAAACACCAAGGCTATCATCTTCACCACAACCTCAACCCCTGGCTTTTGATTTGGGCTGTATCCTTCTTCGTCTTGGTGATATTGTCGACTTCGATCTCTTCGAACGCGTAAAGCTTCAAGTAACCGATCTATGTGAGTATTTCTACTCACCAAGACTTGGCTAATTCCTAGCATATTGGTGTTTACATATCTTGTATATTTGTATCTTCAAAATCATGTTATTTGATCATCAAACACAACCATCAAAATCTGTTCTGTATTCTGTTTCCAGACGATTAGTCGACTTGACCTAGGAATTAGTCGACTTGAAACCCTTATTTGAAATGTAACCTTTTCTGGAACACAGTTTTAGTCGACTTACCTTAATTATTAGTCGACTATAAATCACTGTTAGTCGACTACCCATTCTATCCTAGTCGACTAACTTTTCCTGAAACCAAAACCCAACTTTCTGTAACTCAGTATTAGTCGACTTGACATGACTGTTAGTCGACTTGAGATGTCTGTTAGTCGACTACCCTTTCCACCCTAGTCGACTAACTTTTCCTGAATCAGAAACCCAACTCTCTGGAACCCAGTTTTAGTCGACTATACCAGACTGTTAGTCGACTAACCCCTCTATTAGTCGACTACCCTTTCCACCTAGTCGACTAACTTTAGCTGTCTGTTATGGTTGATTTCTTTCTTGAATAGGAACCTTATCCTCTAGACTTACATCACATATTGGTACTACTTGACTTGTCTCTTGACAAACATCATCTTCCCTTCTCTCTTTCTCTCTCCTCTTCACTCTACATATTTATATCATATATTATGGCGCATCCCGAGTTCCGTGGATTTCGGACCTTTCGGCTTTTCGGTGATTTAGGCGAGTTGTCTCGCTCTTCTCTCGTCTCTATTTGAGTTTCCCATTTCGTCGGGACGATAAGTATTTCACTTCTTATTTCCATATTCATGTATCGCCCTGCAATTGCTTGTATTATGATAGCTTCATTTTTACTTGTGCCATGCTTATGATATGCTTGCTTCTTTATCGTATACCATGCGTGGCCGACCCTTCGTGGTCGTTGGACTTTGAGTCACTTCCATGTTACCACTTGCTATTACTCAGACCGCCAGTTACATGTTTCTATTTAACACATGTATATCACTTGCCAACTGATTGGTTATCATCTACTACCTGGCATGCCACTACTTGGCAAGACCCTCTTGTTATGTCATGACTTACCCAGACTATTATCAATCTCTTGTCATGTTTGGTTGCTTGTTAAATATCATCACCTTATCATGCTATCTCTTGACACCAAGCATGATGCACCTGATTCTGATATAATTATCACGATAACGGGAATGTAGTATCTGATCTCCTGTTATGATTCCAGTTATGATTCTTGTTATGTATTCCAGTTATGATCCTGCTCATTCCCGAAATCTGATAATTATGTTAATAAACCATAAAAAGGACAACTTGTATGGGGAATGGGAGGAAGTGATGGATGCCGGAATGATACCTTGCTTATAGTAATGGAATAAAATATTGACGATTCGTGTTAGTGGGACTTTGGGCCCACAGAAGATGCGTGTTAGGGGGACTTAGGGCCCTCAAACTGGTCCCAGGTGTATGGGAACTACTATAAGAAGTGATATCAGTTCTCCATCTACTTCCGTTAACAACCCTCGACTAGCTTATATATGGATGTATGTGAGTTGGGATATATACCGAGACACATACCTAGATATATGGGTCAGACGAGTAATAATAATAAGCGGTACCTTTTGTAACTCTTGATATGCTTGTTATGACTTCCTTTATGTACCCCTGTCATGCCATGTTACTTATTCCTGTTATGATTCTTGTTATTCCTTTTATATCTGTTATGCGTCCCTGTTATAACCTCTTTATTACTCCGTTGTATATGCTTGGCTTACGATGATGTGAGATAAAGGTATATAGATGAGGGTTTCCTTATTTGGATTATTCCTTCGACGTACTAGTCTCATAAAGCCGTAATCTAAGCTTATACTATGTCTTTCCAACTTTAACCTGTTATGCTTCCATCTCCTACTGGTTGATATTTATTATACTGTTCTAACTCTCCTATTCTTGTCGCTTTGCCATTTGGCCATAGCCTGTTCATTGTTGGGAGGTCCTGACTCCCTTAGATTTGTATGTTCAGGTTCCGAAGCTTGGGTCGAAGTGGAACCATCCACAGAGGATCTAGCTTTTCTTAGTGAGCAAGCAGACTAGTTCCTGTTCTTTTGTGCCAAGCTTCTCTCTTTGACTCACGGGGTCTTCATCCAACTCGTGAGCCTTTTGTGTCCTTATTGTATATTGTGCTTTTGGACTTGGTTGTGATAAAAGATGTAACGCCCCGGTCCCAAGGATACGGAGACGTTATGGCGACGTACATACGCGAGGTGAAAACACGCTCACGCGTACGTTAAGCCTCAGTACAGTACAATACCTCCATATAGATATGAGGTCCAGCATGAAATAAGTACAAGAATATCTGCAGAAAGAGGTCAGCGATCATAATAGATATAAAAAATAGGGACAAATAAGATAACAGAAATAAATGACTAAGGTACCTATGAATAGGCCAGATGAGGAATCTCCTATGTGACTCCAAGGCACTCTCGGTACGCGGATCTTCAATCTGGGCACGCAAACCCAGGGTCGTCAGAAAGCGACCTAGTGAGTGGTAAAATGAAGGAGGCAGTAATATATATATATATATAATAGTAATACAAGCACGATACTAATATATAATATCTAATGTGGGACTAGTGATACCATATAATAAGGATATAATAAGCAGTCGACCTATAAACATGTAAACAGTAGAAATATATAACCAGGTCATCTTTTAATACCATCACTACCTAACCGGTTATCATCGGGTCATGTCTCTAGTCGTATCCAGTTTATACAATATATAATGCTATCTAGTGGTGACGAGTGTACATGCTAGTGGTGATGTGATAACAGTGAACATGCAGATGTGCATATGCTACCTAACCAGTATACGGTGTGGTGAATGATGTATGCAAGGTATACAGACAATAGAATATATGCACATATGCATGAATAGTATAAGTGTAACATGTATCGGGTAAAGTAACAAATAGACATGTAACATGATATCGGATAAATGATCAGGTGTAATAACAAGTACAACTAAACATGTATCAGGCAAAGAACAATAACAAGTAGTAAGCATGTATCAGGCAAGTCATGTTATTTATACAATAGTAGCAATCAGTACCGTCTGCTATTTTAATTACTCTCTTCCAGTGTCCCATACCACTGGCAGTTCATACTGGAGCCCGCACTCTAGTCGAACCCATTCGGATATGGCCTACGGGTACCATTATCCAAACGAGAGAGTAACCAAATAACAAGTGTTCCCGACGTCACTATTGTGTATACTGGTTTTATTATGTTAATTGGAAACCCATGGTCGAGGAGTTCTTATCGGGTAGGTGTATCCCGTGCATACCTGGGATCACGGCCTTTATCAAACCCCTGGCTGCTAAGACCAGAGCCCTCGCTAAGAGGGGAACAATAATCAAGTAACAATAGCTCATGGAGCAATAAATCGGTAGGTAGCACTACCATCCCCTGCAGTGGGAGAACAATATGGATCCAGTACATCACCCGATAAGATCTAATCAACCGTCAAGTCTCCCCCATACCCCAATTAACTTTATGATCTGATATGTCCTGATATATCAAGTATACAATGTAACAAGAATAAACACAGTACCTGATACAAGTAACACGATAACTGGACCTGAGCTCTGTTGATAGCATAGAACAATATAACGGGAACAATATACCCGAAAATGGGAACAATATCACGGGAACAATATAACGGGAACAATATAACATGAACAATAGATGTGGAAGTCCACATATAGCATATCAACAGCTCTCAAGTCCAGTATCGAGAATATCCATATCAATAACAGGAAACAATCATATAACACGAATACGGTAACATGGAACAATAATACATGTAATATGCATGGTGATCCATATGACAAGACTAATTAAATCATGTATGCACGTGTAACAGTGATATGCCGAGAATCCATGTGAGGATGATCACAACTAATAATATGACATGCGGTAGTCCGTGCATTGGTGTATCCGTGTACCAATGAAAAGCAAGAATCGGTGTAAGATCTCTGTGATCGTACATGTAATAACAATGATCAGTGTAGCATATAGTGAACTTACAGTATCCGTGTAATGATGATATGTGACGTGTCATCGTATCTGTGCAACGTGTACATGTGATAACAGTATCCCGGCTAACAAGTCTCTATGCAACCGATAGATCTGAATATGCAGTACACTATATGTATCCAATCGTGTCCAGTGGACTATGGCTATATCATCTATTTACGTGTCAAATACTTCTATTCTAACGGTCATTTTCTTATGACTACGGTGGGTATCAAGACAGTATGAAACTAGTGATCTCTTTTAATTATCAATTTAGTGTCTAGGTTTACTTACGACAGAAGTTCTCATGTAAGAACGCACGTAATTGCTATCTCTATAATATAATTATAGTGATGTCCCCACAATGACAATAAGTAGAATGATTATGACAATGACAATAAGTATAATGATTATGACATTGTTGCTAATAAACATTAATTACCAATAAGTAAACAATCATTACTTTTACTAAACAGGATAAAA
This sequence comes from Agave tequilana, assembly GCA_038442645.1. NCBI lineage: Eukaryota > Viridiplantae > Streptophyta > Magnoliopsida > Asparagales > Asparagaceae > Agave > Agave tequilana. Next base: position 102,102 of record JAVJIF010007660.1, read on the forward strand.
ATATAATTTATAAAAAGAAAACACTCACAAACTGGCTACAGGAATGTAGCTCTCGTTCCCACGATCGCAACGGATCCAGAATCGTCCAAATCGGAGTCCGGATGCTCCCGATATCGCCCGAATACCCAAAACCGAGAGAAAAGGTTAGTTACGTAATAACAGAAATTATTCAGGGGGCTATTTGTAATTTTGCAGGGGCCTAAAAGTAATTTAAAATCTTACAGGGACTTAAATGCAATTTTACCTTAATGAGTCGGGTTTGGGTGTAAACGGGTCGGGTTTGGGTTCGAACCCGTACCCAAACCCACTTGGGTTTTAACCCAAAAGAAGAAGCAGCAGCAGCAGCCTCGAGCTGCTGCTGCCGTCACTCGCGGCCGCCGCCCGGCTGCCCCGCCGGCGCGGCCGTCCCGCCGGCGTGACCTGACCCGCCGGCGCGGCTGCTCAGCAGTCGCCGGCGTTTCCCCCGGCGCCGCTCCGGCGCCGGATCTCCTACGCGCGAGGTAGAGAGAGGATTGGGTGGGGCTGATGCCCCCCTCCCACCAAATACCGCCGGCCTGGCCGGCCTCCGGCGCCGCCGGCCTGGCCTGGCCGGCCTCCGGTGTGTCGCCGGCCCGCCCTGTGCTGGCGGTCCACACAGAGAGAGAGAGATGGAGAGAGGGAGAGAGAAATGAGAAGAGAGAGAGAGAGTAGAGAGAGAGAGTTTAGAGATAGAGAGAGAGAGATTAGAGGAGGGAGAGAGAGAGAGGTGGGAATTTTAAAAGAGGGTGAAGGTCGGTTCGGCTACAGGATGGCGGTGGGGGGAGTTTTCCAGAGAACGGGAGAAGAAAAAGGAAGGAAGGAAAAAAAAAGAAAAGATAAAATATGAATATTTTAATATTATAATATTGGCCCGATATTTGACCAGCTCCGAACGGTGCCCAAAAATTACAGAAAATAGAGAATATTATCCTGAGAAGTAATATGAAGACGGTTTGTAGAAATTCAAACCGGTTTGCAAATTAAAAATCCCGGAGTGTCTCGCCGATACGGGCGACACCGGTTTGGCCGGATTTTCGATAAATTCAGAAAAATCCCCAAAAATACCCGAACGTAGCTAATACGATTCTAAGACACCTGATGAAAGCGGATTTTCAAAATTCTACTCCGTTTGTGAAATAAAAATCGGAAGGCCGGCTATTGGTATCGGTCGACACCGACTACGGATATTTTCCAAATTAATTCAGAAAAATTTCCAGAAAATCCTGAAAAATCTCAAATATTAGAAAATAATTTTAGAAACTGAAATCAGCTCAATTGGATTACTACGGAGGTCAAATCAATTTTTGTACGTCGTATCGCGTACCGATACGGTGATACGTACACCGGGGATCAGGGGGTTACATTTCTCCCCACCTTACAGAAAATTGCGTCCTCGCAATTTTAATCAGGTGTGAGAACAATATTTTTAACCCCAAAGTCGAAATGTTACGGGTCCACGACACTTCCGCTGCGCACTCTGCTATCTATAAGGAACTCGGGATGAAGAAGTATGGTAGCGAATGAATCCTAACGGATGGGAAGTAAGACGATGCAAGGAAAATGAGAAGGAAATCGGATGTTTTGGTTGACAACTGGAAGGAAGGAAGGAATATAAGCGAGTCAAGTAATGAATTGCCAAGGTCATGGTATTCTTGTACTCGTTGCTGGAATTCCCAAATTCAGATACAGATCAATTAATCTGAACCTGATTGTACTGTTGGTACGAGCCCGAGTATTGATCCAGGTGGTTACCCACACCAGGTGTGAACCTAAGCTCTGATACTACTATGTAACGCCCCGGTCCCAAGGATACGGAGACGTTATGGCGACGTACATACGCGAGGTGAAAACACGCTCACGCGTACGTTAAGCCTCAGTACAGTACAATACCTCCATATAGATATGAGGTCCAGCATGAAATAAGTACAAGAATATCTGCAGAAAGAGGTCAGCGATCATAATAGATATAAAAAATAGGGACAAATAAGATAACAGAAATAAATGACTAAGGTACCTATGAATAGGCCAGATGAGGAATCTCCAATGTGACTCCAAGGCACTCTCGGTACGCGGATCTCCAATCTGGGCACGCAAACCCAGGGTCGTCAGAAAGCGACCTAGTGAGTGGTAAAATGAAGGAGGCAGTAATATATATATATATATAATAGTAATACAAGCACGATACTAATATATAATATCTAATGTGGGACTAGTGATACCATATAATAAGGATATAATAAGCAGTCGACCTATAAACATGTAAACAGTAGAAATATATAACCAGGTCATCTTTTAATACCATCACTACCTAACCGGTTATCATCGGGTCATGTCTCTAGTCGTATCCAGTTTATACAATATATAATGCTATCTAGTGGTGACGAGTGTACATGCTAGTGGTGATGTGATAACAGTGAACATGCAGATGTGCATATGCTACCTAACCAGTATACGGTGTGGTGAATGATGTATGCAAGGTATACAGACAATAGAATATATGCACATATGCATGAATAGTATAAGTGTAACATGTATCGGGTAAAGTAACAAATAGACATGTAACATGATATCGGATAAATGATCAGGTGTAATAACAAGTACAACTAAACATGTATCAGGCAAAGAACAATAACAAGTAGTAAGCATGTATCAGGCAAGTCATGTTATTTATACAATAGTAGCAATCAGTACCGCCTGCTATTTTAATTACTCTCTTCCAGTGTCCCATACCACTGGCAGTTCATACTGGAGCCCGCACTCCAGTCGAACCCATCCGGATATGGCCTACGGGTACCATTATCCAAACGAGAGAGTAACCAAATAACAAGTGTTCCCGACGTCACTATTGTGTATACTGGTTTTATTATGTTAATTGGAAACCCATGGTCGAGGAGTTCTTATCGGGTAGGTGTATCCCGTGCATACCTGGGATCACGGCCTTTATCAAACCCCTGGCTGCTAAGACCAGAGCCCTCCGCTAAGAGGGGAACAATAATCAAGTAACAATAGCTCATGGAGCAATACAATCGGTAGGTAGCACTACCATCCCCTGCAGTGGGAGAACAATATGGATCCAGTACATCACCCGATAAGATCTAATCAACCGTCAAGTCTCCCCCATACCCCAATTAACTTTATGATCTGATATGTCCTGATATATCAAGTATACAATGTAACAAGAATAAACACAGTACCTGATACAAGTAACACGATAACTGGATCTGAGCTCTGTTGATAGCATAGAACAATATAACGGGAACAATATACCCGAAAACGGGAACAATATCACGGGAACAATATAACATGAACAATAGATGTGGAAGTCCACATATAGCATATCAACAGCTCTCAAGTCCAGTATCGAGAATATCCATATCAATAACAGGAAACAATCATATAACACGAATACGGTAACATGGAACAATAATACATGTAATATGCATGGTGATCCATATGACAAGACTAATTAAATCATGTATGCACGTGTAACAGTGATATGCCGAGAATCCATGTGAGGATGATCACAACTAATAATATGACATGCGGTAGTCCGTGCATTGGTGTATCCGTGTACCAATGAAAAGCAAGAATCGGTGTAAGATCTCTGTGATCGTACATGTAATAACAATGATCAGTGTAGCATATAGTGAACTTACAGTATCCGTGTAATGATGATATGTGACGTGTCATCGTATCTGTGCAACGTGTACATGCGATAACAGTATCCCGGCTAACAAGTCTCTATGCAACCGATAGATCTGAATATGCAGTACACTATATGTATCCAATCGTGTCCAGTGGACTATGGCTATATCATCTATTTACGTGTCAAATACTTCTATTCTAACGGTCATTTTCTTATGACTACGGTGGGTATCAAGACAGTATGAAACTAGTGATCTCTTTTAATTATCAATTTAGTGGCTAGGTTTACTTACGACAGAAGTTCTCATGTAAGAACGAACGTAATTGCTGTCTTTATAATATAATTATAGTGATGTCCCCACAATGACAATAAGTAGAATGATTATGACAATGACAATAAGTATAATGATTATGACATTGTTGCTAATAAACATTAATTACCAATAAGTAAACAATCATTACTTTTACTAAACAGGATAAAAATATAATTTATAAAAAGAAAACACTCACAAACTGGCTACAGGAATGTAGCTCTCGTTCCCACGATCGCAACGGATCCAGAATCGTCCAAATCGGAGTCTGGATGCTCCCGATATCGCCCGAATGCCCAAAACCGAGAGAAAAGGTTAGTTACGTAATAACAGAAATTATTCAGGGGGCTATTTGTAATTTTGCAGGGGCCTAAAAGTAATTTAAAATCTTACAGGGACTTAAATGCAATTTTACCTTAATGAGTCGGGTTTGGGTGTAAACGGGTCGGGTTTGGGTTCGAACCCGTACCCAAACCCACTTGGGTTTTAACCCAAAAGAAGAAGCAGCAGCAGCAGCCTCGAGCTGCTGCTGCCGTCACTCGCGGCCGCCGCCCGGCTGCCCCGCCGGCGCGGCCGTCCCGCTGGCGTGACCTGACCCGCCGGCGCGGCTGCTCAGCAGTCGCCGGCGTTTCCCCCGGCGCCGCTCCGGCGCCGGATCTCCTACGCGCGAGGTAGAGAGAGGATTGGGTGGGGCTGATGCCCCCCTCCCACCAAATACCGCCGGCCTGGCCGGCCTCCGGCGCCGCCGGCCTGGCCTGGCCGGCCTCCGGTGTGTCGCCGGCCCGCCCTGTGCTGGCGGTCCACACAGAGAGAGAGAGATGGAGAGAGGGAGAGAGAAATGAGAAGAGAGAGAGAGAGAGTAGAGAGAGAGAGAGTTTAGAGATAGAGAGAGAGAGATTAGAGGAGGGAGAGAGAGAGGTGGGAATTTTAAAAAGAGGGTGAAGGTCGGTTCGGATACAGGATGGCGGTGGGGGGAGTTTTCCAGAGAACGGGAGAAGAAAAAGGAAGGAAGGAAAAAAAAAGAAAAGATAAAATATGAATATTTTAATATTATAATATTGGCCCGATATTTGACCAGCTCCGAACGGTGCCCAAAAATTACAGAAAATAGAGAATATTATCCTGAGACGTAATATGAAGACGGTTTGTAGAAATTCAAACCGGTTTGCAAATTAAAAATCCCGGAGTGTCTCGCCGATACGGGCGACACCGGTTTGGCCGGATTTTCGATAAATTCAGAAAAATCCCCAAAAATACCCGAACGTAGCTAATACGATTCTAAGACACCTGATGAAAGCGGATTTTCAAAATTCTACTCCGTTTGTGAAATAAAAATCGGAAGACCGGCTATCGGTATCGGTCGACACCGACTACGGATATTTTCCAAATTAATCCAGAAAAATTTCCAGAAAATCCTGAAAAATCTCAAATATTAGAAAATGATTTTAGAAACTGAAATCAGCTCAATTGGATTACTACGGAGGTCAAATCAATTTTTGTACGTCGTATCGCGTACCGATACGGTGATACGTACACCGGGGATCAGGGGGTTACAAAAGACATATGTAATGTGTAATATTTTATCATATCCTGTGATGACTTTGTATTTGTACTTTTAAGTTGGCATATTATGAATACCACGCTTTGTGTTGTACTCTGATCTTTGTTGTACTATATGCTTAGCGTATATACGTGGGGGCACTTTCTGACCTACGTATATACGTCGCAGTGACGTCCCCGTATCCGTGGGATCGGGGCGTTACAGTTCTTTTATAAGTAGACACCAGATCAGTACTTTTATGGCACCGTCAGAGGTTGGATGTATACGGTAGAAGTGCAGAGATGCTTTAGTCCTGAGTTAGTTGTTCAGTCGATTTGGGGAGAACAGCTCATAGTTATCCATATCTTGATTGGCATAATCCTCATTCCTATCTTTTTGTGTTCATTTCACCCCTTATCGAAATTGCGAGGACGCAATTTTTTGTAAGGTGGATGGAGTGTAACACCCCGCTCCCCGAATACGTACTTAGTTGCGTATTCAGATTCTTTGATCGTATTTTTGATTTACTTCCTGTATTTGTTTTGTATTATGAATTATTCATATGATCGTATTGCCTTGGATTCGGATTTGTGAACTCGGAGTCAGCCCTAGTCTGAACCGGGGACTCGATCCTAGTAGACTTCTCAATTTGATCTTTTTGTTATTCCAAATTGACCGATTTCAGTTTTAAATACTGTTTTCCAATATTTTGGATTTTCTATGATTTTTTGGAATTTTCCTGAATTAAGTTGAAATTCTTCGAAACCGGTGTCGACCAGTACCGCTGACCGATTCTCGGATTTTTAAATTACAAACGGAGTTGAATTTTAAGAAACGGCTTTCCAGTAACTTCTTAAAATCACCTTTTCTATCTAAACACTTTTTCTGAGAATTTTCTAAATTTATCAAAATTTCACTGGATTGGGTGTCGGCCAGTATCACTGGTTGATTCCAGGAATTTTAATTTACAATTGGAATCAAATTTCTAGATTCCGCTTTCATATTACTTCTTAGAATTATAATTTCTTCTTTCAGACATTTTCTGGGATTTTTCAGATTTTATCAAAATCTGGCCGACCCGGTGCAGACCGGTATTGACGGTCGACCTTATGATTTTTATTTTGAAAATGAGATTGAATTCCTGAAAACCGATTTCACCAAAAATCTTTTTATAATATTTATTATTTTTGAGAATTTTTGGAAAGCTTTTCAAGTTACTTTATTTTGGGGATTTTTCCGGAGTTTTCGGTGTTTTCCCAGATACCGGAATAGTATCCAGATATTTTCCCACTTTTTCTCTCTCCTCGCCAAACGCGAGCTTCACTCCTGGGATTTTGCATTTAATGCGGAGATCCTCTCCATGCTGCATTTAATGCACTGCCAATCAATTCCAATCAAGTCAAATCTGACTTTTGTCCTTTTGTTAAACGCAGTTTTTGCACCTTCCCTGGACGCGACTTTAAATTCCCGCGTTTGGCCCATTTTGGCCTAAACGCAGGCTTTCTTTTGGGCTGCGTTTGGGTGGGAGACGCAGCTTCTTTAATGAAACGCAAGTTTCATTGTAATGATGGGAATAGCAACATTTTTATATTATTTTCTCCATTATATAAACCCCACCTTCCTTTCTCTCTCTTACATTATCTTTTCTTCCTTCTCCTTTGTTTCCAACAGCCACCAACAGAGAGCTATTGGCAGCCATGGCTTTGCCTTGGCCGGCCACTTTCCCACCACCTTCACCTTCCATTTCCACCACCATTTCTTCCACCAACACCACCTCATTCTCCTCCATCTCTTCCTTCATTTCAACAACAACAACCACCATAACACCATCTTTTCCACCTTCTTCTTCCTCATTTCTTCACCATGAACCCATTAAGCTCCAAAGTTTCACCACCCTCTCCACCACCGTATACACCACCTTGGCCACCAACGACCGCGCCGTCTTCATCTCCTCGTCGTGCTCTTTCCGATGACCTATAGCTTCGCTCCCCGAAGCTTCGTTTCCAAAACTCCAACTTTGGATATTGAACTGGACTTGCACCATCAACCTCTCTCCTTCTCCTTTAGGGCCGGCCACCTCCGTTGGATTGGGGGCCGTGCTCTTCATCATCGGCAAGACTCCGGGGCCGGTACCCTCCTTTGGATTGGGGCCGAGCTCTTCTTCGTAGGCAACGTCTCCGATGATTATTCTGGTAATCGTTCACGATTATTCCAGTAATCAGTTCGGTGACAATTGCAATGACACCACCACCAAAGAGATCACCTTTTCCCTGTCTCTCTCTTTCTATCTGTTGATTGTTAGACGCGGATCTCACTCCCGCGTCCAGGCAATTCCTTACGCGAGTCTTCGCGTTCTTGGTATCTGTTTAACGCGATCTACGCGTTCTTGTATCGATGCAACGCGGATCCCATGCCCGCGTCTGTGTTCTATTCATTTTGTCGTGACGCAGAGTTTATACTCGCGTCCGCGTTCTCCTCGCGTCCTGATTTGAACACGGGTCTCGAACCCCGCGTTTGTGGCACCTTCGCGACGCGACTTCCGCGTTTGTGACTTCCGCGTCTGCTATTTCCTGCGTCTGGTATTTCCCGCGATGCGATTCCCGCGTCTGCGACCCTCACATCCCATGCTCAAACCCGCGTTTCCCTGTGCACACTCCAATTCCATATACTTCTCTCTCCCTGGACTTCTTCCTTACTTTCTCTCTAACGCACTGACGCGTCGATTTCCTGGATTCCGGATATCAGAGATTTCACTAAGATTTAGGCGAGTGATCTCGCTATCCTCTTGCCTTACTATTTTATTGGTTATGCGAGTGTTCTCGCTTTCCCCTTTGACTTTCCTATTTCATTGGTCGACTTGTATTATTCATGACTTATGCTGTTTGGAACTAACGCCTTCTTTGATTGTGTTCAACTATTATTCTATTACTTGACAAACTTGATATGTTAATATTTGACATGCTTTTGCTTGATACTCACCATCTGCATGCTAATGCCTATCACCTGTTTATATTACTTGACAACTGTTGTACCATCACCTGACACCCGACTTGCTACTTGTCACTGGCTTCTGATTATAACATGACTTGTTATCTGCTATGTCATGACTTGCCACTGGACTATTTCAATCTCTTGACATGATTGGTCACCTGCCAAATATCATCCTCCTGTCATGCTATCACTTGACACCCGGCATGATATACTTGACTCTCATGATTATCACGGTAACGGGAATGATGACTTGACATCTTGATAGTACAAACTGTACACCTGATACACATGTGATACATTATAGTACGAACCAGTACTCCTGATATACCTGTATTCATGACATTCCTGACTTGTTCTTGCTCATTCCCGGAATCTGATAAATCATAAAAGGAACAACTTGCATCGGGTCGGGGGAAACTCGCGGCTATCAATATGTGTTCGTGTTTACAGTGGTATTAGGCATGTTGTGCAACTAAAACTTCCGGTCTGACCTGTGGGCCTCCAGGCGACCGAGGGGAGTGCTGGCTCCCTCCTTCCTGGTACCATCATGATAAGGGCATACATAAGTCCCTCCTGTTTGCCTTGCGGCGGGTTCCGTCACCAAGCAACGGAACAATCCTGGGCCGTGGTCCCGGGTATGTACGGGACCCACTGTAAACATAGTTCGTTGATACCCCCGCTGGTTTCCAATAACAACCTCGCTTTACTCGGATATGGATCTATGTGTGCTGGGACGCTAGTTCACATAGCTAGATATCAGGGTAAGACGAGTAATAATAAAGCGTCAAGATAATAACCGGCTCTTTAAGTTGTAAGTAGAGGTATGTGGAATGGGACGCATACTGAAGCCTGCGACTTAAACGGCTATGAATCTGTGATATGCCTTACCATATTCGCCTGTCCTGGATTTTACTTCGGATTTTCGGTTTTATGAGTATTATCGTATTAACTGCTCAGGCTCTGCCTTATCCCTTGTATCCACCTGCCTCCTGTTCATTTTCTTATCATGCCCTGAGTACAATTGGATTGTATGTGCTTGGATTATGGTGACATGAGATAAAGGTATATAGATGAGGGTTTCCTTGTTTGGATTATTCCTTCGACGTACTAGTCTTATGGAGCTGTGATCTGAAACCATACAACCAGATTTGCTCGTCCTCGGCTTTATTTGGTTTATCGCTTTACTTATACTTACCCGTGCTCGCCATTTGGCTTTTGTATCACCACTCGCCTGGGGAGTTTCATCTGACTCCCCTGGATCCTCATGTCCAGGTCTTGGAGCTTGGAACATGTCGGAGCTTGGAGCGTGTGGATTCTCCCAGTTGCTGATCAGAGTGGCGCAGCGGTAGCGTGGGTCTCCAGCTGACCGTTCAGAGCTCTATCCTTCCAGGCCCCCTGTGTGCCTCTCGAGTTTTCCTTTTGTAAACTCGTGAGTGCCCTTTTTACTGTTCCTACATGTACATCCCTTGTATTCTCGCAATTGCGCCATTCTGGTGATGTAATATTATTATAATATCGGATCACCTCTGGTGATAACTTTGTAATTGTACTCATAGGTTGGAATGTATAATGCACCACTTGCTTCCGTACTCTGATTCTTGCCTGTACTGATGCTTAGCGTATATACGTGAAGGTACTTCTGACTTGCGTATATACGTTGCAGTAATGTCTCCGTATCCGCCAGGATCGGGGCGTTACAAGGTGTCAAGTGATAATATATCAAGTACCGGTGTCAGATATTAAGTGTCAGGGATCAGGTGTCAAGTATAACATGTCAAGTACCGGTGTCAGATATCAAGTGTCATGGATTATGTGTCAAGTATAACATATCAATGTTAGATAATTAACATGTCGGTGTCTGGTGAGTTGAATACAGAGTACAACATCATATATCAACTCATATAGCGATGTATCATGTACTAAAAGCTACAATAGCAATTGTTAGGCATGTAACGGTAGTAATAAGACATCTACATATCAATATATCATGCAATAAGCGTTAGAGTAGCAGTTACTAAATATGAATTGACGATAACAAGGCACTCGCCTAAAATCGGAACGCAATACTGAGTTAAAATACGGGAAGTCCGCGAACACGTGCGAGCATACTACCAATCCATATATTAAAATATATATTATATATTAGAGAGAGAATGAGAGAGGAGAGAGAGGAGAGAGAGAGAGGAGAATTAGTTAGAGAGAGAAAGAGGCTAAGAAAGAGAAAGTGAGAGAGAGAGAGAGAGTTGTAGGGGAGAGAGGGGGAGTGTGTGTTGGATAAAGTGGGGTAATTAGGAAATGTAGGGAGGATAAAAGTGGAAAGAAGGGAAAAAGGAAAGGAAGAAAAGAAGGAAAGGAAGGAAGGAAAGAAAGAAAGAAGAAATGAGAGGGGAGTGAGGAGGTGACCGGCAGTACCGACGATGTCTGATGAAATCGGATTTGAGAAATTCAATCTGATTTTTAAAGTAAAATCCTGAAATCTTCCGGCAATACCGGTCGATACCAAAATCGGTGAAATTTTGATAAATTCAGAAAAATTCTAAAAAATGTATTTAGATAGAAAATGAGATTTTAAGAAGTAATGTGAAAGTTATTTCTAAAAATTCAATTTCATTTGAAAACTAAACATTCGGGAATCAGTCAGCGATGCCGATCGACACCGGTTTGAAGATTTTACAGAATAATTCTGAAAAATTTCAGAAAATCATGAAAAGTCTAAAATATTGGAAAACAGTGTTTGAAACTGAAATCGGTCAAATCAGACTACCAGAAAGGTCAAATCAGGCAGTATGCTGGTATCGGGTTCCTGGTCCAGGTCAAGGCTGACTCTAGGTCTGAGAATCTAGATCCGATACAAAATAACATGAGTAATCACAACCCAAAAAATTACTGGGAAAAAATTGAAACAATATGGTCGAAAAAAATTGGGACACACATCTGGGTTTGTATCCCGGGAACGGGGTGCTACATCAATCTTCATCATCAGGTCGATGTGGGGATTGGAAAAGGGACGATATGCCTCTCCCGGGGGTCTCAAGGGGCTGAGTCTCCAGAACAATTTTTTTTTGGGATCAACCTTTTGCAGATCTTGTTTTTTCGTGCTCATGATGAGTTTTATTTGTATTTGTGATGAATCTGATATTTAAATCTGGAAAGCATTATGATCATTCAATGTCGGTGAACAGGAATCTGCTGATGATGGCAATGCTGATATAAGGGCTGCAACTCATGATCGCAGTCGTCTGTGAAAACTACGACTATGATCGTAGTCTTTTATTAGAAGACCGTGACTACGGTCACAATTTTTTTATTAATTGAAAATTAAGGTATTTTGTGAGGACTGCAATCATTGTCGCAGTCCTAATATATATTTAAAAATTGTGATTTTTGTAAGGACTGTGATCATGATCGTAGTTCTAATAAAAACTAAAAAATAAAGCATTTTTATGAGGACCGCGAACATGTCGCAAGCGTATAAACGATCATGATTGCAGTCTTATAAACACTCAGAAATATAATATTTTTATGAGGACTGTGAAAGTTGCAGTCTTAATAAAAACTCAGAATATGACATTTTTGTGAGGGTTGCGAACTTCGATCCTCATCTTAATACTGCGAGAAGCATTTAAATCTTTTTCACCATGCGTATCCTTTTATAAAAAAAAAAAAAAGAAGTGGCTGAAACGAATTAAATTTACGATTTGACATAGGTGGCTGAAATGAAATCCCCCATTTAAATATGGTTCAAAAGTTTAAAATTATGAATGAAGAAATTTCCACCTATTAACACCATTAAATATTGTTTGGCATATTCTTTTAATTTTAACTGATTTTATTTTTCAAATTTAGACAAAATTGACCAAATCCTCTGAGATCTTGCCGAATTTGCTTTTATACTAATGCAACTCCATTTATCAAACTATTTTTGACCACTTGACCTTCTTACTATGGGGTTAGAATCCTCTGCAACCAGGTTGTAGGATTTTTCTTACAACCCAAAATCCCAGCCAACCACGTGTCCATGTGGTTAGGAGAGAGAAACTCAAACCGAGGGATAACTCTGTTAATTTTCCTTCTACTCTGCTAAATACGATCTTTTAAGAATGTATTTTAAAAAAAATCGCGACTTATTTGGTGAAGAGAGAGAAACTCAACAAATATGGAGTTTTAGCACAGGATAAAAAATCGACATTTTCTTAAATACTTGGTTAAAATTATCGCAATTTAATTTTATGCGTCGAGCATTTAAAACATGCCACAATTTATTTTTATTCCAAACACAAAATCCTAGTTTTGTGTGAGCTTCTCTTTTCTTGTCAAATAAATCAGGATTTGTTTTAATCCAAACTCAAAAAGATCGGGATTTAACAAGTTTTTTTTTTTTTTTTCCTTTCTGTCGTGCAATTTAGAAAATTATGATTTATTTTTATCCAAAACTTAAACTTTTAGTTTGATTTGAATTTATCACTCCTCTCAAAAAAGAAATCTGGATTTCTTGGCCTAAACTTTATGTAGGAAGAGAGAGGAAGTCGCGAGGAAGTCAAGGAACTCGACGACGACAAGGAAGCAACGAAGAATCAGCAACAGCAACAGCAGCAGGGGACCGGTCGACTGGTGTGCACCAACGTGCACAGGCTGTTGCGGTCGACCGCCCGGTCGACCGCAGATGGAGAGCGGTCGACCGACTGACATTGCCTAATTCTCGGTTAGGCACGGTCGACCGGCACGGTCGACTGGTGCTTGGGTCGGTCGACCGACCGGTCGACCGACAGGCGTATTCGGGCTGATTCGGGAAGTTTTCTGAATTGGAAACCAGCCCAATAAGGAAGCTGATTCTCTTAGGATTTCTTTGGGTATATAAGAGATGTAGAGTCCTCTTAATATGTATTGCTTGCAATTTTGTATTGATTATCAAATCAATAAAGAAATCTCTCTTCCTTGCCCCGAGGACGTAGGCGAAATTGGTCGAATCTCGTTAAAATCTTGTGTTTGTGTTCTTCTCATTGTTCAATTGTTCTTTACTGTTGGTAGTACTTCTATATTGCATCTTGGCTTAAGGGTTCCTCTAAGTGGTCGTTGATCTGCGCACAACAAGTGGTATCAGAGCATCCCAGGTTCGTCGTGAGATCATCTGGCGATTCGAAGGGCATTTGTTGCTGATTGGCGGAGATCGTATGTCGATCTCAGATCAGCGTTGGGACTGTTTGTGGGATTGTGTGTCGATCTCAGAACAGCGCGTGAAGTGCTCAAGGAATCAATTTGAGGAGTAGATCTATTCAGAAACTCATCTAGGGTTTCGTGAGGAGGTAAAGATCTGATCTTTATCAAAAATTTGTTTATCTAACTTCTTTGATTTTTGCATTACATAGAGGATCTAGTCAAAGAGATGGCTGAAGAAAGTACATCTGTGAGAACCATGAATCCACATCCGCGGATTGATGTGGTGAAATTTAATGGCACGAACAATTTTGGCATGTGGAGGTGCGAGGTAATGGATGCGCTGAATGCATCAAATCTTGAAGACACTCTACTCTTGGAGAAGAAGCGAAGCACAACCACTCAAGAAGAGTGGGATAAGATGAACCGATCATCATGTGGCTTAATCAGATCGTGTCTAACACAAGACATTAAATACCTTGTGTTATACGAAACATCTGCGAGGCAGTTGTGGGAGATCCTAGAAAGAAAGTATCTGATCAAAAGTATTAAATCCAGACTACAGCTGAAGAGCAAGCTGTATGGGTTTCAGAGGAAGAAAGGATGCTCCGTAAATGAACATCTGAATCGCTACACAAAGCTTCTTACGGATTTGGTTAATGTGGATGTCGAGGTAAATGAAGAAGACAAAGCGGTAATTCTCTTGAACACTTTTCCTGCAGAGGAGTATGAGACTTTTACTTTAACCTTCATAAATGGTAGACAGTCCCTTAACTATCATGAAGTGTCGTCTGCTTTGGTTAATTTTGAGACGAGGAGAAAGGAAAGACAAGTCTTCTCAGGCAAGCACATCAGCAGAGGCACTAGCAGTAAGAGGCAGAGGTTCACATAGGAAGGGTAAAGATGATCGAGAGAGATCGAAGTCCAGGCCAGGTTATATAGATCTGAAGAAGAACCAGTGTGCCTTCTGCAGAGAATTAGGGCACTGGAAAGTTGACTGTCCAAAGGCCAAACGGAAGAAGAAGGAGTGTAAGACTGAGGCAAATCTTGTAAAAGTGGTCAGTACTCAAGGCAGTACCTCACAGGCAGATGGATCAGACTCGAACTCGTCGGTATTCTCGTTCTCTATCACTACTCCTATCATTGGCTACTCTGGAGATAATGAGTGGATATTGGATACTGGTGCTACATACAATGTGTGCCCGAATAGGGATTGATTTTCTAGCTTTGAGAAGCTGGAGGGACAATCGTTATGGGCGATGATCATCCATGTATCATAAAAGGTGTAGGAACAATTTAGATCAAGATCTTCGATGGGATGATACGAGAACTAAACGAAGTGAGGTATGTACCTCAACTGAAGAGAAACCTTATCTCTGTTGGAGCTTTGGAGACATTGGGTCTTGTGGTGTCAATAAAGGAAGGAGTCCTTAAGATGACCAAAGGCTCGATGGTGGTATTGAAGGCCATTCGTCGGAACAATCTTTACTACTTGAAGGGTAGTACTGTTACAGGGCAAGTGGCGGCTTCTACTGATTCAGATGAAGACTCAACCAGGCTATGGCATATGAGGCTGGGACACACAGGAGAAAAGACTTTGCAAGCTCTTGCAAGATAAGGATTATTGAAAGGTGCCGGAACCTGCAAGTTGGAATTTTGTGAACATTGTGTCATCGGAAAGAAGACCAAGGTAAAATTCGGCACAACAACTCTTTGCACCAAGGGGATTCTGGATTATTTTCACACTGACACTTGGGGACCTACCAAGACTGCATCAATTGGAGGTAACCACTACTTTGTGTTTTTTATTGATGATTATTCTAGGCGTTGTTGGGTATATACCATAAAGCACAAAGGGGAAGTCCTAAAATTATTTGTGAAGTGGAAGAAGAATTTAGAGAGAAGTACGGGAAGGAAAATCAAGATCCTCCGTTCAGATAATGGAGGAGAATATAAGTCAGATCCTTTCCTTCAGCTATGTCTTGATGAGGGCATAGAGAGGCACTTCACAGTGAGGGAAACACCGCAACAGAACAGGGTAGCAGAAAGGATGAATAAGACTTTGCTAGAGATATAGATTTTTAAACCTTCATAATTATCACTTCTTTTTTAACCAACTAGGCGCGCCCAAATGTCAAGTGCAGAAGCGCTTCTCAGTGGTGAAAGACGCAAATGCCCCACAATAATTGCCTCAAAAAAGCAGACGCTCAGAAAATGCGGACGGCTGGTTAGAAAACTGCGACAATACCCAATTTCTAAGTCTTTATTAGGACTGCGATTATGATCACAATTTTCACAAAAATGTCATGTTTGTAAGTATTTATAGGGCTACGATCATGATCGCAGTTCTCTTTATGATCGCTGTCTTCATAAAAATATCATGTTTTTGAGTTTTTATTAGGACTGAGATCATAATTACAGTCCCCACAAAAACACAAATTTTAGTCTATATTGAGATTACGACAATGATCGAAGTTCTCGCAAAATACCCTAATTTTTAATTAATAAAAGGAGTGCGATCATAGTTCCAGTTTTCTAAAAAAAGAACTGCGACTAAAAGCAGTTCTTAAAGAGGACTGCGATTATGAGTCCCAATCTTCATATCAGTTTCACCATTATCAGCAAACTTCTGTTCGCCTACATGAATAATGTTCAATACTTTTCAAATCTAAAAATCAAATCGATCACAAACACAAACGAAACTCATCACAAGCAAGAAAAAACGAGATCTGCAAAACGTCGATCCCAAAAAAATTTGGTCCGGAGCTCCATTCGCTGAGAACCCCAGAGGGGCTCCCTGCCCCCTTTCCAACGCCCATGACGATCGAACCGTGTAGGTCGATCTGCGAATTACTTTTCGTGAAGGCAAGGTTGAGGTGAGAGCAACGTCGGGCGTAATGAGAAAGAGTAAAAGAGGAAATGAAAATATATAAAAAAGTAGTGTTTGGGAGGAATCAATTTATGCTGACGTGGATGTAGCTGTAGCAAATACAAATAGAGATGTAAGTCTTTTTCTCAATTATGAAGAAAGTAGGTGGCTGTAGCGAAATTTTCTCAAATAAATTATGATTTTTTTTAATCCAATCTAAAAAAGTGGCATTTAACAGACATAAGGAAAAGTTAACAGAGTTATCTTCCGGCTTGAGTTTCTCTGTCCTCCACATGACACTATTTGCTAAAATTTCGGAGTGTAGGAAAATCCTACAACCGAGGTTATAGAGGATTCAAACCCCTTATTGTAATATCAATGAAATATATATAAATTTAATAAATGAATAACTCTACGCAAAGGCAAAACTAACCAAACTCTTGATTCTGGAGGCTAATTTTTTTTTTCCTTTCTTTTTTTGGCCAAAACAATAAAATAGAAAAAGAAACTACTTAAAAATGAAAATCTTTTTCTCTCTTAAATTGTTTGGTATACAAATTTATTTTATGATACAATGCATGCCACCCGCCTACCCTAACGTGTTCCAAATGAAACAGACACTTGATTCATGCGAGGCCGAGATGTAGATTTTCTGCACGATGAAAACAGTATACCGATCTACTAATTAATCACAATTGTTTATTGTAATATGAGTATAAATGACACTCACACTTGAGCTTATATATTACACTCATTCTCAAAATGAATCACAATCATATTTTTATAATGATATAATTTTAATTGATCAGCAAATCAATTCACAAACTTTCATCATTAAAGAAAACCTAGTTACCATAGGTATGTGGCCCAAAAAAAAAATTGGGAAGAAGAAAGATCAACAGGTCAAATACATAATAAAAAACACAATAAATTTACATGAAAATTCAAATCGAGAAAATCGCAGAGCTGCACGCAAATCCATCATATTATTAGAGAGATTACAAGAGAAGAAGAGAACCTCACAATAGCTCTGTATTTACAATGACATACATTTCCTTAACCCTAACGACGACACATCTTTTTTTATAAAAAAACTAGAGTTATAAGTTATGAAATTACTAAATTGCCCTTGACCCGTTCCCTAAGTTTCACGGGATACAAAGCTTCCAAACTGAACCGATTCTCCCCTATGCATCTCTAAGGTGACTCTGCACTTTCACTTCGGAGTGCTCATCTGGAGTGATATCAAACTGTTTCTTCAGAGCAAGATTTTGACCTTACCCTCAACCTGAAACTCCGAACTAACCCAACTTCTTACCAAGAGGTGCTTCATCCTCGCTCCGAGATTTACTAGAGAGACTTTTCAAAATAATTTTGGTCCGAAGGCTCCACTCTCGTGGGAGCTCCGCCCCCTTCCAACACCCATGATGACCTACGCAGGTTGATCCGCGTAATAACTATGCACAAGGCAACAAATCGTCACGACGACAATTAAGCTCCACAGCTTAGCACATATCACCTCGATATTGGTGATACTCGAAGGGTCCATATGATTTTGTGTTAGGTACGCTAGTGGATAAGTCTCACCTGGGTATAAAAATTATTTTTCTTCGATTAATGGCCTTTTTGAAGTACTCGGGTCACCATCCCAAAAGACTAGTCTGTTAGGTGGAGTTGCCCAAATCC
Source organism: Agave tequilana (assembly GCA_038442645.1). Taxonomy (NCBI): domain Eukaryota; kingdom Viridiplantae; phylum Streptophyta; class Magnoliopsida; order Asparagales; family Asparagaceae; genus Agave; species Agave tequilana. The sequence goes on from JAVJIF010007660.1 coordinate 120,316, forward strand.
TTATAAACCCAAGACCATCCCCACGTCTAGCCGATGTGGGACTATTTGTTCGACCCAAATCCTAACACTTTTATGCATAAATGTTTGTGATAATGTGTGTCATGACTTTCACTTCACTTAGAGAATCCAAATCCATATTTTACAACTAAACTTCTCAAATTTTAAACGATATGAACTGCCTGCTGAGTCAAGAATCCTCCCTCCATGCACCGAACTCCAATGATTTGTGTTATGCATGCAGGGTCTAATATGTAATTCAAATCCTAGTACACGTGTTCAAAAGTGACCAGCTGACGTGTCAATTTCCCAACTTTTAGTACCATGAGTTGAGCATCAAACTATCCCCAAACAAATACAGTCAGCACATGATGAGGTCAGCTCTTTGTATGGTGTCGTGAATTGTGATCAGATTCTCTTGCTAACCTTTTGCCGCTCTAAGTGCCAATAGAAGGACACGCGTATACTTGGAAACTAAAATAGCAAAATGAAATAAAAACATCAAAATCATAAAATAATTAAGGGGTTTTAAAAAAAAGAAATACAAAATTTAAAAATAATTTGAAAAATCGATCTCCCCCAAAATATTTCCAAAAATCAATCACTGACACGCCTGTTAGCACCACGTCAGCGAGGTCATTTTGCCCCGCCAGCTTATTTTTTTTCGTCTAGAGTTGACAATCTCGAACGAAAAATTTGTTTTTTTTTACTTTTTCTTTGTTGTCAATCTCAGACAAAACAATTATTTATTTTTGCCTTTTTCTTTGTCTGGAGTTACTAACTCTGGATGAACTCTCTCTGTCCGTTGTTGCCAGTCTTGAACGAAAATAAATAAAATGAAGAGAAAGTTCTTGTCATCAAGTTTTTTGTAGTACATTGGCGAATATTCCCGTCTGTCACGTGGGTGACGCTGGTTCGATCCCAACCATAGTGATATTTTCAACACTCATTTTTATTTTCCAAAAATAGTAAAAATAAAAGAGTTGAGATTGCCAACCCTTGACAAAAAAAGCGAGTTAAAAAAAAGAAAATTCTTCATCTGGGTTTGCCAACCCAGAGAAAGGAAAAAAAGATTAAAAAATTAAAATTGTTTTGTCTTAGGTTAGCAACTCCGGACAAAAAAAAAGCTTAAAAAAAAAATTTGTTCATTCTGGGCGTAGGCAACTCCAAACGAATAAAAACCCGATTTGTCACTAGCACGCATGCCATACATGCGCGGTGAAATATCCTTCTCCCACGTGTGGCGTGTCGGTCAGTTTTTGAAAATATTTTTAAAGAGATCAATTTTAGAATTACTTTTAAAATATATATTTTTTCAAAAAATTGCCCAATAATAAATGAAACGAGTAGATATTGTCACCTCATATAATATCGCGTATTTGATAACAAAGGAAACTTTAACTCCCCAATTCCCTCTTCGCCGCCGACCCGCCCGCCCCCCCAGCCCCAGCCGCCAGCCCCACCTCCCCCCCCCCCCCCCACACACACACACACACACACACAAATTCCCTCCCAAAAACAGAGAGCAAAAGAGGAAAAAAACAGAGTAAATTTGGGAACGGAAACTAATGAATAAAACTTTTCCTCAATATAAGAAGAAAAGGAAGGAGAAAGAGAGGACCTTGTGATTCTTTTCTTCTCTCTTCTCCACGTCGCCTTTTCCCTTTGCTCTTCTTTATTACGAGTCTTCGCCTGTTGCATTAGCTTTCTTTCTCTCTCTCTCTTCTCCCCCTTTGTGTTTCTTGTTTGGTTTTTAGAGAGAGAGAGAGAGGGAGAGGGGGGAGAGAGATGAAGAAGGGAGAGGAGCAGGCAAGATCTCTGTTTGGGTTTTCATTGACAGAGAGGCCAAAGTGGCAGCAATTCCTCATTTGCTCTTCTGGCTTCTTCTTTGGCTATCTTGTTAATGGTGTTTGTGAGGTATGTATGAATGCATCACCATGGCTAACACAAAAAGGAAAAAAGATAAAGAAAAAAAGAAAACCAAATTTTAGTTTTGTTTCTTGTTCATTGTTCAAATCAGTATCTGGTTTTTCTTCTTGCATGTTTGTGATGTCAAAATTGGCATCTGGGTTTTTGTTCTTGCATGCATTAGCCTCCTGTTTCTTTGTTTTTTTTTCTTGATGAAGTTCATTTCATTTTTTTTTTTTTCAGGAATATGTCTACAATCGATTGAAATTCAGGTAAGGTCAAATTTCTTTGAACATGCAATCTGATTTCAATTGATGGGTTTTTTAGTTTTCTGATTTTTTTAAAAAATATTTATTGGTTGTTTCTTTTATGGTAGTAGTTATGGTTGGTACTTCACCTTTGTGCAAGGGTTTGTGTACTTAGGGTTGATATATCTTCAAGGGTTCACAGTGAACCAGATGGTGAATCCATGGAAGACATATGTGAAGCTCTCGGCCGTGCTCATGGGATCTCATGGCCTCACCAAAGGGTCCTTGGCTTTCCTCAACTACCCTGCTCAGCTCATGTTCAAATCTACCAAGGTCTCTCCATTGTTCCCATCCACATTTTTTTCCGAACTTAGAATGTACTTGTTTGCAACTAAGATTAAACGGTATCGGAATGAAAAATGATTGAATTTCTTTTCTCTTGATTGATTAATGAGGAAAGTGATGTAGAGGAAAAATCAGGAAAAGTTTGATTTGTATTGTTAAAATTCATGTCAACTCTATCCAACTTTAGTTAGCGAAAACGAAAGAAGAGAGTGGCATTTATTTTTGTTCCTTTCTCTTCTCGTATTTTCTTGTTTTCCATCACTTTCTATTGACCCATACTTAGAATTATTGCTTCCTTGGTTGGCAAAGAGAGAATTAACTTCATTGTTGAAAAAGTTGCATTGGCGGTATAGATTTGATTCGTTCATGATTCTGTTTGTTTCGTGTTGGTCGGTGTTTTCTGATATGTAACAAGTACCGTGATCAAGATTGCACATGGTTGAAGGATAAATGATTCTTTCATTCAACATAAATGAAGATTTTGGACCCTATACTTCATGTGGGTTATTGGTTTATTTTTTGCCGCATAGGGGAAGAGAAAATGATGGAAAGGAATTGCATTTATATCTCTATCTTCTTTCTTCTTGCTTTCATTTCTCTCCCATCACGTTCTTTGATACCAAAGCATTTACTGTCCCATTAATCCTTGTTATGAGAGCTACTCTTTTTCTTTTAAGAGCAATTCGGCATTTATATGCTTTTAAGAAGTAATCTTGTCTCTATCTTCTTTCTTCTTGCTTTCATTTCTCTCCCATCATGTTCTTTGATACCAAAGCATTTACTGTCCCATTAATCCTTGTTATGAGAGCTACTCTTTTTCTTTTAAGAGCAATTCGGCATTTATATGCTTTTAAGAAGTAATCTTGTCTATTTATTCTTATTTAGTTTTATAAATTTGTCATATAGCAGGTAACATTGTTAAAGAGCTACTGTGAACAGTAATTAGAATTCTCTCATACGAAATACGCCATACTGCTTTCTAACGTTGAGGATGCTTTTCATCTCCATAGAAATTATACTTTTTAATCTTCTGTGTTTGTTGATAATGGTTGTGGATAATGGAAATATCTTGTCTAACAAATAGCATGAGAGGACTAGTGATCTTCTTCTTATTCAAATTTTCAAAGAAAAAGGAACCACAAGCATTAGTAATAGATTGAATGTTTGGGTTTTTTTAATTTGATTTCTTTGGAAAGCAAATCTATTCTTCGTAAAATGACCTTCTTTGGTGTCAATTTAGGTGTTGCCTGTGATGGTTATGGGGGCTTTCATTCCTGGGCTTCGACGGAAATATCCAGCCCATGAATATGTTTCTGCTGTACTCCTTGTGGTAGGGCTAATACTCTTCACCTTGGCGGATGCCCATACGTCACCTAATTTCAGTGTTGTTGGTGTCGTGATGGTGTCCGGTGCACTAGTCATGGATTCCTTTCTTGGTAATGTGCAAGAGGCCATCTTTACCATGAATCCTGAAACGACTCAGGTGATTCGCACCCCCTCTTTAATCTTATTCTTCTTTGTTCTTTTATTTAGTCGCTTTGATTGACATGCATGTGGTGCTTTTAGTTGATACTTTCTGCTACTGTCAAATATTGTTCATGCTAAAAGTGAGTTTTTGCCGACTCAGATGGAGATGCTCTTCTGCTCAACTGTAGTTGGCCTGCCTATGTTGATCCCACCCATGATTTTAACTGGAGAGCTATTCAGGGCGTGGAATTCCTGCTCGCAGGTATTCTTCGTTTCATACAATTATTGGTGTGGAAGAATGAGAAACAATAATGTGTTGCAAAGAGTATTGAAATCCTTGGTAACCAGATTTTTATGTTCCTCTACTAATGCACCTATAAATTTTTGCTTCTTTCTTGTAGTTCACATGCAATTCTCAATCTATCAAGCCCCTTTTTCTTTCAAATATTTAGAACTATTTGTCAACTATTTAACTTTTTAGAGATCGTAATTAGTTTACTGATTTTGCAATTTCCAAGTCTAATATGGGCATTTCTTGAGTAACTTCTATAGGAGGTCAAATTAAATATAGAAGCAAGATTCATGCATACAGGAGTAATTTGCATTTGAAACAGTAGATGTTTTGTAGACTACTCTCCGCGATGGAAAGCAAGAGAAAGACTTCATAGGAATTTAGTAATTTGTTCCGATTCAAGTTGAGCAAACATTGTTTGATTCCTGGGTATACACAGTGACTATCTTCTCTACAAGAGCTCGACATCTTAAAACATGTAAATCTAAAAAATAACTGGACCGTTCATTTTACTTCTGGCCTTTGGTTTATGTTACATCGTCTTATCCTCTGGTAATGTCATTTATCCTCATTCAACAACCTATCATTGCTATGCAGTGAAACATAGAGAGGCCGTTCAAGAGATCAATTCTTTGATCACATTAGTTATAGCAGTTTCAACTGAGCTAACAAAATCCTATCTGAATGCAGCATCTGTATGTTTACGCTGTGCTGGTGTTTGAAGCGATGGCCACCTTTGTTGGTCAGGTGTCCGTGCTATCCCTAATCGCAATATTTGGGGCAGCAACCACAGCCATGGTATGATTGCAATTCTCTCGTTTCTTGATACTTTTCCATCGACTCATGTAACTGCAAGTGTGTCTAGATTATAATTCTTTTTCAGTCTTCTTACCACCTGTGTGATAAATGTATCTTGCTCAGATAACTACAGCGAGGAAAGCAGTGACACTTCTGCTATCATATTTGATATTTACAAAGCCTATGACGGGGCAGCATGGCACGGGCTCATCCTTATTGCCATGGGAATCATTCTGAAGCTTCTTCCAGAAAACAAGGACCCTAGTCCTCGTAAGGTGAAAGTTCAACTGCAACAGAAGCAGCATGAAGAATCCCGAGAGCTAGTAGAGAAAAGGCCTTTAATCTAGAGCCCTGAAGGAGAAGGAAGAACCTTCACTCTTGTAAATTTAGTCTGCAGTCTATTTTAACACCGACAAATGAAATTAGGAGTGTACTTTCTAGGGATGCTGGTCTGTGGATTTTGTTTAGTTTTTTTTTTATTTTTTATTATATGAACTGCTTAGTTTTAAGAGAAAATCAAGGGTGCATCTGTTTCTGTTCCAAATAAAGGAAATAATATTGTTGGAAAGAATAAAATTGCAATGGAGTGAAGATCTGTGTATTTTATGTGAAATTTTTTATATTCAGATGAAATTGAGATGAGAATGCTTGGGACCTGTTAAGAAGTATGAAGCACAAGTCTGTTAGATGAGAAGGCTTCATCAAACAGTCAAAATGAAATTTTCTTACGGGCATTGTGTCAGCTGCATTTATGGTAAATGTAACTTTTCTTTGGGATTTTACTAAATGAATAACTAACATGAATTATAAAAGTTCATCTTTTGGTGCAGAGGTTGATTAGTAGTACAGTTTTTGTTCCATGAAGGTTAAACTAAACTATGAACCAGGTCTTTCTCTGACTTGCGAAGGAAATCGAAGATAAAAATGTGACAAATTTTAAACTGCAGATAGAAGGAGAAAGAACTCATCTTTAATTTATTCAGGACAAAGAATTTGGGTTCTATTTTGTTTATTTTTTCGCCAAATACTGAGTTGGATTCTACATATTAATCCAATGTTTGGTTGGCTTATGCAGGAAATTAAGCATCTGATACCTGGCTTGTACGTGATAACATAGTAATATTCTGAAATATGGACAGCTGTTTCATCAATATATATACATAGTAGATACAATCTGGGTTAAATAAAAATTTTGGCAGCAAAAGTAACTAAAGAGCCGTTTTGCATTCTGTATTTTGGTACAGGATAAAGGGAAAATTCATTTGTAACACAACAATCAATCTTTACAGTATGATCCCTCAAATCGTACAATATGAAGACATTGAAGAACAAAAAAATACAAGTGTATATGATTTTCAGCAATACAGGCATAAAAAGCTGGTCTTCTACAGAAAGAGATGCTAAGAGCTGTCCAATATGAGTAGAGAGCTTCAACGATAAAAATGCTCCCTTTTCTTGCAGAAACAGGTTTTCTACAGTTCACTGCTCTCTTTGTTATTCTCTCAAATAGACAGGCTCCTAAGAATGTACAAAAGCTGCAACAGGAATTATTGGGAAAATGGAGAATTAAACAGTGAATCTTTGAGCTGAATTAAAGCGTGATCCGTTGATAGCAACCAGATAATGGTTGAAGTGTGTTCTCTTTTCATTGGAGATGAACATGTTATATTTACATTTTCAATTCCGTTTCAGAATGAATGTGATATTCAAGTCTAAATTTTGCCTAATTCAAAAGCTAAAGGGGATTAAAGGTAACTCAAACATACAACCCGATATTGGATATGTGGTGAAAGTTTGAAGTGTTTAAATGGAGAAAAATGAGAACAAATGGTGTGTCCCTTAGGTACTTGGAGTTTTCGCGCGCGATTGGGGGAAACCATGCTCACGCACGCGCCGCCCGCCTGGCTCGAAGCTGGGCCTCGGGTCCGGGCGTGGGTGTGTGGGCGTGGGATCTAACCCGGCCCAGTTCTTTTTGAATCAGGCCACACGGATTTGGTGCTACAGCGAGTCTCGACCTGCTCCGCTACCTGCAAGGAACCGCTGCAGCGATTCGTGTCTGGAACGAGCAGTTGCAACGTTCAAGACAGAACCGTTGCAACCGCTCCTTTTCGTCATTCTAAAACACAGAAACAAAAATCATTCTCTCTTCTCCCTCTTACGTTTTCAGATCTCAACGAAGTCAGTCTGAAAAGTCAGATCTTTTTAAGAAAAATCTGAAATAAGATTCGGTCTGAAAGAAGGCTCAGAAAATTTAACAAATTCTTAAATAGAATTGTTGTCTGAATCTGTGACTTCCTAAGATAAATATTCTTCTCTCTCCCTCCTTTCTCTATAGTGGATATTACTCATAAGTTAAGACAAATATTCACCTTGAAATTTGTCTTCGTCATGCTGTATTGATTTTCTGTGAAGGTACTGATTAAGTATAGTTCGACCGCACGGTGATTTGGTAGTGCTATCTAATACAGTGAAGGAGTGTTATATCTTGAGAGACCAGCCTCCAGTAACCCGTTAGCACCGTAGCGGGGGACGTAATTGTCTTAAGGAGATTCGCTACATGCGTACCTCACTCCAATTGCTGTATAAGTAAACTAACATTCTTTATACAGGGGTTATACTAAAATATTTTTGCTCATAAATATTACTATATATTGATACTGACTAATACTGGTCTAATTGGTGTTTAACCAAGGAAGGTAATTGAAAGGTGGTTCTGTAATTAAGAAATGTTCTACTGAACGAAAAACCTGCCACTTGATATTTACCGACCTGACCAATTAGATCGGTGACATTGATTAGTTGTCAGATCTATTCCTGCATCTAACAATTTTAAGACAATTAACGTTCTTGAAGCTACTTGCTATTGTTCTGCTTGAATTATAGAAGATGTCTGAGAAGATAGCACCAGTAAGACACCGAACATGCAAATTCAACATATGCTGATGCCTGCTCCAATTCTTAACCCGAAGTCGGAGAAGTCAGAAAAATTCGATGGCACAGAATTAAAGAGGTGGTAACAGAAGATGCTCTTCTACTTCACCACTCTGCATTTGGTCAAATTCCTGCAAGAGGATTCAAACCCGTAACTGATCGGGACTCAGTTCTTACAGTTGATGCATGGACGCAAGGTGACTTTCTTTGCTGAAACTATATGTCTACAGTCCTATCACAACGGTAAAGAAGTTATGAACAAGTCTTGATAAGAAATACAAGACTGAGGATGCCGATTCCAAGAAGTTCGTCATGGGATAATTTCTGGAGTACAAAATGGTGGACAACAAAGCTGTGATCACTCAGGTGTAAGAATTCTAACTTATCTTATATGAAATAGAGGCTGAAGGTATGATTCTACCTGAAACTTTTCAGGTTGGTACTATCGTGGAGAAACTCCCATCTGCGTGGAGAGATTTCAAGAACTACCTAAAGCACAAGCGCAAGAAGCTAAAGTTGAAAGATCTCATTATGAGGCTTCGGATTGAAGAGGACAACTGAAAGTCCGAGAAAAGGAGCAATAAGAACTCCTATGAATCCAAGACCAATGTGATCGAAGACTCAAAGGGGAAAGCGTCTACGTCCAAAGTCTTGAAGCGGAAGAAGACTGCCCAGGAGTACAAAGATAAGGACCTAAAAGGTAAGAATAAGTGCTTCAAAAGAACTTGCTACTTATGCAACAAATAGGGACACAAGGCGAATGAATGTCGCAGTCGTCCCAAAAAGAACAAGAAGGACCATCCATAGGAAAATCTGATCGACTAAGACAAACTTGATCGACTATGCGTCACCAAGCTTATCAGTTGTCATGTCAGAAGTGAATCTGACAATCAACAATAAGGATTGGTGGGTAGACACTAGGGCTACTCGGCACATTTGCTCTGAGAAATTATTATTATCTGATTATCAAAAATCAGAACATAATGAGGAACTCTCCATGGGCAACTCAGCCGTCTCCAAGGTTGAGAGAAAAGGAAAGGTCATCCTGAAGTGGACATCTGGGAAGGAGCTCACTCTGAACGATGTACTACATGTTTCAGATATCCGTAAGAACCTGATCTCTGAATCAATTCTTAGTAAGAAATATTTTAGAATGGTTTTTGAATTTGATAAATTTGTTCTTACTAAGGGTGGGATGTATATGAGTAAGGGTTATCTTGTTGATGACCTATTTAAGGCCAATATTATTGTAGTGGACAAAATGTCCATGTATCCGCACCCAAAGCTCATAAATAAAAGAAATTCTTCTATTTATTAGCTTGAATTTCCTATTTTATGGTATTCTAGATTAGAGCAGGTAAATTACAAGTCCTTGCATAACTTGTCTAATTTAAAATATATACCTAAACTCAACTTGGAAGAAATTCGCAAGTCTGAGATTTGTTTTGAAGCCAAGTTTGCGAAAAATTCATCTCACTAAATTGATCGAAATAGAGAACCTTTAGAGTTAATTCATAGCGATTTGTGTGACTTGAAATTTGCGCTAACAAGAGGCGGGAAAAAGTATTTTATTACTTTTATTGATGACTGTACAAAATACTATTATGTGTATCTTCTAAACAGTAAGGATGGGACAATGAATATGTTTATAACATATAAAGCTGAAGTTGAGAATCAACTCAATAAGAATATAATGATTTTAAAAATCGATCGAGGCGAAAAATATGAATCAAATGAATTTAATGAGTTATGTGCTAACTTTGGTATAATTCATCAAACTACAGCACCATATACTCCTCAGCAAAATCGGATAGTTGAATGGAAAAATAGAACTTTGAAGGAGATGGTTAATTCTATGATCATAAGTTCAGAGCTTCACAGAACTTGTGGGAGGACTCTGTTAACTGCAAATTATATTCTAAACAAAGTACCTCAAAAGAAACTTGGTCTTATACCATTTGAGTTATGGTATGGAAGGGCACCTTCCTACCATTACCTCAAAATGTGGGGGTGCCTTGCAAAGATAATAGCAGTGCTTTGAATAGCAGTGCTTATGGATTTCTGATACATAAATCAGAAATACCAGATATTCATGTAAACATGATTATCGAATGAAGAAATATTGTGTTCTTTGAAGACATCTTTTCATACAAACATGAATAAGATAAGGTTTTTGAGAAAAGAACACACGAATGTTTTTCATTGATTTGCAAAGGGGGAAAACTTATAAAAAAAGGGGTCGAGGAGCTAAATTACAAGTATTCTAAAAAGATTACAAGTAGATCCCCTCGGAGATTCTGGAGAAGTGTGCCGATAGGAGTCTGGTCAGCGCGCGACCACTTTGTCCCTTTGACGATGCGAGCGATGAGATTCCCTTCTCGCCTGGTTCGGGGAATCGAAGAATAGAAGGTTGGTAGAACCCTCTTTTTGTTTTTCAAAACCGCCTTCACTTAGGAATTCCTTCTCGCCTGGTTCCAGAGATTCCTTGAGAGGAAGGTATTAGGGTATCAGCACCCTGATTAGAGAAGCAGTTCTCTAAAGTCTCTGAATTCTTAGAAGTAAGAGAATAGCTCTCTGTTTAGCCTCTCTATGCGCGCCTTGTGCAGTTGTGAAGAAGTCCGTGCCGTCTCTAGAGCGCGTGGTCGCCTCTCTCCTTGTGCCCCTGGTGGGTTATTTATAGGGAGAGTAAGGGTATAATTGTCCCTTAAAAATATGGAAACAGATTGAATCAAATCTGTTAAAATCTGAAAAGTAGCCTTGCTGCGAGGCTAGAATCAGCTTCTGCGAAGCTAGAAATAGCAGGTCGGTTGATCCTCCTGATCCTGTTTTGATATTTTTCATATAATTGGAAGATTTCCCCTGATCCTCTTACTCGTTTTAGGAGAGTCAAGAGATTATGGCAATCAACTGCCAAATTTGATCTCAGATTTGATCTTGATTGGATTTAATCTTGATCCTGAATAGATTTGATCTCATCTGGAGATTTAATTGGTCAAAGGTTGACCATAACAGACCCGCAGCGGAGCTACCGCGTCGAGCTCGCAGCGGAGCTGGAAGAAGCATCTGGCGAAGTCAAAAGAAAGCTCTTCAGCGGAGCTAGATAACATCTGTGGTGAAGCTACCGAACATCCTTCTGCGCGGTTGCATGTGGCTTCAAGCGAAGCTAACTCTGCGGAGTTAACTGAGCACTTCAGGCGAAGCTGTAAGTTAGCTTCCTGACGGAGCTGTGATGGCTTCAAGGCGAAGTTAAGTGATCTTAGCCTCTCAGGCGAGGCTATCCCTTTGGGCTCATGTGATACTAAGTGCTAGCATCTTAGACCTGCTGAGGTTTGTTTAGAGACAATCCGGGCTCACTGTCTGCTTCACTGGATCAGTAGAGTCCAAGTTGCTTCTTTGTCCCTCGGGGATGGGTGAAAACTGGTCGTCAACTCGTCTGTTACTTGTCTTTTGTAAATGTCAACAAGTACAGAACTGGTCGTCAGCTTATCTGTCACTTGTCTTTTGTAAATGTCAACAAGTACAGAACTGGTCGTCAGTTTGTCTGTCACTTGTCTTTTGTAAATGTCAACAAGTTTAGGCATTGTTCAGGCCAGTCAGCTTATCTTTCACTTGTCTTTTGTAAATGTCAACAGTTTAGACATTGTTCAGGCCAGTCAGAATCTTGTCTTTTTAAAGTGTCAACAACGAAATGGCGTTCAGGGATGAAAGCCCTAAGGAACCAATTGGTAATATGAAAGTGGAACCAAGAAGAAGTCAGAGATCAAGAATTTTAAAATCTTTTGGTCTGAATTTAATAGCATATGATATTGAAAGTGGGCCTCAAATATTTAATGAGGCAATGTCTACCCGAGAAGTACAAATGTAGAAAGAAGTTATAAATAGTGTAACCCCCCGATCCTTGATATACATATTACAGTATCAGTACTCGATACGGCGTACAAAATTAATTTGATCTTTTTGATAGTCAGATTGAGCCAATTTCAGTTTTAGATATGACTTTTTAATATTTTAGATTTTTCAGAATTTTTTTGAATTATTTTGGAAAATCTTCGGAGTCGGTGTCGACCAATACCGATAGACGGCTCTACGATTTTTAATTCACAAATAGAGTTGCATTTGAAAATCTGTTTTCATATTGTGTCTTAGACTCATATTAGCTACGTTATAGTCATTTTGAAAATTTTCTGAATTTATCAAAAATCCGGTCAAACCGGTGTCGCCCAGTACAGACGAAACTTTTCAGGATTTTTAATTTGCAAATCAGACTGAATTTCTCTAAACCATTTTCATATTATGTCTCAGGATAATATTCTATATTTTATGTAATTTTTGAAACCTGTTCTGAACAAGTCAAAATTTGACCCTATTAAAATAATATTAAATTTCTTTTTCTATTTCTTTTTCTTTTTTCTTTTTCTCCACTTTTCTCTTAACCAACTTAATCCACCGAATTACCCATCCCCACCGCCTTCTTTCTCTCTCCCCCTTAAAATTTCTCCAGGTTTCTCTCTCTCTCTCTCAATTTCTCCTCTTTTTTTCTCTCTCTCTCTCTCTCTCCCCTTTCTTCCTCACTCTCTCTCTTTCCCCCTCTTTTTGTTTACTCTATTCAAGACCGATGGGGGCCCTGACTCGCGGCCAGACGCGCGCCGCCGCGCCCTCCAGCCAGGCGCCATTACCCCCTCTTCCTCTTCTTCTTCTTTTCCTTCTTATTATTATTATTCTTCTTCTTCTCTTTTCTTTCTTTTCTTTTTCAGTTCTTCTTCTCTTTCATCTTCTATTCTTCTTCTTCTTCTTCTTCCAATTATTCTCCTCTCTCTCACTCACTCTGTGACCATCGCCGGCGACTAGACCCGCCGCCGGCGGGCCTTCATCGCTGTTGGCAAGCTGAGCTGGCTCGCCATAGCACCACAACAGCGGCAACGAGCGCTGCCGCTGCTGCTGTATGTTGTTGGGTTCGGGTGTGAACCCGAACCCTATAACCCTATTGGGTTGGTACCCATTAACCTAAAGTGTAAATCACCTAGAGGGGGGGTGAATAGGTGATAAGCTAATCTAATGGTCAATAATGCGGAATTAAAACTAATATGATGCAAATTAAACTTCTTAAACTAAACACCACGTATAACACAAGAGTGTTGCCGAATTCCCCGTGAAGGGCTCTGGACAAACTCCTTAAGATTCCTGTAAATAAGAGTTGAGGTGCCGCGTTGGCTCTCTTGGTTGAATACTAGTGTTAGCAAACAATCCCCAAGCATATAACAATAAGAGCACACAAGGTATATCAAGCATATAAAGATAAGCACAAGATAAGTATGCAAGATATAAAGACAAAGAGATAGAGAGAGAGCAATCGCAAACACGAGATATTTGTTTCGAGGTTCGAGCACACTTGCTCTACATCCCCGCCTTCAACACTATGAAGAATTTCCACTAAAATCGATCCTACCGGATCACTCGGTGCCGCAACACCTACAAGCTCTTGGAATCCCTAGTCCCGTACACACCGCAAGCCTACTAGCTTGCCGAGGCCACACCTCAAACATCGAGTTCACACAAGAACCTGAAACACCGCGAACCCGCAAGTCCGCCTCCTCAAAGTACAAAGTAGAACTTTGGTGATCACAACTCTTGATCACCTAAAATCCTCTCACAACAAGTATCCCTATAGATAGATATAACAATGGATGGCTCAAGTGTTGTGTGAGAAAACAAGGATTGAATCTATGGTGAAAAACACAAGAAAATCTCTTTTGAAACACTCTTGATAAACTCCCCTTTTGATTGGAAATATTTGCTCTCTAAACAAGTGGGAAAACTCTTAAAAGATGTGGGAAAAACTGGTGCAAAACCACTTGTGAAATCTTGTTGTAAAACAACACCCAAACCCCCAAATTTATAGGGCTAGAAAAACTAGCCGTTGGGAGCCAGGTTAGCCTGTCGGTCGACCGCCGGGTCGACCGGCCAACGGTCAGATTTCTAACCGTTGTGCCATCGGTCGACCGGCCGGTCGACCGAGGCCTGGATACAGAGAGCAGACTCTCTGTCCGGTCGACCGGCTGGCCTTTCCAGAGAGCAGAGCTCTCTGGACGGTCGACCATCCCGGTCGACCGGCCCTCCAGCCAGATTGGCGTGCACGTCTGTGCACGTCGGTCGACCGACTCGGTCGACCGACTTCAAGCTCGGTCGACCGGTCCGGTCGACCGGCAGAAGCCAGGTCAGGGATTTATAGGAAATGAAAACTTGGCATTTTGGCTCAAATAAAATCCCATAAAATTATGAAAAAATCTACAAAAATAGTTTTAACATTATACTTTGATAATCAAACATGCTTGCACAAAATTAAGACATGTTACAAACAATTTGAACTATTTTTGTAACTTAGAAAATTTGGCTAAAAAAAAAAACTGTATTTTCCAAATTGATTTCTCCAAACTTCTCCAAATACAAAAATAAGATATTTTAAACTCATTTGAAGTATAGAGTGTATGGATATGATCCACTACACATACATGATGAAATATCTATGTTTTTTGACAATAAGCACTAAATACGGTTTTGGTTAAATACATGTAAACTTGAATTCCAAAAACCAAACCGGTATTTTGTCAAAATGAAAACTCTTTTCTAAAATGAAATCTCTTTTATAAAAACAACTAAATCAAGAGTGTGTGTGTGTGTAAATGGTATACTTGAGCAATCCACCAACTATTCTATCCTTTACATTTTATCTAAAACAAAATCTTAACTAAAACAAACCTAGACTCAAGTCTTCATGAAGTCTTCATGAAGTCTTCACTTGAAGTCTTCTCATCTTCTTGACTTGGTCTAAACTTGATCCAAAGAGCTAGACTCCTCTTGAGTACTTGATGTGGTCTTGATGCACAAGCTCTTGAATCAAACCGTGCTAGCTTCAAAACTTGACTTTAAATCCTTTGTTGAAGTTACACACCTACTAAGATCTTGATCATGAATCTGTCACTAATTAAACACAAGATCATTAGTACTATAACTACATGAGTTGATCATCATCAAAACTAGAGTGATGGGCCTTTGGGCCAACAATCTCTCCATTTTTGATGATGACAAAACTCATGAAGTTATATATGCATGGATTAAAGTAAAGCTTCAAGGAAGCTCCCCCTTAACTCATGCATAACAATAAATAAATAAATATGTAATGAATGTTCATAAACATGTATGCAAATGTAAGGAGATAAACATGCCAAACAAGCATAAAACCCATCAAATTCTTTTTCTCCTATTTGCAAAACACAAAACATATATGCATAAATATAAATCCTTTATCCTAAATATGCATATATACCAAATACTTCTCCCCCTTTTTGTCACTCATCAACAAAGGGGTTAAAGTAAAAACAAAACAAATTCTTCTCCCCCTTTTTGTCCGAAGCAAAAAATCAATAAAGGGGTAAACTCAAATCAATCAATAAAGGATATATGCGATATACATTCATGAAGAGGAAGACGCTAAGTTAACTTCCCTACATATATACATTATATGAAGAAGGGATGACAAGCCCTAATTCACATAACACATAATATGCAATGCATAAGAGGAGATGTGAAGCTCCCCTACACACGTGTACCGCATAAAGAAGAGTTGTCAAGCTCCTCAATATAAGATACACTCAACATGAATCTATATGTAGAAGAGATATTAAGCTCTCCTTGCATATAGGCAATATAAATCAAAACATTTTTAGTTTTTCAAAATTCATATTAAAACAAAAATTTGAATTTTTCTCAATAAAACAAATTTTGAAATATCTTAGTACATCAAATTTTAAGATACCAATTATTGTAAATAAATATTCCAATTGTAAATAAACATTACAAATTTGAATTTTTCTTAAATTAAGATATCACAAGATATAGATACCATGTATAAAAAATATTTTGTGATACCAATAGAAATTGAAACATCTTAGTATTTTGATACCAATGAAAAGTATGGATACCAATTGAACTAAATAGATCAATCGATACCAATTTGAAGTATATTGTACATTTTGATATCATTAAAAAATATCAATTGTAAGAAAATGCATAAGCTTATATAAAGATATCAATTGAGAAATCAATTGAAAAATAAGATTTGAATTAAGCTTAGCATAAACAAATCATATATATGTATGAAAAGAGAATACCAATAGAAATTGATATTATTTGAAATGAAGCATACATATATAGAAAACAAAATATGAGTATATACAAAATAAATATCAATTGAGATACCAATTGAAAATAATAATGTAAATCAAGTATATAAATCATATTACCTACCACCCATTTCATGCACATGTTTAAAATGATTTTCAATAAAGAGCATACAAGGCATGGTCGCCCAACCAACCGCCCTTCAATGGGTAGGGGTTTTCTAAAATAGTTTTAAAAATAGTTTAGCATTGAAAAACACTACCAAATGAAGAACAATAACTAGTTAAAAAATAATTTTTGAAAAACTAGTTAAAGATCCTTCAAAGACATGAAATCAAATCATATGTTTTTCATGAATCATACTAAATACACAAAATTCGACACTCAAAGTCCATAAAGCTCAAAAATAATCATGAAACAAAGTCACGAATAAACAAATAAAAGGTGAGTGCATAAGAATCATGTAATTAGCATTTTTCATAAAAATAATCAATGAAGCTCAAAATAAACATGAATAAACAACTAAGAAAAACATGAAAATCATTTTCCATTTTTTTTAAAACAAACTTCTAGGTATATGTATGTCTAATCAAAACTAACAATATGCATACATATCCAAAACATAAAAAGAGTCCATAAGATAAATTGCATGAAGGCAAATGACTCATGGGGTATACATGTATATTTATTAGATTTGAATACAAAATACATATACATGAAGTAAAACATAAAAATAGGCAAAACAAGTGTAAATGAGAAAATCATCAAAACTAGGCTATACATGTGCATATAGTGAGTACAAATGAACAATGAAGTGCAAACATATATGAATCAATTTGTTGCTCATTACTTGTACATGTATATATCCAAGTTTTGATAAAAACTACATTTAAACTAGTATTTACCACATGAAGCACAAAAACAAATAAAACATGAACATGCTAAAAATATCACATATGAATAAGCATGTAAATAAAATAGGAGTTTAGAGATAGTTACCAACACATGAACTACACTCTAATTCTCCAAAATATGGTGGTTGTCCCACCAAACCTCCTTGATAGCGATGCATCAAATATGTGTCCATCAAGTCCATGTGCATCCACCATCAAGGCACCATCCCTCTCACGTTTTGTGAGAGCCCTCACCTACATCAAAAATCAAAGGTGGGAATTTTGGTACCCATTTTCTTTTGGGTCCTTGAGGGTTAGTCTTGTAAGGAACCCAAACATTTTTATTAGCAAAATTTAAAGAATTAATCTTATCATAACAAAATTTTGCTAAATGGCCTTTGCGGCCACAATGTGTACATTTGTATACTCTACTATGCACATGTGAATGAGTTTGATCATGACGTGCAAAATGTATATAAGCATGATGAGGGTGATGTGCATGAATATGTGGAGTTTATTTCTTTGAAAACAAGGACTTCAATCTAGAATGATTAAAAGCACATTTGCTCAAAGTCCAGCTCAAACAATTATTTTATTTTTCAAAAATTTCATCTCATTAGTGGTGGCATGTAAAGCATGGTGAGAATGAGAATCATTTTCCTTTTTCTTTTTAGAAACATTTTCTTTTTCTTTTTCAACAATTTTTCTTTTCAAAGAAGTGTTTTCATGTAAAGCAACTTCCTTTTGTTTTTCCACCAAAACAATTTTGTTTTTCAAACTAGTGTTTCCTTCACAAATATCATTTAATTTAGACATCAAGGAAACATTTTCATTTTTCAAAGATTCATTTTCTTTTGAAATATTTTCAAAATTTTCTTGCAAAGAATCTTTTTCATTTAACAAACAATCAAATTTATTTTTCATTTTCTTGTTATCCTTTTAAGCAATTCATATTTTTTCAAGAAGTTATTGACAAAATGAAGTGAGCTCATCATAAGACATGTCAACATCTTCATCTACCTCGAATTCGGTAGTTACCTCAAGGGGGTTATTCCCTTGGACCATGTAGCACACGTTGGAAGTGTCGCTTCCAACATCCGAGTCGCTCCCCGCATAATATTGTTCCTTTTCGCCGAGGGAGAGAATTGTGTTCCATACTATAAAAGCCGAATCAAAGTTAGCAACTCTACATAAATAATCATCATTTAGAGTGCTCTTTAAAGCATGTATGGCTTTTGAGTTAGCCTCAATATACTTGCTATTATTAACATATGAATTATTAGTGGTAGCAAGATAAACATGAATGCCTAGGGCCTTGAGGAATAAAGACATTTTAACCTTCCAAGTTTGGATGTTAAGAATGTCAAAAGTGGGTGGTGACATGAAGTCCATGGTGTGTGTACAAATATTGTGATTAGCTATAAAATGAGGATCTTTAACTCTATGTTGTAAGACCCAAATCAAGAGCACTTGGCTCTGATACCAATTGTAAATCACCTAGAGGGGGGGGGTGAATAGGTGATAAGCTAATCTAATGGTCAATAATGCGGAATTAAAACTAATATGATGCAAATTAAACTTCTTAAACTAAACACCACGTATAACAAAAGAGTGTTGCCGAATTCCCCGTGAAGGGCTCTGGACAAACTCCTTAAGATTCCTCTAAATAAGAGTTGAGGTGCCGCGTTGGCTCTCTTGGTTGAATACTAGTGTTAGCAAACAATCCCCAAGCATATAACACTAAGAGCACACAAGGTATATCAAGCATATAAAGATAAGCACAAGATAAGTATGCAAGATATAAAGACAAAGAGATAGAGAGAGAGAGCAATCGCAAACACGGGATATTTGTTTCAAGGTTCGAGCACACTTGCTCTACATCCCCGCCTTCAACACTATGAAGGATTTCCACTAAAATCGATCCTACCGGATCACTCGGTGCCGCAACACCTACAAGCTCTTGGACTCCCTAGTCCCGTACACACCGCAAGCCTACTAGCTTGCCGAGGCCGCACCTCAAACATCGAGTTCACACAAGAACCTGAAACACCGCGAACCCGCAAGTCCGCCTCCTCAAAGTACAAAGTAGAACTTTGGTGATCACAACTCTTGATCACCTAAAATCCTCTCACAACAAGTATCCCTATAGATAGATATAGCAATGGATGGCTCAAGTGTTGTGTGAGAAAACAAGGATTGAATCTATGGTGAAAAACACAAGAAAATCTCTTTTGAAACACTCTTGATAAACTCCCCTTTTGATTGGAAATATTTGCTCTCTAAACAAGTGGGAAAACTCTTAAAAGATGTGGGAAAAACTGGTGCAAAATCACTTGTGAAATCTTGTTGTAAAACAACACCCAAACCCCCAAATTTATAGGGCTAGAAAAACTAGCTGTTGGGAGCCAGGTTGGCCTGTCGGTCGACCGCCCGGTCGACCGGCCAACGGTCAGATTTCTGACCGTTGTGCCATCGGTCGACCGGCCGGTCGACCGAGGCCTGGATACAGAGAGCAGACTCTCTGTCCGGTCGACCGGCTTGGTCGACCGGGGCCTTTCCAGAGAGCAGAGCTCTCTGGACGGTCGACCATCCCGGTCGACCGGCCCTCCAGCCAGATTGGCGTGCACGTCTGTGCACGTCGGTCGACCGACCCGGTCGACCGACTTCAAGCTCAGTCGACCGGTCCGGTCGACCGGCAGAAGCCAGGTCAGGGATTTATAGGAAATGAAAACTTGACATTTTGGCTCAAATAAAATCCCATAAAATTATGAAAAAATCTACAAAAATAGTTTTAACATTATACTTTGATAATCAAACATGCTTGCACAAAATCAAGACATGTTACAAACAATTTGAACTATTTTTGTAACTTAGAAAATTTAGCTAAAAACAAAAACTGTATTTTTCCAAATTGATTTTTTCAAACTTCTCCAAATACAAAAACAAGATATTTTAAACTCATTTGAAGTATAGAGTGTATGGATATGATCCACTACACATACATGCTGAAATATCTATGTTTTTTGACAATAAGCACTAAATACGGTTTTGGTTAAATACATGTAAACTTGAGTTCTAAAAATCAAACCGGTATTTTGTCAAAATGAAAACTCTTTTCTAAAATGAAATCTCTTTTATAAAAACAACTAAATCAAGAGTGTGTGTGTAAATGGTATACTTGAGCAATCCACCAACTATTCTATCCTTTACATTTTATCTAAAACAAAATCTTAACTAAAACAAACCTAGACTCAAGTCTTCATGAAGTCTTCACTTGAAGTCTTCTCATCTTCTTGACTTGGTCCAAACTTGATCCAAAGAGCTAGACTCCTCTTGAGTACTTGATGTGGTCTTGACGCACAAGCTCTTGAATCAAACAGTGCTAGCTTCAAAACTTGACTTTAAATCCTTTGTTGAAGCTACACACCTACTAAGATCTTGATCATGAATCTGTCACTAATTAAACACAAGATCATTAGTACTATAACTACATGAGTTGATCATCATCAAAACTAGAGTGATGGGCCTTTGGGCCAACATAAAGTACCCAATATCTATTTAACTTAAGTTATGGGTTTGGGTATTGGATCCAAACCCGACCCATTATCTTACCAAACCAGCATCCAAAACCCAATAACGGTAATATTACAGAAAACCCCCTGCTAAATTTTATTAATTGCATTTGAAATATCTTTATTATATATTTAACCCATTTCTATTACTTTTAGTGTTCGGGCGATATCTGGAGCATCCGGACTCCGAATTGGACGATCTTGAAACCGTTGCGATCATGGAAAAGAGAGCTACCTTCCCATGGCCATTTTGTGAGTATTTTTATTTTATAAATTATCTTTATTCAGATATCATTATTTTCTATACTGAGGCTTAGCGTACATACGTGAGGGTATCTCCGCCCTGCGTATGTACATCGCCATAATGTCCCTGTACCTGCGGGATCGGGGCGTTACAAATAGCGAAATAGAATCTATCCCAAGCAATCATACTTGGGAATTGTCAAACTTGTCTCCTGCTAATAAACCAATAGGAAGTAAGTGAATTTTCAAAGAAAAATTAAAACCCGATGGATCTATCGATAAGTACAAGGCTAGATTAGTAGTCAAGAGTTATCGACAAAAAGAAGGGCTTAACTACTTCGATACTTATTCACCAGTAATTAGAATAACTTTTATTTGAATGTTAATTGCTATTGTAGCATTACACAATTTAGATATCTATCAAATGGATGTCAAGACTGCATTCTTAAATGGTGAATTAAATGAAGAAATATATATGGTGCAACCTGAAAGATTTATAGTCAAGAACCAAAAACACAAAGTATGTAAATTGGTAAAATCCTTATACGGTCTAAAGTAGGCTCCAAAATAATGGCATGAAAAATTCGATAGTGTCATGATCAAAGATAAATTCACTATCAATGAATGTGATAAGTGTGTTTACACTAAAACAGTTGGAGATGCATGAATCATTGTTTGTCTATATTAGATGACATGCTGATACTTATGACTAATATTAAAGTTATTAAGTCTACTAAAAGAATGCTATCCAATAATTTTGATATGAAAGATCTGGGGGTTGCTGATATAATTTTAGGAACTAAAATCACTAAAACACTAGATGAAATTAGTCTATCTCAATCTCACTACGTGGATAAGATGATAGAAAGATTCAAGGATCATGGGATAAAAGAGAATACAAATCTCTTTCTCCCTCATATCCACCTTCGTAAGAATACAGGAACTGGAGTACGACAGTTAGAGTATTCTCAGTTTATCGAAAGTCTAATGTATTTAATGAATTACACTAGACCAGATATTGCTTATGCTATACAAATTAAGCACATACACTAGTATCTCTAGTGATAATTATTGGACTGCTTTACTACGAGTATTAGGTTACGTATCACATACTAGGCAATATGCCTTGAGATATGGATAATATCCACCTGTACTTGAAGGATACAACGATGCTAATTGGATTGCAGATTCTGAAAAATTAAAATTAACTAACGGATACGTATTTACTCTTAGAGGCACAACGATATCTTGAAAATCTTCCAAACAAACATGTATTGCCCGTTCTAGGCTTATCAATGGGTTGGGTCCAGACCCAGACCCGACCCGGACCCGACCCTATTAAGTGGGTATGGAAAGGACTGCTCTGGACCCATACCCGTTTACCCTATACCCAATTATTAAATGGGATGGGTCTGATTTTAGTTGAACCAGACCCGATTACCCATTTACCCATTTCAAAACATAAATATAAATAATACTAATAGAATTAAAACCCTGAAGATTTAGGCTCAAGACTCAATCAGTAAATGATCCCTTTGTGCTTTAAGTGTTGAAGACTGTTGGTTGATTAGTGGGTGTCCTATTGCTGTGTTTTCCCAAATAAATTAGCGGGCCTTGCTTTAAATTTTTTCTTTATTAGATTCTTTCATCGAAAATTTTCCCTCCACCTCTTTCACCTGGCTGCATTTCATCCTTTATTGATATTAAAACATGCTTTCTTTCTTTTTATAAAAGTTTTTTCCCTTCTCTTTATGTGTTTTTGTTACTGTATTTGTTTATGTATCTTGTTTTTTTTTTCGTTATAGGTCCAGGTAAACGGGTCTGGACCCGCTGGTTTGGGTATGGAAACCCACCTTTTGGACCCGCGAGTAAACGGGACAGGAATGGTACCCTCTTAGGTAAACAGGTCCGGGTCTGGTACCACCTGTACCACCCCGAACTCAACCCGTTGACAGGCCTAGCTCGTTCCACAATGGAATCAGAATTCATAGTCTTAGACAAGCCTGAAGAAGAACTAGAATACTTCGATAATTTTTAGAAGATATACCATTATGATCAAAGCCAGTGCCCGCCATATGCATTCACTGCATTAATCAAGCAGCGATATTTAAGGCACAAAATTTTATATATAACGGTAAGTTTAGACATATTCATTGTAGACATAATACCGCTAAGCAGTTGCTCTCAAATAAAATTATCTCTATTGACTTTGTATCGTCAAAAGATAATTTAGCGGATCTGTTTACTAAAGGTTTAAGTAGAGAGCATATAAACTGCGCATCGAGGGGAACGGGTTTAAAAGCCTAACCTTACCGAGTCAGCTTCATGGAAACCTCACTTAGCGACTGGAGATTTCACGGAATAACTTCAAGAGGAAAAACTAGTTATGATTTACTCCGCGAGTAAGCACTTAGGAACTTGACTCCAACCTATTCCTATGGTGCGCCCAAGTTCTTTCTATAATTAGATTAAGGATAAGCTTAAATCTTTTAATGATGGATATATCTTGTTATTAAAACAAGTGGGCAGAGTAGGCTACTCTTAATAGGACGATCACCTATGTGAGTATAGAGTTGGGTCGGCTCTTTGAGAATCTCTATGGAGGCTGTTATTCCCTAAAGATACTATCTAAAACTAAAAATGTCCAGGGCCAAAATGGACACAGCCGAGAACTAAAGTTGATTTTGAAAAATTACTGTGTGAAGCTTGTTAATTTGGCTTACAATAACGGCGGACAGTTCAAGACTTAGTTCACTGATTAGCCAATAAGTCCGATAAACCTTTTCCTATGGAAGATTCAAGACCTAATTCATCTATCCGGGTGCAGTTTCTTTTCTAAAGTACCTTTCACTATAGAGTCAGTCTCTTTGTGTGTTAATTTCTTAAATCTCCATTCATTGTGGGTGATTGTTGGGAAAATAAAGAATTAAAACATGAATCTTTAAGCTAAATTAAGGTGAGATCCGTTGATAGAATCATCCGGATAATGATTGGAGTGTGTTCTCTTTCCATTGGGGATAAGGTGGTATATTTACATGTTCAATTTCATTTTAGAATGAATGAGATATTCAAATCTAAAGTTTGCCTAATTCAAAAGCTAAGAGGGACTAACGGTAGCTAAAAAGTATTTAGTCCAACATTGGATATGGGGTGAAAGTTTAAAGAGTTTAAATAGAGAAAAATTGGAACAAAGGGCGTGCCCTTTGGGTACTTGGAGTTTTCGCGTGCGATTAGGGGGACACCATGCCCACACGCGCGTGCGAATCGCCGCTATCGCCCGCCCCAGCTTGGCGCCGGTGCCGGTGTCGGGTCACAGGTCCGGTTCCGGGCGTGGGCGTGGGTCCAACCCAGCCCGGTTCTTTTTGAGCCGGGCCACACGGGTTTGGTGCTACAGCGGGTCACAACCCGCTCGCTACCCTCGCGCTGCGCTGCAATAGTTGGAAGGAACTGCTGCAGCGATTTCTGTTTAGAACAGTTGCAACGATTTAGACAGGAACCACCGCAACTGTCCCTGGACGTTCTGCCCTCCAATCGGTTCCCAGAAGCGCTATAAATAGTGCTCCTCACCGTGGGTTAGAAACACACAGTGAAAACACAAATTCTTCGCTCCGTCTTTTTATACTGAAGATCAGATCTAAAAAAAGTCAGACTGAAGATCAGATTTCTGAAGAAAAATTTGAAGTAAGATTCATTATGAAAGAAGGTTTAGAAAATTTAACAGATTCTTAAATAGAATTGTTGTCTGAATCTCTGTCTTCCTAAGACATTAATTCTTCTCACCCTTTTTTCTCTACAGTAAATAATCCTCCAAAGTTAAGGCAAATATTCTCCCTGAAATTTGTCTTCGTCCTGCTGCATTGAAATCTTGTGAAGGTACTGATTAACTACGGTTCGACCGTACGGTGATTTGGTAGTGCTATCCAAATACCGTGAAGGAGTGTTGTATCTCGGGAGATCAGCATTCAGTAACCTGTTAGCATCGAAACGAGAGACGTAATTGTCTTAAGGAGATTCGCTACATGCGTACCTCACTCTAATTGTTGTATAAGTGAACTAACGTTTTTTTATACAGGGGTTATACTGAAATATTTATGCTCATAAATATTACTGTATATTGCGACTGACTAATACTAGTCTAATTGGTGTTTAACCAAGAAAGGTAATTGAAAGGTAGTTCTGTAATTAAGGAACTTTTTACTGAACGGAAAACCTCCCACCTGATATTCACCAATCTAGCTAATTAGATCGGTGAATTAGATCGGTGATATTGATTAGTTGTCAGATCTATTCCTGCACCTAGCAAAATTTTTGGTAGATCAGTTTCTGTAAGGTTACTTGTGTGATATTCATGAGTTTTGGATTGGTCATAGATCAAATTCCTACCAGATATCCCAAATAAATCTACTATGAAAACGGAAAGCAAAATTTAATATTCTACATCTTTAAAAGCAAGCATGTAGTATAAGTGTTTATCTCAAATTATATTTTTGGGAGAAATTATGCTTAATAATCAGGCATATACTCAAAACTCCAACTTCAATTCGAATATCGAATTTAATCAAAGGAACAATATTTTGAAGCATTTTAATAAAGCAGAAATCACGACACACGACATCTTCGAATGCTTAGATTGGGATCTGATACAGAACAGAAACAACAGGGAATGAAGTACTTGTCACAAATGTTAGACATAAGCTTTGTTTTTTGGAAAGCGAAAATGGTCAGAAATGTTAGATGTTAGCCTGTGATGATCTCTATATTGCACAACTTTTTCACAAATAATACTTGTATACAGTTTTGTACAAATCATGTACAACTCATATATTAGCTCGATGATCCGCTGGTGCATCCCGTGCATTAGCCTCTTGGTCAAACTCTCTGAATTTGATTGAGTCAATAAACGCAATCTAACCGTAGAGAAGGATTTGAATGCTAGAGAAATAACAGAAGACTTTCTCTCAACAGAGGGAAAGACGACAATGACCTCTTTTCCTCGCAAGACTTGGAAATTGAGGACTTCAAACTGAAAGAGACCTTCCCATCTCTCATAATAAACATACTGTGATTCCCTGCATTTTTCCACAACGGTTTACAGGTGAAATGAACCAGTTCCTGCTTCTTCTTCTTCTTGCTCTTCTCCTTTGTTTTCGAGGTAATGATTTAGTACAGTCTACCTCGTTCACACTTGTAAACAAGTGCAACAGCACTGTATGGCCTGGGTGCTCTCAACTTCTGGCAATCTGGGCACTACTGGGTTCGTCCTCGGGGCTGGTGGAAATCAGACTCTGAAAGCACCTGCAGGTTGGAGCGGCCGCTTCTGGGCGCGAACCGGCTGCAAATTTGATGGCTCTGGCCAAGGTAATTGCACCACTGGTGACTGTGGCAATCAAATCGAGTGCAGCAGCAGTCTCTCACCTCCGGCGACATTAGCAGAGTTCTCGCTCGATGGGTACAGCGGACAGGACTTCTATGATGTCAGCCTCGTCGACGGGTACACACAAATTTCATTCATTCTCCGTGTTTGAGAGCAGGTAGAGCGCTTGCTTGTGATTGATCATTCAGTTCCACTTTCTCAACAGGTTCAATCTGCCACTGCTAGTTGAGCCTAAAGGCGGCAACGGTTCGTGTAGTGACACCGGATGCACGGCTGATCTGAACCACTCATGTCCGGCTGAGCTGAAGCCTGGAGACGGCCAAGGGTGCCTCAGCGCCTGCGAGAAGTTTGGGAAGCCGGAGTACTGCTGCACTGGGGAGTCACAGGGCACTTGCCAGCCTACAAATTACTCCAAGGTATTCAAGTCTGCGTGTCCGAAAGCCTACAGCTACGCTCTTGATGATTCCACATCCACCTTCACCTGCTCTGGTGCAAATTATACGATCACATTCTGTCCTGATTCTGTACCAAAAAGGTAAGATCAAAGGATCAGAAATGATATGGGCTAATACAGTTAGTACTGTAAAATATTGAAAAACTTGCTCGATCACTAATCTTCTGAAAACAGAACGTCATAGAACTTGATTCAGAATTTGTGAAAAAAATTTTAAACTAACTTTTTTGAATATCAACTTTCTTGGTATAGAAATTTAAATATTAACTAATCCAAAATTTTGTTTGTGCGTTGTTCTTTGCATAAACCTTGAGATGAGCAAATTGGCTCTCCTGTTCAATCTAAACATAGATGTACAAATTTTCTTCGTTTTGAGCAGCATAGAAGGGAATGGCACATCATTAGTGCACCACGAAAGTCCACCACCAATAGAGTCACCTGCATCTCAAGAAGGTCCACCCATTGATTCAACATCAGGCCATTCAAACAAAAGCATAGGAAAGACGCTTGCCATTGTGTTCAGCTCGGTTTCTGGGGTGCTTCTACTTGTCTGTATAAGATATTTCCTGAGAATCAGAAGGAGGCGGAGGAAGAAGAAGAAGAGAAGTAAGACTTGAAAACCTGTTTGTCGCACGTCAGTATTCAAATCATTAAGTTCTGTCTTATTAGTTGATGACTGTTTTGTCTTGTAATGTGTTAGATGCCACAATTTTCCTCGAAGACAAGCCAAAAGAAAGGCAAGGGAAGATGAGCTACAGCTGCCCACCTTTGATTTTGCCACCATTGCAGCTGCAACAGATCACTTTTCTGATGGGAACAAGCTTGGAGAGGGTGGCTTTGGTCCTGTGTACAAGGTGAGATTTCCAGAGTCCCTCTCCCATGACTTTTTTCCCTGTAGGAAGAAGACAGCCACCATTGATTGATTTAAAAGACAGAATATCATCATGGTCAAAATAATTAGTATTTTAAATTTCTTTTTCTTGAATGAACAATATTCCTTTTCTCGGTAAAATGAATCGTTTTCCTTTCTATTTTGTGCGTTTGGTATGTTAACAGAGAAGCCTCCTTATTTATCACGTTTAATTAACTCTAAACTAGAAAAGAAATTAATACCTATCACTGAGTCTAGAAAACAAGTCAGAGAGAGATACGTGATTACTTAAAACTGTTTAACTTTAATATAATAATATGATTTCTTTTTATTAGGCAAGCCTCAATATCCGATTCTTCCTCCCTATTACACTCATCTTTTTATAAATGTAACTTGCTGTCCTCCTCCTTCCATCTGAGAGCATAAAATCTATACCTTTTCGTCTCCCAATATGGCCACACGGTAAATCGTTGGGTTTGCTCTCTAATAGGCACCGGTTCGAATCCTATAGGGTGCGACATATGTGACTATAGGGTGCGACATATGTGAATAGGGTATGTATAAGTTGACGGTTAACCGCGAACTTCTTCTCCAAAAAAAAAAATAAATAAAAATAAAACCTATACTTTTTCTTTTCTTCCCCTTCTGTTCAGATTTAAAAGAGAAAACAGAGGATTGGGTTTAGATGAAGGAAAATACGAGTTAGGACTCATGTTAAAATGGAAGAAGCTATCAGAGAAAGGGTTTTTCCATGCAATAATATCATAAAGAGAGGAGAAAGGGATGGTATATTAGTATTTATGAAATTTTAAATTTTTACACCTTTTAAATATCCATTAGTATGATGAGCCTCGTATCTTGTGAATTCACCGGTAAAAACGAAGAGGGTTACTTGTAAAATTTTGAGATAGTTAGAAGTTAAATGAAAAGTAGCAAATAGCAATACATAAAACAAATTTTCTTATTTTATAACCCAACACAACAACATCAAACCCCTCTCCTCAACCACACCCCTCACCCCACAGCCCAACCCCACCCACCCACCCACCCACAGAGGGGGGAGAGGGGTGGGCGCGGGGGGGGGGGGCGCAGAGAGAGAGAGAGAGAGAGAGAGAGAGAGAGAGAGAGACCTAAACTCAAGTATTGGGACAAAATTTCACTACTAAGGATAGTATGATACTTTGAAACCCTGAATAAGATGGGTATGTTGCTGGGATTTGTGCGAATAAATAATCCCACATCGGTTAGACATAGGGATGCTCTTGAGTATATAAGGATTTGGACTACCCAAAGTCCTTGCATAAGTTGCATCCTCTTCTTTGTGGAGTAGAAAAATTCTCCCACACATGGTGGCAACTATGATGAATTTAAGACCTTGAACATATTAAATTTATTTTAAACGATTTTTTTATCTTGGGACAAATGTCATAGCAAAATTTAGTGATAGATGGCTTCCTTACATTTTTCTACTATGTAGTTGATCAACCAGAAATTAAAAAAAAAATCGAGACAATAAAATTTATGAATCTTTAACTTAATGGGATCTCACAACTGCCAGGGTAAGCTTAGAGAGGATCAAGAGATAGCAGTGAAGAGACTTGCAAAGACTTCACAACAAGGCGCCAGTGAGTTCAGAAATGAAGTTATGCTTATTGCCAAACTCCAACACAGGAACCTTGTTCGACTTCTTGGTTGCTGCGTCCAAGGGGAAGAGCGAATGCTGATATATGAGTACATGGTCAACAAAAGTTTAGATGCTTTTCTGTTTGGTTAGTAGTTTTCTTTCACGTTATTCTAAATTTTGTACATTTTCACATTAGGGAAAGGAGGAACATAGTCTAGCTTTTTTTTTTCCTATATGAAGTCCAATATCAGAACACCTCACTTGGGTGCACGTTGCCTAATCTGGACAAAATGGTGTCTTCCATCCAAAATTTTAATTTTTGTTTCTTAATTAAGTTTTTCTTTAAACAGACAAATAAAATAAGTCGTTTTAGCTTTCATGAATTCAATGTGTTATCAGATACTTTGATAAACTTGAGTGAATTCTAACACTTCTTAGATTTCCATTGCATGTTCAGAGACAGAAAAGGCGGCATTACTGGATTGGAAGACTCGATACCAGATCATCATAGGGATTACTCATGGTCTGCTCTATCTTCACCATGATTCAAGATTTAGAATCATTCACAGAGATCTGAAAGCCAGTAATATTCTTCTGGATAAGGATATGAATCCTAAAATTTCCGACTTTGGGATGGCCAGGATATTCGGAGGAGACGAAACAGATATCAATACAAGAAAAGTTGTCGGTACATAGTAAGTATGATTCAAAACGCGCGCGCACATGGTGCCAAACTTCAAGCTTTCTATGTCGAAACTCATATAGGATTTTTTTTGGATCAATTGTAGCGGGTACATGTCTCCAGAATATGCATTGGACGGAAACTTCTCCATGAAGTCTGATGTATTCAGCTTCGGAGTCTTAGTGTTAGAGATTATAAGTGGAAAGAAGAACAGAGGAGTTTACGCGCACTCCCCTCACCTGAACCTCGTAGCACATGTAAGTTAGCCCTTTACTCTAAAATCATATATGTTTCGGCTCAAATGAAAATACGACATTGTTTGGAATTTGGTTTCAGGCATGGAGTTTATGGAATGAAGGAAAAAGCTCACAGCTACTTGATCAGTCAATAAGCCATTCGGTTGTGATGGATGAAGCCGTAAAATGTATCAAAATAGGCCTGTTATGTGTGCAAGAGCAAGCAGAGAACAGACCGTTGATGAAAACTGTAATCCAGATGTTTGGCAGTGACATTTCTTCACTGCCACAGCCTAAGAAACCGGGTTTTATTGCGAGAATGGAACCCGTTGAACTAATAGATCCATATTCGCTCAAGCAAACATCAAACGAGGTGACATTTACTTCGTTGGAAGGTAGATAGATTGTTTTTCTAGCTAGTATGGCCCCAAAGAGGTTTTGCTGCTAGAATTTTGTGTAATTTAGTTTACCTTTTTTTATTTTTTTACTCTTTTTGTGAATATATATACTTCTGAAATACGCTCATTTTTTAAACAATTATGAGCTGATTATGAAGCAGTGACTAAATGTGCAACCAAATTGTTGGGCATAAACATTGTTTAGATCTGTTTTTGTAAGGTAGCTTTTTATTTGCTTGATAGTGATATTAAAGTTTTGGGTTTGGCATTGATCAATTCCTGGAAGATATCTCAAATAACATGGAAATTGCATTTTTGTGATTAAATGCTAAGTAGGTAGGCTTTGATATTATGTGACATCTTTAAAGTCAAGCGTATTGGATTATAACCACTATTTTTATCAGGTTGTACTTTGGAGCATGCATAATAATCATGTATTCACTCAAAATTCAAACTTCAAGTCCAACATCAAATGGTATCAAAGGACACAAATTATGGTGCAGTTTGATAAAAGCATGCAATGCTGCATGTGAGATTTTCATATATTTAGGTGACATAGAACAGAAAGAAGATGGAAATGAAATAATGGTTGGGATATTATTTTAGACATAAGCCTTGGATTATGGAAAGGAAAAAAGCACTTGGTATGATTTATTAGCATGATATTTGATACATGTGCGAGAATTGAAAAGTACAACACATATAATATTTAACACGGGAAAACAGGTTAATATTATTATCAATTAAAATGTCGCGCATATATTTTTTTGAGACAAAACCGTGAGGAAGAACCCCCCGCATTTCATTAATAAGAAATTAACGAAATATTTCCCAAAAATAAGATACAAATATATGTGATACGTATCTGTGTTAGGATTATGACGTAAATACGTCTTGAAGGTTGATTAATGTCAGATTTGACAATTTTCTTTTCAAGTTTCCTTTATTCTGATTGAAGGTATTTTGAGTCCGAGTTGGATTCAAGTTTCCTTTATTCTGACTGAAAGAGTTTATTTAGGACTAGAGAGTTCTATGGTCTATAAATAACCCCTTAGGGGTGGCTTTCAATGTATTCTAAGTGAATCTCATGAATTTGTAATTCCTAAGGGTGTAATTCATTTAGGTAAGAAATTCGATAGAGAAATTTAGCCACAAGGGTTCGCTGTTCTTGGTGGCCATCAAGGGCTTATAACTTCTCTGCGTGAGGTATAAGTAATTCTTATTGTACTCTCTCAAAGTTTTAATAAAGTTTCTTCCCTTCTCCCGTGGACGTACACACGATCTGTTTGATCAGTGGAACCACGTTATATTGTGTGTTGGCTTTTATCTACTTTGAAATATCTTCTTCTTCTCTTCTTCAAGTTGCATTAGTAGATCCTATGGTTCGTATCCGCTGCGCCACCCCAGTCGATACGGTCGTGGGGGGCATCTCCCCTAAAATCACAACAACTGGTATCGGAGCATACAGATTGTTTACCAACAATTGATATCAAAGTAAGGTCAACGTGAAAATGTTTGCGATCAAGTTCGATATTCAGAAGTTCGATGGCGCCATCATTTTCAGCAGGTGGTAAATTAGGATGAATGCCATCCTTACCTATAGCGGGTTGAAGAAAGCTCTATTAGGGAGGAGAAAAAGCCTCACGATATGAAGAAAGAAACTTGACAGGAGGAGTTGGATGAGAAAGCCTTGACAGCTATTCCGCTTTGCTTGGTGGACGAAGTGTTGGATGAGTTTTTATAGAGAAAACAACATCCTCGCTGTGGGAGCGACTTTAGGACCACTATTTGAAGAAGTCATTGGCGAATCGGTTGATTCTGAAGTAGCGTCTATTTCTTATCCGCATGCATAAAGGTACACCTATCAAGTCTCACATTGCAGAATTTTTCTCTATTATCAATAGTTTAGATAAGATAGAGGTTAAGATAGAAGATGATGATCAAATACTTCTATTACTGTGTTCTTAACCTTCTTCATATAAGAACTTTAGGGAAGCTATCATTTATGGAGGCAAGTCAACAATGAAGGTCAATGAGGTCAAGGAGCATCTATTCAATAAGGATAGAATTGACACCTCGTTGACGGGTGAGTCTCATCATGATGATTCGACCAAGTTCATTATTTAAGGGAGAAGTGTAATATTGGAAGTTCCACGGGTAACTCAAAATACAAGAATTTTACATGCAACTATTGTCACAAAAAGGGTCACATTAGATCTGAGTGTTGGCTTCAAAAGAAGAAACAACCAAATGCTAATCTCACTGAACTGGTTGAAGGAGATGAAGAACAGTGCGACGTTCTATATGTTACAGATAGACCAGTTGGTAACAAAAATAGATGGATCATAATTTCTGGATGTTCGCAGCATATCAGTTCCAATAGGAAGATATTCTCTTCTACACTTCAGTTCAGAGAGGAGAAGTCTTCATGGGGAATTTTGGTACAAGCAATGTGATTTGCAAAGGAATAATCCAGATTCGATCTCATAATGGATGTATCACTACTCTTTAAGGCGTTCATCATGGTCCCTAATTAAGGTACAATCTCATATCTCTTAGAGCCCTACACAGAGAAGGGTTTTATTTTAGTTTGAAAGGTGATCTTATGAAAGTTTTCAAAGAGACCCATGTGATGTTTCAAGCCAAACGTGTCGGCAATGTGTCTATGTTGCGGAATTCGGAGGTTACAGTTGGTGGATTGCAGTTATCCTCGGCTTTAAAAGTGGTGGTTGTGGAACAATCGGCGACTATGATGGATTCGAGCTCGGATGTTCAATTGTACCCCGAAGGGAGATTGGTATTAGGCACGCAACAAGGTAGTCCAGATCGTTACTTCTATGGTGGAGCAAATTCTCATAGATCTTGTGTAGATTAAGAAGATCATTAGGTAATAAAGTTCAGGTTGGGTATGAACTTATTTGACCTAATCAAGATGTAAACCCCCTGAGGGGGTTATGGAGAGAGGGAGCGATATGGAGATGAAGTTAGGTTTGTTCAATTGTGAGTGGATGCGAGCACATAAAACATGGTGGCTGTTCTCGGACTTTGACGTATTCAAGTCAAGGGAGGGATTGTTAGGATTATGAAGTGTATACGTCTTGAAGGTTGATTAATGTCGAATTTGACAGTTTCCTTTTCTGGATCTGTTTTGAGGCCGAGTTGGATTCAAGTTTCCTTTATTCTGATTGAAGGTGTTTTGAGTCCGAGTTGGATTCAAGTTTTCTTTGTTATGATTGAAGGAGTTTGTTTAGAACTAGGAGAGTTCTATGGTCTTTAAATAACCCCGGGGTGGCCTTCAATGTATTCCAAGAGAATCCCATGAATCTGTAATTCCTAAGGGTGTAATTCATTTAGGTGAGAAATTCGTGAGAGAAGCTTAGCTATGAAGGTTCGCTGTTCTTGGTGGCCCATCAAGGGCTTGTAACTTCTCAGCGTGAGGTGTAAGTAATTCTTATTGTACTCCCCCCAAAGTTTTAATAAAGTTTCTCCACTTCTCTCGTGAATGTACACACGATCTGTTTAATCGGTGGAACCACGTTATATTGTGTGTTGGCTTTCTATCTACTTTGAAATATCTTCTTTTTCTCTTCTTCATGTTGCCTTAATAGATCCTGTGGTTCGTATCCGCTGCGCCGCCCCAGTCGATACGGTCATGGGGGCGTCCTCCCCTAAAATCACAACAATTGGTATCAGAACATACAGATTGTTCACCAACAATCTGCTACCTCAAGAAAAACAAAAGCTAAATCTAATATACATGGTCATGAACATTACATAAAGTTACATGATCATGAAGATAAAGAGTAAGAAAACAGAAATAAACTCCTGCCAGAAACTGTAGCAGTTCAGTCAGAACTATGACACCTTCTTACTGCATCTGCTTTTATGGTAATATAATAGAGGTTAAATCCGGTCCTTGCTGCATCTGTCAATTTTTATGTCAAGATCATAGAAGTAAAATCCGGCTAATCCATAATCGGAATATGAGTTCTCAACTCATGCCACCTCAAAAGAACCGATTTGGCCACTCCCATGACTGGAATAAGTGTAAGCAATTCTGCCCCAATCGAGACAAAAACTCATTGGATCTAACCACCCCTTGGCCGGATCTATCCTCTCACGCGCGAAATTGATAAACACGTAGGCAGATCTGGCCACCCCTTCGCTGGATGTACCAAGTTTCGCTCGACTCTTGGCCACCCCCAAGGAGATGTCTACTCTCGCCGGCCTTTGTCAGGATCTGAGAACTTGGCTGCAAAAAACCCTTTTTTTTTAGAATTTGGGTGTTGCGGGCCACCATCTCTGGATTCGGCCAACCCTTGGCTGGATCAACCGAGCCCCACCACGATCCGACCAGGGTCAGGTCTACCATACTCTCACGGCTCTTACCCGCACCTGAGAGCTTGGGTACAAAAAACCCCTTTTTCTGTTAAAAAATTGGATGTTGTGGGCTACCATCCTTGGATCCTGCCAACCTTTGGCAGATCATGGTGTGGGCCTCTCCATTGGGCTTGAGAGAATCATGGGCCACAAAAGACCCAACGCTGACAATGGTGCGACCGGAGGCGCAATTGGACCCAGCGCCAAGTCAGGCCCAGGCCCGTTAGAAAGAGAGAGGCCCATCCCCTCGTGCAGACCACTGCCCTCTCCCACGTGCGCAAGGGGATTGGCGGCGGGAGAAATCTCCCGTTGAAGTCCTGCAGCATCGAGCCCGCTGCCTTAATTTTAGATTTGCTATCTATTATATGGGGCCGTTTGTTTCGCGTAAAACTCCGTAATTCGTAAATGACTTACTACCCGGTTACAACTACGGCGTTTGTTTGGACCGTAATTCGTAAAAGACTTGCGTAACGCAACTAACACTCACTTGCAACCCAGTTACCACTCACTTACAGCCCAGTTACAGTTAATTTTGTGGTCATACAAATTTGTATTATTTTTTATATTAATATTAAAATTTTTTAATATTTAACTTTTTTAATATTTATTTGCAGTATTAAACTTTTAAAATCACAAAATAGTTAATTTTGTGATCAACTTTTTCACTTACGACTTATATACATTACGACAACCAAACACCATAAAGTACAATACACTTTCCCACTTTACAATTTTATATTACCAACCAAACACCGTAAAATTTACATACATGTAACTCATTTACAATTGTAAAAGACTTTACCAATTACAACTATGAATTACGGCCAATTACGACAACCAAACAGACCCCTGGTGTCGAAGGCTGTCCCTCTGATCGCACCCATTTCTAGCTCACACCCACTTGGACCTGGCCCATCCGGGCCCCATCAATGACAGACCCAACGAGTGGCCCACCCCTTTCTGAACTTCCAGGCTGCCCTCTTTTAACCCATCGTTTATTCTCCAAAAAAAAAACAAAAACAAAAACAAAAGTGAACAAGTTTGACATTTTGTAAAACAAACGCACACAAAGCTCATCTATATCATTTATAGGCGTGTATTCAAGTGAACATCAGGAGGTACACATTGAAGAAAAACACTAAAGGAAACATAAGAGTGAGCTTTCCCACAAGCTCAAATTTTGAAACCAAAAAGTACAATAATCTTTTCATGCACCACAACATTACTAAGCACGATAACTTCATGTTTTTGTACTAATAATCAGATATAATTTTCCCCCTCAGAGAAGCACGTCCTTGATCACCCTCTCCAAATTCAAAGAAGAAGATCCATTCAGTTTTGTTGCTCCAACCGCGCTCTCCTTCCATTTCAACGCATTCCTCCTCATGTCCTTCCCCTTCTCTCCTCCCATCAACTCCCCAACCTGTTTCGCGACATCATCTCTCTTCACATCATTACCAATCTCTAGTCCCATCCCCCACTTGTCACACAGATACCTGCAATTTGTTTGTTGATCACCAAAGTACGGGTAACAAATCACCGGCATGCCAGCACTCATGCTCTCCATCGAAGAATTCCATCCGCAATGTGTCAAGAATCCACCAACCGAGGGTGAGCCAGCACTTCCTCTTGCGGGCACCAACTCGTGAGAAACCCCCGTCCATCGATCTCACTCAGAAACTCTTTCGGCAGAACCGCCGATGATTCTCCGTTTATGATGTCAGGCCTGATCACCCAAAGGAAGTCATGGCCGCTGTTGGCTAAACCCCACGCAAACTCCACCACTTGCTCGTTTTCGAACACCGCCACGCTCCCAAAATTGACATACATCACCGATTCATGTGCTCTTTTGTCTAGCCATTTCAAGCACTCATGGTCCTCTCTCCAGAAACTGGAACCGATTTTTCTCGGTGAGGTTTCAGGAACTTGACGAGACAAGAGATTTAATGGGCCTGTGGTGTAGATGGGAGGAAGAACTGCTGCCAGCTCGTTGAGAACTTCGGCCTCCAATTCATCGAATGTGTTTATAATGATCGCATTGGCTCGAGATGCAGCTTGCACTTCATCTTTGAAGAAGTTGAACATGACTTCAGAGTGGAGAAAGTTTGGGAGATCTTTGAGCTGCATGGTTTTGATCATCCCAGGCATCCAGTCGATGAGAGTTTCAATATGTGGATCATTTTCATCACCTAGTTATCAGTCAAGAACAGAATGAGTCAAGTGATCAGGTGTTATGTTGCCGTATATTAATGGTTAAAAATGTATAATCAGAAAATTTTCTGTGATCCATGTTTCATAACTATAATTTATTTTCCTGAAATTGTTGTTGCTATGTAGAGGAAAAGATATAGCTCTTTCAGGGAACTTGTCTCTAGTGTATTAATCCAACAGAGAAGGATATCGTTTGCATGTTTCATGTCATGTTTTCAATATTATCTTTCATACTATCAAATGTTCTAGCTTAATACAAAAGCTTGGTGCACAAATTTGCAGAGAAATCAATATCAAAGATAAAACAAAATGTGTGTGAAATAGCTCACACATTTGTTAGAAATGATAAAAGTTTATATGATTCTATTTTAAATAGAGTGCATTTGCACAAAGCTGACAAATCAAGCTTCTTGATATCTCAAAATGATTGGTCTTTCTTACCTGCTCCTTTTGGCTTAGTTGGCTAATTACATTTTTTTTAGTAACTAGATAGTGACATCAAACTAGATAGTGGAAAAGGGATTCAATTGCTTGTGAAAAGTCTCAAACTGGGGCTTAATTAAGTGGCCCTTGTGAATTAGATGACCAATTCTTCCTAACAAACAATGACAGAAACTTATTAATGACTCTAATTATTATGTTGATTGGATTCTGACCTCGTCTAAATCTCATGTGCAAACTAACTGATGAATCATAACAGAAACAATTCACTAACAAAGAAGAAGAAGAATTTTGCATACTTTTTAGTGGCAGCTGCAAGCCTCTCCGAATGCACTCTTCATACTGCAGCATGCCCATCAAGGAACAAGCACTGACCGAGCAAAAGAACACGTCAGGGATCCCGAGCTCGGCGGCGACACCGAGCGTGAAGCTCGTGAAGCTATCGGAGATGATGCATGTCACCGGAGGCACCCCGGACGAGGGCCCGTTGAGCCTCTTGACGAGTTCTGCGAACGGGCCGGCGAAATCGTCTCTGATGGACTGGAAGAACAGCTCGATGTCGATCGTGGTCATGAAGTCCGGCAGCGTCTCGAACCGGAAGTGGGCCGACCCGTCGAGCGCGGCCGGGCCGCTGCTGGCCAGGATTTGGTCGTAGATGGACTGAGTGTGGACGAAGGTGATGTGGAAATTTCTAGAGTGGAGGAGCTCGGCCAGCTTGAGCATGGCCTTGATGTGGCCTTGGGCTGGGAGTGGCATGCACACAGCATGGGGCTTGCCTTGCGCCACTGATGTGCAGCCCATGTTCTCTGTTTTGTGTGAAGTCTGAAGTTTTGCTTTGTTGTTGTATTTGTAGCGAGCGAGAGAGTTGAATGGTAGCAGGAGTGAGAATTTGACTGGAACTGATTGAGAGAGAAACGAGAGGAGACTTCTGAAAAAACAGAGCAGTATGAGATGGACCATGGACTGAGATTGGAGAAATAAAATGAGACTTCTTTTGCCAACACGAGGTGAGAAGATTTTGGGGGTGAGAGTGGAGTGAGATTGAGACATGATTTTGTTTTTTTTAGTAAGTTGTTGAAAAATCTACTGCTCTGTGTCACTCTTTGCCCAATAATGCGGGTTCGGTTCATGTGTGTGAGCCAACACACATACAATAAGAGGGCCAATCCCGCGTTGACACGTGGATTAGATCTCTTATAATATGGTATTTGTGTGGGCCTCACACATATTATAAGAGATTATAAGAGATCCAATCCACGTGTCAACGCGGGAGTGACCCGCTTATTATATGTGAACCGAACCCCAATAATGCCTATAAAATTTTGAAGAAAAGGTCTCAGTGTTGATTATTACTTTTCAGCACATGATGGTAACGTTGTGCTCCACAAATTTAGGGTCAATTTTCGAGGAGTACATGTTCAAATATGTTTGCTGGAGACAAACGTATCTATTACTTTTATAACCATTACAATCATTTTCGATTATAATCCCTTTAATAAAACCTAGCGTTGGTTTCACTTTTTCTTTAGGATTTGTTTGGCTCTAAAAGATTTTTTTTTTCTAAAAGTCAGTCAACAACAGTGATTCCTTTACTTTTCAATGGAAATTTCTATGGACCGATTTGAAAAGTATTTCTCATCAATCTAGAAAGGAGAGCCAATAAAGAAATAAGAGGGGCACAGTAAAATTATTATTTTAAAAATAATAAAGTAGGGAGGATAAGTTTGACTTTTCAACTCTTTTACAATTTTTTTACAACAATTTCTAATATATTGTCAGATTTTACTGGCATTGACGCAAAGGCAAAATTTGCTGATGTTTTGCTTAAGTCAATAAAGTATTAATAAAAGAGAAGAAAATGATATTTGATCCACATTTCTCTTGGTTTCTTGGAGACTCATGAGAAACAAACAGAGAAAAAAATTGTAAAAAAGTAAATGATCATCTGTAGTATTTTTTTTTTAAATGGTTGTAAATAAAGGACAAGATAATATAATTAAACTGAGAATTTCTTATTGGATGATCATCTTTAGTATTTTTTTTTCCCCTAAAAAATCACCACAGATTGGATTCAAACTGGTGACCACTTAGAAGCAAACTCAGGACCTAACTAGTGGTCACTATGATCGAATATATATGTGTGTGTAAATGTTCACAGCGCGCGGGTTCGAACTCGTGACCACCCCCATGAGGAGCGAAGCTCTACAACCCAGGGTGGATCACTAAGCCATTTGCCGGAGACAAGATCATCTGTAGTTGATGAAAGGAACATTTGATGTTGGATCAATACAGTATTCTCGGCAAAGATAATGTTCTCTCTTCTAGTTTGTCAAAATCTAAACACAGTTGTCTGTAAACATGATCTAAAATTCCTCTCTTTCCAACTCTCGTTTTCTTTTTAAAATCATCACTGCAATTGATCTCAAAAGGATACCTTAGGTACATAAATGGAAGAAAAATACAACAAAAATGAGAGAATAATGACTTTATCCAAGGAACTCAGTAAAGCAAGTTTTCATTATTGAATAAACTCAAAAATTCAAAAGTTGAAGTTTACAAATTCTTTCATGATAGCATATTCTCATACATGCCCCAGCTAAACATAGTAGTTTCTTTTCTACTGTGATATTTCTTATTATTGTACTGGTTGTTCTCACATGAAGATAAGCTCAGCTTA
Source organism: Agave tequilana (assembly GCA_038442645.1). NCBI lineage: Eukaryota > Viridiplantae > Streptophyta > Magnoliopsida > Asparagales > Asparagaceae > Agave > Agave tequilana. The sequence continues at coordinate 160,536 of JAVJIF010007660.1, forward strand.
ATCAGATGGAATTTTTTTTCCCCCCTTGAGAAGCAATTCTTTGATTACCTTCTCCAAATTCATGAAAGATGACCCAACAAGTTGAGTTGCCCTCACTGCATTCTCTTTCAACTGTCATACCTTTCTCCTCATGTCCTTCCCCTTCTCTCCCGCCATCAAATCTCTGATACATTCAGCTACCCTTTCTCTCTTCACATCATCATCAACCTGCAGAGCATAAATACGGACAATTGGTTGGTTGATCAGCAAAGTATGGGTAACATATCATCGGCACGCCTGCACTTATACTCTCCATTGTAGAGTTTCATCTGCAATGTGTCATGAAGCACCAACTAGTAAGAAAACCTCGTCCATCAATCTCATTGAAAAACTCAGTCGGCAAAATAGTTGAATCGCCATTCACAATGTCAGGCCTGATCATCCATAGCAAGTCATGGCCACTATCTGCTAGACCCCATGCAAACTCAACCAGTTGTTGGTTTGTCAAAATTGATCCGCTCCCAAAATTCATATACATCACTGACTCATGCACTTTGTCATCTAACCATTTCAAGCAATCATAGTCCTCTTTCCAAAGATTAGACCCAGTAGTTTTTAGTGAATTCTCGGGGATTTGACAACGTAGCAAAGTTAGAGGCCCTGTGGCGTAGATGGAAGTATTGCTGACATCTCATCAGGAAGTGGGGCTTCCAATTCATCGAATGTGTTTATAATGATTGCAGTGGCTCGAAGAGCTGCTTGTGCTTCATCTTTGCTGAAACTAAAGATGATGTCATTGGGATCGACACAGAGAGGGGAGGTTGAAAGATCTTTCGGTCAGAATGTTTTTCATCCCAGGTATCAAGACACACGATAAACAACGGGAGTATCAAAATATCCATTGCTAAGATCACTTTCACCTGGTTACCAATCAAGACCACAATAAACAATTGGAAGTGTGATAAGTTGCATGAAGTAAGCTTAATTTCATGTTTGGAAGCAAAGCAAAAAAATACAGAACCTGCAGCACAATAATTGATGTGTATTTTTCATAAGTATCAGATGTAATGTGTTTATTCAAAAGCATCAGTAATTGTAAGGTTTTCATTACAAAATATCGTGTTTTTTGCAGATCTCTTCAGAAACGACAACAAAATGATTATACAGTTCACCAACTAGAAAGGGTCAAGTTGGCAAGTGATATGAACAAAAGTCAAAAGTGGACACCGGTTCAAGGTTTGAGGAATACTAATCAGAGGAGAAATTTCCTGGAAGAAATAGGGAACCCCCCATTAAACTCAAAAAAAAAAAAGGGATTGTCGCTCTTCGTAACATAAAAGAAAAAGTCAAGCAATATAGGTCAATACTTGGACAAATTTGCTGATGTATTTCAGACAAACTTTTAAGCTAATGACTTGCAGACCAACAGTGTACATCAAACAATTTTGACATTTGACCTTATTAACCCCTTCTCTAGATGGAAGAAAACTGCAAAAATATTCTGTTCAATGAATAAGTTGGTCATCCTTCTTCTAAACAGGAAAGAAAAATTTAAAATATGATTCTAACTATGTTTAATCAAATGAGAGCAACTGATCAATAATTAAGAAGAATAAATTAACAAATAAATGAAAATGAGCTCAGGTTCGTACTTTTGAGCGGCAACAGGCCTCTTTCCAGGAGCTGTTCAAACTGGATCATGCACATGTAGGCACAAGCCTGACACAGCAGAAGAATGCACCAGGTGTTGGACTGGGGGACATGCAAGTGAAGAGGCGATGGATGTTTACTAACTCTAAACACTCTTGAGTGAGAAGCTCTGCAATGCTTTATTTTGCTTTCTTTATTTTTCTTCTTTTCTTGTGCTTTACAACACAACCATATGACCCCTTATATAGGATTGTATACAATGAAGTTTCAAGTATAATAAATACATGTGTTAATAACCTCACAAAACTCTCTTAGTAAATATGCTATAGGTTTTACTTAATTTTATTGGTAGAGTCAATAAGCTTCAGTTTTGATTTTGCATTAAGTTCATAACTCCAACAAATCACCCCCTCAAACCAGAAGCGTAGTCATACTGAGCTTGTCTCTTAATCTTCTGAATGCATCTGCTGTTAGAGACTTGGTGAATATGTCTGCGACTTGGTCTAGAGTATGACAATACTCCAGTACTATGGTTTTCTTCTTTACATGGTCTCTAAGAAAATGAAACCGTGTATCTATGTGTTTGCTCCTCTCATGGTGTACTGGGTCCTTTGCAAGCTGTATAGCTGATTTGTTGTCAACAAATATCATTGTTGGGTTTTCTTGTGGATGATCTAACTCCTTTAAAATATTTCTCAGCCAAATTGCTTCACAGACTGTAAATGCAGCCGCCATATATTCTGCTTCACATGAAGATAAGGCCACAACTTCTTACTTCTTAGAGGTCCATAAAAATGCAGTTGACACAAGATAGAAGACATAGCCAGTGGTGCTTTTTTTCTCATCTTGGTCACCTTCATGATCGCTATCTGAATAGCCTACTAAATCTGAAGTTTTACCATAAGCATAACATAGACCAAGGTTGAGTGTGCCTTTGATATACCTTAAAATTCTATTCGCAGCTAGCCAATGAGACTCCTTTAGTGTCTCCATATAACGACTCACAAGTCCGACTCCATAAACGATATCAGGCCTTGTGATCGTCAAGTGCCTCAGGCTACCAACTAGACTTTTAAAGAGAGTCGAGTTAAATCTCCATTTCCTTCTCTTAATAGCTTCGTTCCTGTAGCTATTGGGGTGTTCACCGGGTTACAGTTACTCATCTTGAATTTCTCCACGATCTCCTTCATGTACTTCTTTTAAGATATAAATATCTCATCTTGTTGCTGCTTCACTTCGATGCCAAGAAAATAGGACATCAATCCATTGTCCGTCATCTCAAATTTATTGAACATCGCCGCCTTGAATTCAGTAAGCATTTCGGCGCTACTTCCTGTATACAACATATCATCAACATAAAGACAAATTTTTAGAAATTCGTCTTGATGGCTCCTCTTCATGTAGATGGCATGCTCATAGGGACATTTGGTGAAGCCATTTTGATGAAGATAACCATCAATTCAGGTATTCCACGCCCGTGGTGCCTGCTTTAAGCCGTACAAGGCTTTCTTCAGGCGATAAACCTTGTCTTCTTGTCCTTTTATCAAAAACCTTCTGGTTGATGTACGTACACCTCTTCTTCAAGAATACCATTGAAAAAAGTTGACTTGACATCTAGATGATATATCTTCCACCTGTGATGAGCTGCAAGTGAAATTAATAGTCTCACCATGTTCAATTGAGCAACTGGCGCAAAGACTTCTTCATAGTCGATGCCGTACTTTTGTTTGTAGCCTTTCACGACAAGTCTCACCTTGTATCGATCAACTTCACCATCTGCTGTGCGTTTGATCTTGTACACCCATTTGACACCTATTGCCTTGTGACTTTGTGGAAGTGTTGTTAACTCCCATGTGTCGTTCTTTTGGATGGCATGAATCTCCTCCTTCATTGCTGATCGCCAACAATCTTCTTCCTCAACCTCTTGGAAAGTGAGAGGCTCATGATCAGCATATAAGCAGAAGAGATTAGTCTTTCCATCTTCTTCTATCTGCTCATAGATCTCCAGAGGCTTCTCATTTTGATGGGACCTCGTTGCACGGAGGATTCGCTACTACTACTTTCCCCAGAAGATGGAGAACCTCTTGCAGAAGACGGTGTAGTATGTTGAGGAGATAGTGGTGTAGCTGGTGGTGGAACCTCTTGTAGGGGCTTATCAGGTTCATTTATCATGGGTTGCTCTTTGACAGTCTCTTCATTACTCCAACTCCATGCTTCAGGTTCATTGAAAACAACATCTGTACTAACCACTAGTTTCTCTGTTAGTGGATTGTAAAGCTTGTATGCCTTCGACTCCTCGCTATATCCGATGAAAATGCATTTTTCACCATGATTGTCAAGGTTCTTCTTTTGACTTCAGGTACTTGAGCATATGCAACACACCCAAAAATTCGTAGGTGTGCGACATTAGGCGTGTAACCGCTCCATGCCTCTTGAGGAGTCTTACCCTTCACTTGCTTCGTCGGGCACCGATTGAGCAAGTAAGTTGAACACGCCACAACTTCCGTCCAGAATTGCTTCGGCAGCCCCTTTTCTTTAAACATGATTCTTGTCATGTCAAGAATGGTGCGGTTCTTTCTTTCTGCGATGCCATTTTGCTATGGTGTGTAGGCAGTAGTAAATTGCTTCTTTATACCTTGTTCCCTGCAATATTCTTGAAACAGATTTGAGGTGTACTCATCACCTCGATCAGATCAGAGAGTTATTACCTTGTGACCACTTTCCGCTTCAACAAGAGCTTTGAAATTCTTGAAGATAGTAAAGGCATCAGATTTTTCTTTAAGAATGTATACCCACAACTTTCTACTGAAATCATCAATGAAGGTAATAAAATATTTGTTACCTCCTAAAGAGACAGGATCTAGTGGTCCGCAGATGTCAGTGTGAACAAGTTGCAATGGTACTTTCGCTCTCCATGAATTTCCACTGGGAAAAGGAAGTCGTGCTTGCTTGCCAATTATGCAAACTTCACAAGTATGACTCGGTGGATCGATTTTTGGTAAACCTCGTACCATGCCAGCTGTAGATAGTAATTTCAGGCTGTTGAAATTTAGATGGCCGAAACGAAGATGCCACTTCCATGACTCATTCTTCACGAGTCCTTGAAAATACTTTTCAACTTCCGTGTTTAGATGTAAGGGAAACATGCGGTTCCTTGTCATCTTAACACAAGTTATGAGACCTCATTTTGCATTTTGCAACCAAAGATGATTGTTCTCTATATATACTTTATATCTTTTTTCAAGTAATTGACCGATGCTAAGAATATTACTATTCATGTTAGGAATATAATAAACATCGGAAATATACTCGGGCTTACCATCCTTTTGGTAGATTTTGATCTTCCCTTTGCCTTCAACGGGGAGTTTTGAAGAATCTCCCAAGCTCACACTTCCATGAACTCCTTCTACGAGTTCCATGAATAGTTCCTTCTTCCCGCACATGTGGTTGCTAGCACCCGAGTCAAGGTACCAAACATCATTCTGAACACTTGAATCATCATGAGTAAGAAGAAGAGTAGAGTTATTACCCACATTATTTGTTGCTTCGATGAAATTGGTAAGATCTTCAGTCCTGTGCCAACAATCCGAGGCATAGTGTCCAAATTTTTGACAGTTGTAGCATTGGACGTTCTTGTTGTTTCCACGTCTAGATGTAAATCTTCCCCGGTTGCTTCGTCCTCGATCTCTGAAGCTTTGAAACTCTACTTGATTTTGAGTGGTTCGTTGTTGGGGACCACGTCCTCTACCTCTACCACGACCACGACTCTATTATGTGAGCCTCGATCATTTAGAGTCAGTTTTGACTCTAATGCTTGTTCCAAAATTATGGAACCGATCTTCTTTTGCATGCGCTGCTTATGAACTTGGAGAGATCCCAAAAGCTCCTCTATTGAGATCTCCTCCAAATACTTGGACTCCTCAATTGCTGTCACTACGTGCTCGAACTTAGATGTGAGGGATCAGAGTAATTTCTCCATCACTTGGATGTCCTCCATCTTCTCTCCATTTCTCCTCATTTTATTCACAATTAGAAGTAATCGTGAATAATGTTGGAATATGAAGAATATTTATGTGAATCTTTGAATTGAATTAAGGCGAGATCCGTTGATCGAATCAATTGGATGATGGTTGGAGTGTGTTCTCCTTCCATTGGGGATGAACGTGGTATATTCACATGTTCAATTCCGACTTTGAATGAATGACATATTCAAGTCTAAAGATTGCCTAATTCAAAGGAAAAAATGGGACTAAAGGTAGCTAAAGGTATTTAGTCCCACATTGGCCATGGGATGGAAGTTCGTAGTGTTTAAATAGAGAAAATTGAGAACAAAGGGCGTGCCCTTTGGGTACTTGGAGTTTTTGCGCGCGATTGAGAGGGAACCATGCCCGCACATGCACACGCCGCCGGTGCCGGGCCGGGCTCGGGTCCGGGTCTGGGTCCGGGTTCGGGTTCGGGTTCCCTACCCGGCCTAATTCTTTTTGAATCGGGTCTCACGGGTATAGGTTGCGAGTATACCCGCTCCGCTATCCGAATCGCACCGCCAACAGACCCGCTTCGCTATCTGGATCCAAACCGCTCCGCCAACGGCTGTCTGTAAACCGTCGCGGCAGTTGGACGGTTGCAACGGTTGAACCGAACAGTTGCAACAGTTCAGACCGAACCGTTGCAACGGTTGGATGGGTTCAGACCAAACTGCCCCTCCCGGAGCGCTATAAATAGCACTCCGTTTTCTCATTCTAAAACACACAAAAACTCAATCTGCCTTCTGATTTCTGAAGGAGATCCTCTCTCTCTCTCATTCTTGAAGGGACTTCCAAACAGGAATCTCTCATTCTTGAAGGGACTTCCAAACAGGAAGTGGGAAATCAGTAACACAATTTTCGAAAGCAAGTAAGGATTCTGCAACTCATTCCAAAGCGACTTCCAAAAGAGATTCTGCAAAATTCGTTCTGATAGAGGGCTCAGAAATTCAACAGATTCTTTAATAGAATTGTTGTTTGAATCTGGGACTTCCGAATAAGAATATTCTTCAACCTTCCTTCTTTCTCTAATTCAACATATTCTTTAATAGAATTGTTGTCTGAATCTGGGACTTCCGAAGAAGAATATTCTTAAAACTCTCTTCTTCCTCTACAGTGGGTGCTTCTCCAAAGTAAAGGCAAAAATTCTCCCAAAATTTGTCTTTGTCCCGCTGCTTCAACAATCCTGTGAAGATACTGGTTAACTACGGTTCGACCGTACGGTGATTTGGTAGTGCTATCCAAATACCGTGAAGGAGTGATGTATCTTGAGAGACCAGCGTCCAGTAACCCGTTAGCACCGGTGCGGGGGACATAATTGCTTAAGGAGATTCGCTTTAAGCGTACCTCACTCCAAGTACTGTATAAGTGAATTAATTTCTTTATACAGGGGATATACTAATATTCAGTATATTGAGACTGATTTATATCAGTCTAATTGGTGTTTAACCTTTGAAGGAAATTGAAAGGTGGTTCTTAAATTAAGGAACGTTCTATTGAACGAAAAACCTCCCACCTGATATTTACCGACCTGGCCAATTAGATTGTTGATATTTCAGTGAAAGTGATTAGTTGTTAGATTGATCCCAGAAACCAACAATCTTAAGACAATTATCATATTGAAGTTTCTTACTTCTGTTCTGCTTGAACTTACAGAAAATATCTGAGACTAATCAAGATAGCTCTAGCAACATGCAGCTACAAGCTTTGATGCCTACTCCACTTCCTAACCCAAAGCCGGAGAAGCCAGGAAATTTGACGGCACAGAATTCAAGAGGTGGCAATAGAAGATGCTCTTCTACTTGACCACTCTTCATCTGGCCAAATTCCTGCAAGAAGAACCATCAGAACCCGGAACTGATCGGGACTCAGTCCTTGCAGTCGATGCATGGACTCAAGGTGACTTCCTTTGCCGAAATTATATTTTAAATGGATTGGATGACTCTCTTTACAATGTCTACAGTCCTATCACAACGGCAAAGAAGTTATGGGCCAGTCTTAACAAGAAGTACAAGACTGAGGATGCTGGTACCAAGAAATTCGTCATAGGATGATTTTTGGAGTACAAAATGGTGGATAGCAAGACTGTAATCAGTCAGGCGCAAGAGTTCCAACTTATCTTGCACAAGATAGAAGCCGAAGATATGATTCTACCTAAAACCTTTCAGGTTGTTACTATTGTGGAGAAACTCCCACCTGCGTGGAGAGATTTGAAGAACTACCTGAAGCACAAGCGAAAGGAGCTGAAGTTGGAAGATCTCATTATGAGGCTTCGAATCGAGGAGGACAACCGAGAGTCCGAGAAAAGGAGCAGTAAGAACTCCTATGAAGCCAAAGCCAATGTGATCGAAGACTCAAAGGGGAAAGTGTCTACTTCCAAAGGCTTAAAGCGGAAGAAGACTTCCCAGGGGTACAAAGGCAAGGTCCAAGAAGGCAAGAACATGCGCTTCAAGGGAACCTGCTACATCTGCAACAAAGAAGGGTATAAGGGGAATGAATGTCGTAGTCGTCTCAAAAAGAACAAGAAGAACCATCCGCAGGCAAACTTGACCGACCATGCATCGCCAAGCCTTTCAGCTGTGGTGTCAGAAGTAAATCTGATTACCAACAATAAGGATTGGTGGGTAGACACAGGGGCTACTCGGCACATCTACTCTGAGAAATTATTATTCTCTGAATATCAAAAATTAGAGCAAGATAAGCAACTATTCATGGGAAACTCAGCCGTCTCAAAGGTTGAAGGAAAAGGCAAGGTCATCCTGAAGTGGACATCTGGCAAAGAGCTTATTCTGAACGATGTGCTGCATATTCCAGATATCCGCAAGAATCTGATCTCTGGATCATACTTAGTAAGAAAGGATTTAGAATGGTTTTTGAATCAGATAAATTTGTACTTACTAAGGGAGGGATGTATGTGGGAAAGGGTTATCTTGTTGATGGACTTTTTAAAGCCAATGTTGCAGTGGTAGATAAAAAGTTTGTGTATTTGTACCCGAAGCTTATAAATAAAGGAAAATCTTCTGTTTATTTGCTTGAGTCTCCTATTTTATGGCATGCTAGATTAGGGCATGCAAATTACAAGTCTTTAAAGAACTTATCTAATCTAGGATATATTCCTAAGCTCAACTTGGAAGAAATTCGCAAGTGTGAGATTTGTGTTGAGGTCAAGTTAACAAAAAATTCATTTCACTCAATTGATCGAAATACAGAACCTTTAAGGTTAATTCATAGCGATCTGTGTGACTTGAAGTTTATTCCAACTAGAGGCGGTAAAAAGTATTTTATTACTTTTATTGATGACTGTACAAGATACTATTATGTGTATCTTTTAAACAGTAAGGATGAGGCAATAAATATGTTTATAACATATAAAGCCGAAATTGAGAATCAACTCAATAAGAATATCAAGATTCTAAAATCCGATAGAGGCGGAGAATATGAATCAAATGATTTTAGTGAGTTATGTGCTAAATTTGGTATAATCTATCAAAAAACAGCACTATATACTCATCAGCAAAATGGAATTGCTGAACGAAATAACAGAACTTTGAAGGAGATGGTCAATTTCATACTCGTAAGTTCTGGAGCTCTGCAGAACTTGTGGGGGAAGCTCTATTAACTGCAAATTATATTCTAAATAGAGTATCCCACAAGAAACTTGGTTTTATACCATTCGAGTTATGGCATGGAAGGACACCTTCCTACCATTACCTCAAAATGTGGGGGTGCCTTGCAAAGGTGCTAGCACCATTACTTAAAAAGACTAAGTTGGGAGTAAAAACTATAGACTGCATATTCATAGGCTATGCCTTGAATAGTAGTGCCTACAGATTTCTGATTCATAAATCAGAGATACCAGATATTCTTGTAAACATGATTATCGAATCTAGAGATCCTGTGTTCTTTGAAGATATTTTTCCATATAAACGGAAAACAGATAAGACTTCTGGGAAAAGAACACATGAGATGACATTCAGGGACGAAAACCCCGAGGAACCGATTGTTAATGCGGAAATTGAACCAAGAAGAAGTCAGAAATCTAGAATCTCAAAATCTGTTGTTCCAGATTTCATAGCATACGCTATTGAAAGCGAGCCTCAAACATTTAAAGAGGTTATGTTGACCCCAGATGCACAAATATGAAAAGAAGCTATAAATAGCGAAATAGAATCCATACTAAGTATTCATACTTGGGAATTGGTTAACTTGCCTCCTGACAGTAAACCAACTGGGTGTAAGTGAATTTTCAAAAGAAAATTAAAATTCGATGGATCTATCGATAAGTACAAGGCTAGATTGGTACCAAGGGTTATCGACAAAAAGGACTTGACTACTTCGATACTTATTCACCAGTAACAAGAATAACATCCATTCGGATGTTGATTGTAATTGCAGTATTGCATAACTTAGATATCCATCAAATAGATGTCAAGACTGCATTCTTAAATGGTGAATTAAATGAAGAAATATATATGGAGAACCTGAAGGATTTATAGTCAAGGGCCAAGAACACAAAGTGTGTAAATTGGTAAAATCCTTATATGGTCTAAAGCAGGCTCCAAAACAATGGCATGAGAAATTTGATAGTGTTATGATTAAAGATGGATTCACTATCAATGAATGCGATAAGTATGTTTACACTAAAACAGTTAAAAATGCATGTATCATTGTTTGTCTTATGTAGACGACATGTTGATACTTGGGACTAATATTGAAATTATTAAATCCACTAAAAGAATGTTATCCAACAGTTTTGACATGAAGAATCTGGGGGTTGCTGATGTAATTTTAGGAATTTAAATCACCAGAACACTAGATGGAATCAGTCTATAATCTCACTACGTGGATAAGATGATAGAAAGATTCAAGGATCATGGAATAAAGGAGAATACAAATCTTTTTCTACCACACGTCTACCTTCATAAGAATACAGGAATTGAAATACGCCAGTTGGAGTATTCTCAGATTATCAGAAGTCTAATGTATTTGATGAATTGTACTAGACCCGATATTGCTTGCGCTGTAAGCAAGTTAAGCAGATACACTAGTAATCCTAGTGATCAACATTGCACTGCTCTACTACGAGTATTGGGTTACGTATCACATACTAAGGAATATGCCTTGAGATATGGACAGTATCCACCTGTACTTGAAGGATACAGTGATGCTAATTGGATTGCAGATTCTGAGGAATCAAAATCAACTAGCGGATACGTATTTACTCTAGGAGGAGCAGCGGTATCTTGAAAATCTTCTAAGCAAACATGTATTGCCCGTTCCACTATAGAATCGAAATTCATAACCTTAGATAAGGCTAGAGAAGAAGCAGGATGACTTCGACAATTTTTGGAAGATATACCATTATGGCAATAGCTAGTGCCCGCTATATTATACACTGCGATAATCAAGCATCTGTATCTAGGGCACAAAATGTTATATACAACGGTAGTCTAGACATATTCGTCGTACACATAATACTGTTAAGCAGTTGCTCTCAAATGGAATTATCTCTATTAACTTTGTATCGTCAAAAGATAATTTAGTGGATCCGCTTATTAAAGGTTTAGTGGAGAGCGTATAAACTGCGCATCGAGGGGAATGGGTCTAAAAGCCTAACCTTATCGAGTCAGCTTAATGGAAACCTCACTTAGCGACTGGAGATCCCACGGACTAAGTTCAAGAGGAAAAACTAATTATGATTGACTCAGCAAGTAAGCACTTGGGAGCTTGACTCCAATCCATTTCTAAGGTGCACATAAGTGCTTTTCTACAAGTGGATTAAGGATAAGCTTAACGCTTTTAATGATGTCTATATCTTGTTACTAAACAAGTGGAGTAGAGTAGACTACTCTTAATAGAACGATCACCTATGTGAGTATAGAATTGGGTCGGCTCTTTGGGAATTTCTATGGAGGCTGTTATTCCCTAAAGATACTCTCTGAAACCAAGAATGTCCAGGGCCAAAACGGACACAACCGAGAACCAAAGTTGATTTGGAAAGTCACTGTGTGAAGCTTGTTGACTTGGCTTACACTAACGGCTAACAGTTCAAGACCTAGTTCACTGATTAGCCAGTAAGTCCGATAAATCTTTCGCTATGGAAGGTTCAAGACCTAGTTTACCTATCCTGATGCAGTTTCTTTTCTAAAGTACCTTTCACAATAGAGTCAGTCTCTTTGTGTGTCAATTCCTTAAATCTCCATTCATTGTGGGGGATTGTTGGAATATGAAGAATATTTATGTGAATTTTTGAATTGAATTATGGCGAGATCCGTTGATCGAATCAATTGGATGATGGTTGGAGTGTGTTCTCCTTCCATTGGGGATGAACGTGGTATATTCACATGTTCAATTCCGACTTCGAATGAATGAGATATTCAAGTATAAAGATTGTCTAATTCAAAGCCAAAATGGGACTAAAGGTGGCTAAAGGTATTTAGTCCCACATTGGCCATGGGATGAAAGTTCGTAGTGTTTAAATAGAGAAAATTGAGAACAAAAGGGCGTGCCTTTTGGGTACTTGGAGTTTTCGCGCGCGATTGAGAGGGAACCATGCTCGCACATGCGCACGCGCGCGGCGGTGGCGACCGGCCGGTGCCGGGCTCGGGCTCGGGCTTGGGTTCGGGTTTGGGTTCCCTACTTGGCCTAGTTCTTTTTGAATTGGGTCTCACGGGTATGGGTTGCGAGCATACCCGCTCCGCTATCAGAATCGCACCGCCAACGGCGGTTGCGACGGTTGAACCGAACAGCCGGAGCGCTATAAGTAGCGCTCCGTTTTCTCATTCTAAAACACACAAAAAACTCAATCTGCCTTCTGATTTCTGAAGGAGATCCTCTCTCTCTCTCTCATTCTTGAAGGCACTTCCAAACAGGAAGTGGGAAATCAGTAACATGATTTCCGATAGCAAGTGGGGATTCTGCAACTCATTCCAAAGTGACTTCCAAAAGAGATTCTGTAAAATTCGTTCTGAAAAAGGGCTCAGAAAATGTAATAGATCCTTTAATAGAATTGTTGTCTGAATCTGGGACTTCCGAAGAAGAATATTCTTCAACCTTCTTTCTTCCTCTACAGCGGGTGCTCCTCCAAAGTAAAGGCAAAAATTCTTCTGAAATTTGTCTTTGTCCCGCTGCTTCAACAATCCTGTGAAGGTACTGGTTAACTACGATTCGACCGTACGGTGATTTGGTAGTGCTATCCAAACACCGTGAAGGAGTGTTGTAATTTGGGAGACCAGCGTCCAGTAACCCGTTAGCACCGGTGCGGGGGACGTAATTATCTTAAGGAGATTCGCTTTAAGCGTATCTCACTTCAAGTACTGTATAAGTGAATTAATTTTTTTATACAGGGGATATACTGATATTCAGTATATTGAGACTGATTTATATCAGTCTAATTGGTGTTTAACCAAGGAAGGAAATTGAAAAGTGGTTCTTAAATTAAGGAACGTTCTATTGAATGGAAAACCTCCCACCTGATATTTACCGACCTAACCAATTAAATTGTTGATATTTCAGTGATATTGATTAGTTGTCAGATTGATCCCAGAAACCAACAAATAATAATCAGAGATTTTTTCTTCATTTTTCATTTGAGCGGCTTCAAGATCACCCCTCAAAGTTTAGAGGCGAATTCACTTCACCTGCTCGACTCCTTTGTAGATAGTAGTAAGGATTTTTCATGCTTCCTTACTCGTTGTTGCTTCAGCAACTCTCTCGAAGGTAGACTCGTCCAACCCTTGATAGAGTAGAAAACGAGCCTTGCTATCCTTCTTTCTTTACTCTTTAAGAGCCTTCTTCTCTTCGGTGGTGTAGGCGGCTTCTACCTCCGGTGTGGGTTCTTTGAGCCCATCAATGATCAGCTCCCACAACTCTTGAGAGCCAAATAGAGCTTTCATTTGAATTGACCAACTCTCATAATTATCCTTTGATAATTTGGGTACTTGAGGATTGACAAGATTATTGGTGGAGGCCATGAGGAAAATAGAATGGAAGAAAAGTATGAAATGGCTCTGATACCAATTGTTGGACTGGGTAACAGGCAAGTGAAGAGGCGATGGATGTTTGCTAACTCCAAATACTCTTGAGTACTGCATTGCTACCCTTTTAGTACCTCCAAAATAAATTCACCCAAGCTAATAGTTTTCACAAAGTGAGAAGCTCTGCCATACTTTCCTTTACTTTCTTTGTTTTTCTTTTTTTTTTGTGCTTTACAATACAACCATATGACCTCTTATATAGAATTGTATACAATGAAGTTTCAAGTATAATAAATACATGTGTTAATAACCTCACAAAACTTTCTTAGTAAATATGCTATAGGTTTTGCTTAACTTTATTGGTAGAGTCAATAAGCTTCAGGTTTGATTTTGCATTAAGTCCATAACTCCAACACCATGTACTCCAAGCTCTGCTGCAATCCCAAGCATGAAGCTGGTAAAACTATCTGAAATTATGCAGGTCACAGGAGGCACGCCTGCCGAATGCTCGATGCGCCTCTTCAAGAGGGTCCTGAATGGATCTGAGAAGATGTCTCAGATCGCCGTGGAGAGAAGATGCGTCTGGTTCCTGATCTAAATTTTTTTTGGTAGTTTTTTTTTTTTTTTGGGCATCAGGAATCGCCTGAAATGGAAATCATTTGACCCGTCGAGTGTGAAAGCCTTTGGAGTGGAGGAGCTTGGCCAGTTTTAGCATGGCTTTTATGTGGCCTTGTGCTGGAGTGGCATGCACACAGCGTGAGGCTTCCAGCTCCTGTGTAGCTCATCTCTTAGAGTGTGAGGGAGAGACCTCGTTGACAGGTAGAAAGAATTTTAGTCCAAAGCCAGATCTCATTTAACAATATCACCAAAAACATCCACAGAAATTAGACCCAGAATCTTTCCTGAAGACCAATAAGCAAACAAGACAATAAACCTATAAGCTCATTATGTTAACTTATTTTATTTCAAGTGTAAAGTCAATTGGGCCTAATCAAGTCAACTGGATATTTGCACCCGTCCACTTTAACCTATGTTATTTGACCCAATAAAGAATTGATCAAGCCTAATGGTTTGGGTCTAAATGCATTTCAATTACATTTAGTCATGAATGTATTTAAATTAAGATGTGGGACTCATCTACACGTATGAAACTCGTGTTATTAATTAAGGGCCTAGATTTATGATGACTTGAACTAAGATTCCTTGATGTTATATATATATATATATATATATATATATATATATATATATATATATATATATATAATATATATATATATATATATATATATTATATATAGAGAGAGAGAGAGAGAGAGAGAGAGAGAGAGAATGTAAATAAGCTGACACAGGAGGCAACTCCCTCCTATGTCGCACTCAAAAATCAATTTCCCGAGTGAATTTTCAAGATCCGACCGCACATTATCATCGTCATATTCTAAGATATACATATATAAAAAATCAAGTGATTTGAAGTTTGTTTACTCCATTTTCTTTGGGTTCAAACATTAACGGTTTTTTAACAATAGAACAAAATGGAACGATGAGATCAATAAGTAAACAAACTTCAAATCACTTGATTATATATATATATATATATATATATATATATATATATATATATAATATATATATATATATATCTTAGAATATGAAGATGATAATGTGCGGTCGGATCTTGAAAATTCACTCCAAAAAAATATGATTTTTGAGTGCGACATAGGAGCGAGTTACCTCCTGTGTCAGCTAATTTACATTTCACTCGTGTGTGTGTGTATATATATATATATATATATATATATATATATATATATATATATATATATATATATATATATATATATATATATATGAGAAAAATGTATATCAGCCTGCAGCTGAGAGAACTCTCTCAGCCTGCGGTGACGTGGCTCAATTTTGTCACCCCACTAACTTGCGGCCCGCTTATAGGAAGAAGTTAAATTACCAAATACCCCTTATGAAAAGCTACTCTTTCGGTAACTTTCGTTATTGTTTATTATTATTTGCCCAAAAGGCAATTTTTGGAGCGCACGTTGTCAGACTTAGGTTATTGTTTATTATTATTTTTTTTCCCTTTTTTTGCCGCTTTTTATAGGATTTAGGTTATTGTTTATAAATTATTTTCCCCCTATTTCCTTACCTCTCTTTGTCAGATCTAGGTTCTCCTTTTCAGCCTGTGATAAATTTTTTTTTCTGAAAATATAAAATCTTTTCAGATCAATTTTTTCTCCAAAATATTTAATGTCGACGTCTGAGCAGTCTACTGGCGATCTAAATATGGAAGATTTGCATCTGGTTCTACTTTCTCTCAGAATATTGAAAATCTTGAAGGGTTGACATCTTTGCATGTCGATCAACAGGTTTTAATTGTTTCAATTTTTTAAAAACAATTTCTTAAATATTGAATTTTTCTCTTTAGTCTATGTGGTACTGTGACCTATAACACATGTTTTAAAGTTTTAGAAATGCGACCGTTTTAATATTCGGTCGCAATCTTATTTGAAAATAATCTCCGGCTGTGAAATCTTTTTTTTTGTGACTGCGACTTAGGAGTAATATAGATTTCTTCTCATACGGATAACTGCGACTTAGGTCGCAGTCTTTAGTAAGGAGTAATATAGATTTCTTCACATACGGATAACTGCGACTTAGGTCGCAGTCTTTAATAAGGAGTAATATATATTTCATCTCGTATGTGAAATCTTTTTTTTGTGACTGCGACTTTGGTCGCAGTCTTTAGTAAGAAGTAATATAGATTTCTTCTCATACGGATAACTGCGACTTAGGTCACAGTCTTTAGTAAGAAGTAATATAGATTTCTTCTCATACGGATAACTGCGACTTAGGTCGCAGTCTTTAGTAAGAAGTAATATAGATTTCTTCTCATACGGATAACTGCGACTTAGGTCGCAGTCTTTAGTAAGAAGTAATATAGATTTCTTTTCATACGGATAACTGAGACTTTGGTCGCAGTATTTAATAAGAAGTAATATAGATTTCATCTCGTATGTGAAATCTTTTTTTTTGTGACTGTGACTTAGGTCGCAGTCTTTAGTAAGAAGTAATATAGATTTCTTCTCATACGGATAACTGCGACTTAGGTCGCAGTCTTTAGTAAGAAGTAATATAGATTTCTTCTCATTCGGATAACTGAGACTTTGGTCGCAGTATTTAATAAGAAGTAATATAGATTTCATCTCGTATGTGAAATTTTTTTTTTTTGTGACTGCGACTTAGGTCGCAGTCTTTAGTAAGAAGTAATATAGATTTTTTCTCATACGGATAACTGCGACTTAGGTCGCAGTCTTTAATAAGAAGTAATATAGATTTCTTCTCATACGGATAACTGAGACTTTGGTCGCAGTATTTAATAAGAAGTAATATAGATTTCATCTCTTATGCGACCTTGTAGCAGTTATATAACTTATATTTTAGACGTGTGATATCTAAAAAATATTTATATTCATGTAATTCGTGTAATTGTTTTTTGTAGGATATGAATGCACATGGAGAAATGTCTGGAAGCTCAGATAAGTTTATAGGGAAATAGTTCCTGTCGGATATGGAAGCATACAATTTCTACAATTCTTTGCAAGTAATAGAGGTTTTAGCGTGAGAAGAAAATGTACAGATAAGTCACGGAAGCCTCCTTATGAGATTATTTGCAGAAAATTTTGTTGCAACAAGGAAGGTGTGAAGAAGTTGTGTGACAAAAGACAAGAGGGGCTTACAGTGCATCGTCGAATTGACACTAGAGTAGCTTGTCCTGCTGAGATGCATTTCCGTCTTCGTTTTCTTTTTGACAGAAGACGTTGGGTTATCACAAAATTTGTTGATACCCATTCACATGAGTTGTCAAGCCCGGATAAGGTACATCACCATTACTCTCACCAGACTCATCGTTCAAAGATTAGCAGAAGCATTATGAGCAATCTGGTTGATGTGGGAATGCGGCCTTCAAATATTTCCCGCGTTGTGAATGCAATGAGCCAGGGAGAAGGCTGTGAAGAAGTGAGCCCGCAACAAGTTATTGATTTTACTCGTCAACGTAGAAATAACTGCGGCCATGAGTTTATTACTATTATCAAATATTTTCAAGAGAAAGCCGAGACCGATCCAGAATTCTTCTTTTCAAGTGAAGTCGATAACGCGGGCACACTTAGAAGCATTTTTTGGGCTGATGGAAGAGCTATTTCCTCGTATCTGAGGTTCTGTGATGTGATCGTTTTTGACATAACATACAGAACTAATCACTTGAGCTTGCCATTTGCTCCATTCACTGGAGTAAATCATCACCGGCAGTCAATTTTGTTCGTGTAACACCCCGCTCCCAGAATACGTACTTAGTTGCGTATTCAGATTTTTCGATCGTATTTTTTCGATTTACTTCCTGTATTTGTTTTGTATTGTGAATTCTTTATATGAACGTTTTGTCTTGGATTTGGATTCGTGGACTCGGAGTCAGCCCTAATCTGAACCGAGGGCCCGATCCTAGAATATTGCTCGATTTGGACATTCCGGTATTCCGATTTGACCGATTTCAGTTTTAAACATCATTTCCCAATATTTTAGATTTTCTATGATTTTCTAGAATTTTCCTGAATTAAGTTGAAAGTCTTCAAAACCGGTGGCGACCAGTGCCGCTGACCGATTCCCGGATTTTTAATTTACAAACGGATTAGAATTACTAGAAGTGTCTTTTTACATTATTTCTTAAAATCACATTTCCTATCTAAATACTTTTTCTGAGGATTTTATGAATTTATGAAAATTCTACCGGATTCGGTATCGGCCAGTATCGCTGGTTGATTCCAGTATTTTTAGTTTACAATCGGAGTTGAATTTCTGAATTCCGCTTTCACTTTACTTCTTAAAATCATATTTTCTATCTAAATACTTTTTCTGGGATTTTTCAGAATTTATCAATATCCGGCCGACCCGGTGTAGACCGGTATCGGCGGTTGGCTTCCGGATTTTTAATTTGAAAACGGGATTTTATTTCTGAAAATTGATTTCATATTATCCCTCAGGATGACGTTTTCTACCTCCGGTATTTTTTTGGGATTTTTCCGGAACAGTCGATTTTTCGCGACCATATTATAATATTATTATTTTTATCTTTTCTTTCTTTCTTTCTTTCTTTCCTTTTCTTTTCCCTCAACCGACTTCACCAACGCCACCTCACCCCCCTCATTAAATCCCTCTCCCATCCATCACTCCCTATCACTCTCTTTTTCTTTTTCTTTTTCTTTTTCTTCTTTTCTTTTTCCTTTTCCTTTTCCTTTTCTTCTTTTCCTTTTTCCTTTTCTTTTCTCTTCTCCTTCTTTTCTTCTCCCCTGGTGCAGCGACCGCACCTCCTCCTCCTCCTCCTTCTTCCCCAAATTCTCTCTCTCTCTCCCTTCACCTCCTAATCTCTCCCTCAATCCTCTCTCTCTATCTCCTCCTCCTTCTTCTCCACTCCTCAATTTCCCCATCTCTCTCTCCTCTTCCCGCGAGATCCGGCCACCACCACCATCAACGCCGCCATCTCCGGCCAAGCTCCGCCGCCGCCCAACGACCCCGCGAGCCCCTTCCCTTCCTTTCCCTTTTTTTCTTTTTCTTCTTCCTTTCTTTTTCCTTTTCCTTTCTTTTTCTTTTCCCTCTCCCCTACTTGGGCGACCAGCGTGGCCGCCCTGTCTGGCGGCGCCGCCCCTAGCGCCGCCCTCTTGGCGCCCTGGCCGCACGGCCAGGGCTGGCCTGGCCACGGCCTGGCAGAGCCAGGCCGTGACCGGAGGTTGAGGGGGGGCAGCAGCCCCTTTTCCCCTCTTTTCTCTTTGGGGTGGCCGGAGCCACACCGGATCTGGACGCCGCCGGCGCTCCGCCGGCGGCTGTGCGCGGCCAGGGGGCCCCCTGGCCCCCTGTGCGTGAGCTGAGGAGGGGGCGGCAGCCCCTCTCCCTTTTCTCTCTCTTCTCTCTCTCCCTAATTCCTCTCTCTCTCTCCTGAACACACTCTCTCTCTCTCCTGCTCTCTCTCTCTCCTGAACACACTCTCTCTCTCCCCTGAACCTTCTCTCTCTCTTTCTCTCTCTAACACTTTCTCTCTCCTCCCCACTTTCTCTCTCTAAAAATATTTATATTTTATTATATTTTATGGCGCGTGTGCAAGTTCCGGGGATTTCGGAGGTTCGGACTTTTCGGCATTTCCGGTGATTTAGGCGAGTGTTCTCGCTCTCGCCTCCATTTGGGTTTCCCCGCTTCGTCGGGTCGACATGTATTTTACTTCATGTTTTCCTGTATCATGTATTGGGCTGAGTCCCTGTATCTGTGTATGGCCGAGTGCCAATATCTGGACATGTATTGCTCTGTGACGAATGCTTGTATTATGCTAGTTTAATTCTTATTCATGCGGTACTAACATTGCAGGTCTCTCCGTTCTTCAGCCTCCGGTCACTCACTATCTCGAAAGAGAGGTGATTGGGACCGTCAGGTCTCTCAGGATTCTTCAGCCTCCGGTCACTCACTATCTCGAAAGAGAGGTGATTGGGACCGTCAGGTTTCTCAGTGCAGCCTCCGGTCACTCACTATCTCGAAAGAGAGGTGATTGGGACCGTCAGGTCTCTCAGGACTCTTCAGCCTCCGGTCACTCACTATCTCGAAAGGGAAGTGATTGGGACCGTCAGGTCTCTCAGCTCTACCTGGTTATCATAATCAGCGTTCAGCGCTTTACCACTAGATACGTCTAGGTGAGATGCTGCCGGATTTCCTACTCGCACTTTAAGCCGAGTTGTCCCGGTAACCTCGCTAGACGCTCCAGTGTTAAATACTGTTTGCTGTCTGTGCTTCCAGCTTGCTCAGCTCCGCTTGGTTGTGCTCAGCTACTATTCTACCACATGTCATTACTTCATACCTGTCATTTACATGTTACTATTTAATACCTGTTGCATTACCTGACAACTGATGTGTTATCATCTAACACCTGGCATGCTACTACTTGGCAAGCCCCTTGTTATGACATGACTTGCCACCGGATTAATATCAATCTCTTGACATGACTTGTCACCTGCCTAATATCACCCTCCTGTCATGCTATCACTTGACACCCAGCATGATATACTTGACCTTGTGATTATCACGTTTACGGGAATCCTGCCTTGTTATCCTGTATTGTATACAGTGACCTGTTATCCTGAATGGAACTAAGTGCCACACGGAGCAAAGTGCCACATCACACTCGTGGTGGGGGCCACCTCTTGAATCTGTGGGGGCCACCTCTAGAATCCATCCCCTCAGAGCAAAGTGCCACATGGAACAAAGTGCCACACCACACACATGGTGGGGGCCACCTCTTGAATCTGTAGGATCACCTCCTGTCTGTACCTGATCTCCTGTTATGATTCTTGTTATGTACTCCTGAACTCCTGATCATGTCTTGTACCGGCTTTTCCCGTAAATTGATAATCACATATTAAATTATTATAAGACAACTTGCACCTGGTTTTGGGAAAACTGATGGGCCCTGATTAATCATGTTTATGGTGGTCTTATCGAGCCGCGCGTGGCCAAATACTTGAGGGATCACCTGGCGGCCACCAGGGATTCCGTGGGGTGTGCTGGCACCCCTACTCCTGATTATTCCTGCCGGGTATGCACACGCCCTAGGCTCATTTCTATGGGATCTGCGATACTCTATTCCTGTTCGGGCGTAAATAAGTCCCGGTACCTAGCGGTACGTTCCGGCTCAGCACCGGATACTCCTGAACCGTTGTCCCGGTCATGTACGGGGCCCATCCGAAACATGATTCATCGAACTTTATCAGTTTCCAAATAACTTGCTATATAAGTTGTGAGTGGAAGTATGTGGAATGGGACACATACTGAAGCCTGGAACTTAGACGGCTCCAATTATAATAAGATGCTAATATACAATTTGTTGTGCCGTTTTGTAACTCGGGTTGTATGTGCTTGGATTACGGTGACATGGGATAAAGGTATATAGATGAGGGTTTCCTTGTTTGGATTATTCCTTCGAGGTACTAATCTCATGGGGCCGTGACCTAAGCTTGTACAATTGGTTTTGCTCGTAATCAGTTTTATTCAGTTTTATCGGTTTTTATCGGTTTTATGTTAGCTTAGGAGATATCTGGTGTTGTCCTATCTACTCTACTTCTCATCTCTTTACCTGCTCTTATCTTATTATACCAAGTGTATTCTCTACTGGAAGTCACCTGCTATATCTACTTGCTCCTGCATGCCTACCTATGCTCGCCACTTGGCTTTTACCTCACCACTCGCCTGGGGAGTTTCATCTGACTCCCCTGGATCCTCATGTCCAGGTCAGGGAGCTTGGAGCATGTGGATTCTCCTAGTTGCTGATCAGAGTGGCGCAGCGGTAGCGTGGATCTCCAGCAGATAGTACAGAGCTCTATCCTTCCAGGCCCCCTGTGTGTCTCTCGAGTTTTTCCTTTTGTAAACTCGTGAGTGCCTGTGTACTGTTCATACTCATACATCTCTTTGTAATCTCGCAATTGCGCATATCAGTGATGTAATATTATTGTAATATTGGATCACCGCTGGTGATAACTTTGTAATTGTACTCACATGTTGGAATGTATAATGCACCACTTGCTTCCGTACTCTGATTCTTGCCTGTACTGATGCTTAGCGTATATACGTGAGGGTATTTCTGACCTGCGTATATACGTCGCAGTAACGTCTCCGTACCCGCAGGATCGGGGCGTTACAGTTCGGCTGTGCATTGCTTGCTGATGAGCAGAGGGAAACGTTTGTTTGGCTATTTCAAAAATGGCTCAAGTGCATGCATGGAGTTAAACCGAAACTGATTATTACTGATCAGGATGCGCAGATTGGTGACGCCATCAAGATTGTTTTCCCAACTTCTAGGCACCGTTACTGTTTCTGGCATGTGCGGAAACATATTGCCGAGCAACAAATCCCAATGACAAACAAGTATGGAGAAGATATGGTCTCCGATTTCCATGCTTGGTACACCTCCCGTGATATAAGCACTTGTGAGGAACGATGGCGTCTGATGAATGAAAAATATCATTTAGAAGAAGAAGAAGACAGTTGGTTGTTGAAGATGTACAGGCTTCGTGGACACTGGGTTAATGCATATCTCAAGGATGTTTTCTGTGCTGGAATGACAACCAGTCAGAGGTCCGAGAGTATTAATTCCTTCTTTGATGGTTTTGTTAATGCAAACACGAAACTAGTGGAATTTGTTCACCAATATGATAAAGCTGTTGCTGCCCGTCGTACATCTGAATCTCTTCAAGATTTTCGGGGTTTGAATTCTGTGCCCAATTGTACATCGAATCCATATGAGATACAGGTTTCGAAGTTGTATACACCGAAGATTTTTCAGTTGTTCCAAAAGGAATGGACAGTTGTAATGACACTGTTTTCAGAAGAGGTGGAACATGACAAACCTGGATCAACATATTTGGTTGGTAATTTTTCAGAATCAAAAGACAGCTGGGAAAAGGTCAGTTATGATAAGCGTGAGGAACTTCATGTTTCTTGTAGTTGCTCGTTATTTGAAACAGAGGGTATCCTATGTAGACATATTCTGTGTATTTTGTGGCTCAATCACGTTACACATATACCGGAATCATATATACTTCAGAGATGGAGGTTGGATGCTCGTTACAAAAACGTTGCAATTGAAAATGGCATGAAGCCTTTTCCCAGTCAAGGCACTCCACGGACGGCTAGATTGTGGACAATTCGTTCAAAATTTAATGCAATTCTTGACATGGTCGCTGATTCTGATATCCATCTTTTAAAGTTGGAGGCAGTTTTGGAAAGTTTTGCCCAAGAAACCACTAGAGAATACAGAGCCATGTTAGGAAATGATCATTCATCACAGCCTAAAACTACAGTTGGTTCTAGTGGATCCGTTGTCGTATTGCGAGATGGTGAAGAATTGAATATACGTGATCCAATTGGTCCTGTACCAACCAAGGAGAGGCCTAGAGCTGCATCCAGGCTTAAGTCTGGTTTTGAAGATTCTATATATCAGAAGGAAGTTAAGCATCGAAGATGTGGTAACTGCCAAGAGCTGGGCCATTACAGGACTGGTTGTCCATTATTGGTATTACATTAAACCTGTTAATCATTTTTTTATAATGATGTATCTTTAAAATTCTTACTATTTCTTTTTTAATGGCAGAAGAAGTAGGTTTGGGTTGCCTCCATCTTGAAGGAACAAAGACTTCAATTTTTCATGAAGTGCGACCAGGGTCGCACAGTGTAGAGAGATTCATGTCGCAGTCTGCCACTGGCGTGTCATTATAATCAGATTTATTATCATTCTTTGATTTCTACTGTATTATTTTTGTAAGTAGTTGTACTTTAAAGTTTTACTGCTACAAAATTCTCCTATATAGTTTAATTTTTGTGTATATAATGTAGACAGAGACTTTAGTCGCAGTGTACATGGTTAATTGCGACCAAGGTCGCAGTGTTGTTATTGATAAAGAGGGTCAGCAACTGCAATCTAGGGTCGCAGTACATGGATTGCGACTTGGGTCGCAGTACGTTAGGTAGGTGTTTCCTTTATATTAACACGCATAGCGATCAAGGTCGCAGTGTTGTTGTTGATTAAGACTGCCACCAGCAACTGCGACCAAGGTCGCAGTGTATTTTATTAAGACTGCGGCCAGCAACTGCGACCAAAGTCGCAACCTTCATTTTAAAATTTTATTCGGGTGAAATAATTTAATTATTAACTGCGACCTTGGTCGCAGGATATTCGTTATGCGTAAACATCAATAAAGACTATTAGTAGAATATTTAAAATGAAGGTTTGTAATAATTGTACAGCATTTCAACCAAGACATAGTAGTAAAAACTGTAATTCACACAATTAACCTTAGAAAATAGAGTTATATATATTTAAAAAAAAAAATATAAATTTTAAACTTCTAATCCTCGTCATCACCATCATAATCAAATTCGTCGTCAAGAATATGACCGCTTTCGTCTTCCGTATCGCTTTCCGTCCCTTCCACCTCTTCAGCGACAATCTCCTCTTCGCTTTCTTCCTCTTCATGTATGTATTTTGGTTCACAATGAACTCTCAAAATGGGTCATCTGTATCAAGCTCATCCTCTGACCCGTAGCGAGGCATCGCTTCAGAACTATACATCCAATCATCATTAGATGATTGGCTTCTTTCCGGTGAAGACGATGGAGAAAACATTTTTGAATCTATTTCCGAACAGTGAGAGTAACAAGTTTCAGCAAAAATAATTTAGTATGTTTATAATCCTGTCCTGATGACCCTTTATATATTTTTAATCCAGAATTCCAAAAGGTTTAATCTCTCGAACCACGTGAATATCTCCCAAATTTATTTTCTACCTTTTCCCAAAAATTGTATACTTTCTAGGTGACTGTTCAGTTATCCAAAACAGTTTAAAAGTTAATACACTCTTACATTAAATTACTTTGAACTCCAAAACAGTTCATTATTGCGACCATAGTCGCATTGGGAACTGATAAATGATTAAATAACTGCGACCATGATCGCTGTCTCGATTAAAGTATCACCATATAAGGAAATGCTGTAACTCAAAAAGGTCATTACTGCGACTTTGGTCGCAATACAATTACTGAACGCATGTTTGTTTCTAACATCAGTACGCAATAGTAAAATCCAAGGTGTAACAAATGTAAATTGGAAATAATCAATGGAACTTATAATAAATAAATGTATAGAAATGTTTATAAATTAAATCAATAAAACAAAAAAAATATTCAATGAATTGCAATTGCAATTATTTTTACATTTATAAAATAAAAAATTGTGCTATATCAATAAAATGTCAACTGTTAGTCTTCAAATACTGTCCTTCGTATCATTTCTATTTCTTCATCCCAACTCTTCTCTTTATCTGCAAGTATCATGTATGCAAGCTGACTTCTTAGTCTCTGTACATCAGCAGCCGTAATAGTATCAACAGCTGGTGGACTACCAAATGCTATCTTTTCCATGTACTTACATACATATACAGCGCAATCAACGCTGAAATTTCCACAGAGTAATCATTAAATGAAAATTAGATTTTTGTACTAAAAAAAAGTAGAAAATATGAAAGGTAAGGAGATGTCAAAAATTTATATACCTGTTTGCTTGTTGGGGGCATCTTGTGTATTTTATATTAGTTTTTCTCATTAATTTATTAAATCAATCTCAAAAATCTGTAATAATCTTTCTTTCTGCAATGTCAATAGGAAAAAAATTAGTATTAATCAAATTAAATGCAAGTTTCCAGTAATCGAAATATTAAATTTCAACTCACCATTATTCTTGTATCTTTTTGGTAAAGCTTTAATATACTACTAGTTTTTTTCAGCTGGGACCAAAGAGTTGTAAAAAATCCACTCTTGTGTATCGCAATCAAATACCAACAAGGTCCAGTGAAATCCGGGATCGTCGGCACTATGTTTGTGATTGATCGGGAAGAACATGTACTGCACATCAGCTGTCCAGTTTTTCAACAGCTGCTGCTTGATGAAATGATCTTCCAGATCTTCACTTTTATATACAACACCATGCTGCGGACAAGAAAAAAAATAAATAAAATACAAAATGAATTTAAAATATAAGAAAAAATTAATGAAAATAAGAAGTCATTACGTCAAGACAACAGACTGCGATCAAGGTCGCAGCGTTTCTTAATTAACACATTTTTATAGTAATTAATATAGCGACCAAGGTCGCAGTGTTGTTATTGATAAAGAGGGCCAGCAACTGCAATCTAGGGTCGCAGTACATGGACTGCGACTTAGGTCGCAGTACGTTAGGTAGGTGCTTCCTTTATATTAACACGCATAGCGACCAAGGTCGCAGTGTTTGTTGTTGATTAAGACTGCCGCCAGGAACTGCGACCAAGGTCGCAGTGTTGTTGATTAAGACTGCG
Organism: Agave tequilana; assembly: GCA_038442645.1. NCBI lineage: Eukaryota > Viridiplantae > Streptophyta > Magnoliopsida > Asparagales > Asparagaceae > Agave > Agave tequilana. Next base: position 187,110 of record JAVJIF010007660.1, read on the forward strand.
GCCAGCAACTGCGACCAAAGTCGCAAACTTCATTTTAAAATTAAATTCGGGTGAAATAATTTAATTATTAACTGCGACCTTGGTCGCAGTATATTCTTTATGCCTAAACATCAATAAAGACTATTAGTATAATATTTAACGTTCAAAGATTTATTTCACCAAATAAATTAAGAAATTGATATTATAGTAACCGTAAAGGAGAAAATAGATGTTTACCCAAGCTTCACTACGAAAGAATATGCTTTTTAATCCTTCTCCTTTCTCTAGATGCTGCATGTAGAAATGAATTATATTCGCATCTAAGTCTCTACTGAACATCAGGTCCTCAATGTCATTCCTTGTAATCATGATTCCGTTGTCGGTATCCTGATACGCAGTAGAACTGCAAGATATTCAAAACAAAGTTAGTAATTAAATTGTTCTTATATAAAGGTATAAAAATTTTTTTGATATGAATTATAATAAAATTAATTAACTTACTCAGAGAAGGACTTGTCGAAGAAATTCATTATAAGAGCTTGTTGATGGGGCTGCAGAATTCTGTATGATGTGGTTTCAGTCAATTCTCTCGATTTTGGCTCAGTGGAGGAAATCTCTTTGTCGCCGAAACCAGCGGCAGAACTCAGAGCCGCAGGCTGTGGAAGAGGATGTTCATTTATTTTCTTCTTCTATTTTGGATAAACGAAGTCGGAGTCATCACGATCTCTTTCAGCGCGTTTGCCTTCTTTGACTCCCCTTTCTATCGTTCCTTTAGAGTATTTCAAAACTGTTTCTTTTAAGGATTGCTTCTGAGGCGGAGTATGTTCTTGATTTTTTTCTTCAGAAGCTCTATCTCTTTGGGTTTCTTGAATCATTTGAGTTATATTCAAAGAAAAACTTGAGATATCTTCCCCAGAAATATTTACAATAGATTTAGAACCCATGATTTCATCCTCTTCCAATTTTTTCTTCTTCTCCTCTTCAGCCTGCTTCTCCATTTGCTCCGTCATTCTTTTGTGCTCCTTTTCCTCTTCTACCTTCCTTCTACTTTGCTCTTCTGTCATCCTCTCCTTCCACTCTTCCTCCCCATTCCTCTTTTTCTCCCGCCTTTTCTTTAACTCCTCCAACAACTTCCTCCTCTTCTCCTTTTCCTGCTCCCCCTCTTCTTTCCTCCTCTTTTCCTTCTCCTTCTTCTCCTTTTCGATTCTCCTCTTCTTCTGACTCTCCTCTTCCCTCTTCTTCTCCTCGTCTCTCCTTCTCTTCTCATTCTCCTCTTCCCTCTTCCTCCTCTCCTCCCCCTCCTCTTCCATCCTCCTCTCCTCCTTTTCCTGCTCCTCCTTTTCCCTCCTCTTCTTCTCCTTCTCCTCTTCTTCCCTCATTCTCCTTTCATTCTCCTCCTCTTCCCTTCTTCTCTTCTCCTTCTTCTCCACTTCTCTCCTCCTCTCCTCCTTTTCCTTCCCTTCTTCCAATCTTCTCCTCTCATGCTCCTCCTCTTCCCTCTTCTTCTCCTTCTCCGCAGCAGCGGCTGCTATCAGCAGCTCTTCTTCTTCTTCTTCTTTCACCTTTAATTTCCTCTGCTGCCTTTTTAGTTTTTTCTTCTCTCTTTTTTCTCTTCTTTTTATTTTTAATTCAGCCTTGAGTCTGCTCTCAGTCTCCATTTTTTTAATTTTTCTTTCAAGCTGAGAAACATATTTTCTCAAGTGCTGATTTTGAGACCTCAACTCTTTTATTTCTTCAGCTTGATCATCCCGTGGTGGTGGCAAATAACCTGTAAAAGATGGTTCTTGCTCACTCGTTTCAGCCGCTTCTGGCTTATTTTCCGCCGGGATGTCAGCTTGATTATATGTATGTCCTTCTTCTTCTTCATCTTCATCTTCATCTTTTTCTTCTTCATCTTCATCTTCGTCTTCTGCTTCTTTTTCTTCCTCCTCCTCTTCCCCTTCAACAGGAAGGCCAACCATATTTTTTTCATCATTAGAGACGTTGGCCATTCGACTCAAAATCTGAAAACAAACATAAAAAGGTAAGTTAAAACCAAAACAATGAAATAATTATACTGCGACCATGGTCGCAGTTAATTTATTAAATATTTATGATAATAATGCGACCATGGTCGCAGTATATTTATCCTGCACAAATTTATATGCCCAGACATGCAGCTCAACACTGCGACCATGGTCGCATTTCATGTAAAAGGTATTTTCAGAGAATGCGACCATGGTCGCAAATTTTTTTCAGACACAAAATGACTGCGAAACGTGTAGCTCAATACTGCGACTATGGTCGCATTTTATTTGTACTGCACATAAAAAGAAGTCTAACTTACAATATTCCTGTCAATCTCATTTAGATCAACTTCAAGCAGAGATCTGCTAATATTTTGGAGGTCCCATCTTACTGCGCGCGGGGTTTTGTCCTCCAAACCAAACCTCGGCTCAAAAATAGGAGCCCTCTCACATAGTCAATACTGCAAAAATGGAAAATAAAATTAGTTTACACAAATATTCACAATATTATGGTTAAATTTCATACAATGTTGGCCAAATATGAGATTCGTACTTACAATAATTTGCACGGAGCATCCTTGCAGCTCGTACGTGGTGTGCCTGAAGATGTCCATTGACTCAATCAGGAATTGCCAAACAGCTTTAGCCCAGCATATTGTCCTCATCAGCTGCATATTGACAATCTGTTCCACAATATACCACGGCACCGTGCATTTACTGCCAGAGAAGAAAAGAGTGGCTGACATGTATAGGATGATTATTGTGGTAAAGTCTTGAGCTGCAAGTCTTTGTATGTCTCTTATAATTTCATTTAAAGTCACTTGCTGCTCAAGCTGTTCATCCTGTGTCACATCTAATTCACCCCTCCTCCTTTTCTTGACCAGAAGATCATCCAAAGTCTCTTCAATAGATACTTTTGTGATCTTCTTTATATTAGGGAAATAATGTTTTATAACCCCTCTGTCTTTCATCGTACATGTCTTATTCATAACAAAATCTGCCCCAATGATAGGTAGACCAAAAGTGAGGGCAACATCCTCCACTGTTAATTCAATTTGTTTGCCCCCAATTCTAAAGGTCTTTGTATCCCTATCATACTGGTCTAAAATCCTCAGTACCGCAACGTTTTATTTTAGAGCCTTTTCACCCCCAAATTCCTCATTGTAGAAGGCCATGAAGATTGGTCAAATGGGGTATTCTTGATCGCCTCTACGAAATCTGCCTGAATGTACTTTTTAAATTTCTTGATGAACTCGCACATAGGTTTTAGGCTTGATCTCAGAGGACGAACATTCATCTGTTGTTTACCTATAGATGTAGAAAAATAAAAAAGTTTAGACCAATGATCATTTAAAAATTATAAGGGAGTAAAAAGCATATTATTTTTAATAAACTGCGAGCAAGGTCGCAGTCATCTACAGTGCAAACATAATCTACTGCGACCCGGGTCGACACTGCGACCAAGGTCGCAGTCATCTACAGTGCAAACATAATCTACTGCGACCCGGGTCGACACTGCGACCAAGGTCGTAGTCATCTACAGTGCAAACACAAACAACTGCGACCCTGGTCGACACTGCGACCAAGGTCGCATAAGACTACAATGCGAACACAAACTTTTACAGCGACTCTGGTCGACACTGCGACCAAGGTCGCAGTCATCTACAGTGCAAACATAAACAAATGCGACCAGGGTAGACACGGCGACGAAGGTCGCATAAGACTACAGTGCAAAAATAAACAACTGCGACCCAGGAATGATGAAACAAATGACGTTAAATACAGTGCGACCATGGTCGCAAAACACTACATAAATATTGAAACAACTGCGACCCCATGTCGTCAGTATGTAAAAAAAAAAGGAAGTTTCATATACTGCGACCATCGTCGCATTCGTCTAAAAGGAAAAGTCCAAAAAAAAAAAACATTCTGAGACGCACAGATCTGAAAATAAAATTTTAACAACTGCGACCGAGGTCGACATATAGTGTATGAAAAAAATTTCCTTTAAAAAAATATTAGCAAGGTCGCATACATATAAATCACTTTTTCGAAAATAATGCGACAAAGTAAAAATAGAACGAAATGAAAAAAACTTGAAAAAAATGGACCTTTATCGTTGTGTTACAAATTTTTAAATTTAAAAATTTATTCGTCATCTAAAGTTTCAAAGTCTCTTTCTTATTTGCGAACATGGTCCAAATATTTTTTAAAAAAATAAAAAAGACTTAAACGGAAATAAATCTGGAAAAAATTTAAAACAATTAAAATACACAAACCCTAAAAATTTTGGAAAAATATCGTTTTTCTATTACCTTTTTCGGCGGATGATTTCTTTGACGCCATGTGTTGCAAATATATTTTTAAAAAAACGGATCAAATTTGTGAAATAAAAGAACAAGTTGGATCAGAATGATCGGGTGAAATTTTAGAGCTGAAATTTTTTTTGAAAGGCAACTTTTTTACATAAGGTAAAAAGATGTGACAGAGGGTATTTTCGGAAGATACATTGTTGAGATGACTGACATTAAATTGGGCGGGATTTTTCATCTTTTTGTCCGCCAAAATTTATGACAGGTATGTGGCTATGATGTTGCCACGTCCTGCCGGCTGAGAAACTCTCTCAGCCTGCCGGCTGAGGTACAGTAACCCCTATATATATATATATATATATATATATATATATATATATATATATATATATATATATATATATATATATATATATATATATATATATATATATATATATGAGAGAAATGTAAATCAGCTGACACAGGAGGCAACTCCCTCCTATGTCGCACTCAAAAAATAATTTCCCGAGTAAATTTTCAAGATCCGACCGCACATTATCATCTTCATATTCTAAGATATACACATATAAAAAATCAAGTGATTTGAAGTTTGTTTACTTCATTTTCTTTGGGTTCAAACATTAACGGTTTTTTAACAATAGAACAAAATGGAACGATTAGATCAATGAGTAAACGTATTTCAAATCACTTGATTTTTTATATGTGTATATTTTAGAATATGAATATGATAATGTGTGGTCGGATCTTGAAAATTCACTCGAAAATATGATTTTTGAGTGCGACATAGGAGGGAGTTGCCTCCTGTGTCAGCTGATTTACATTTCTCTCTCTCTCTCTCTCTATATATATATATATCATGAGTCGAATTCCCTCTCCATCATCATGACATAATCTCCCTCTTGGAGGCCTCTAATCTCCTCTAAGGATTAAGAAGAGACTTGCTACTTGGACTGAAGAATCCCCTCCATTATGTTCAAGTGTTCGAAATTGTGCTACCTTCGGCGTTGCCTTCGTGATGGAATCAGATATGCCTAAAATTCTCTTTCCCTTTAAACTTGATAAAGAGGCTATTGCATGCGTGAGATCTTATTTGAATAAATAATATTTAGATTTACAATTGGTATCAGAGCCTCCTCTTTATCGGATCACCAGGATCTACAATTATTTCTTAAACTCGATCTATTAAAATTATGAATGAATTCTTTGTTTAATTCAATAAGATTATTTTTGTTTCAAATAATTGAATTAAAATAAAGATGATTAACTGAGTTTATGTACATATTTTTTGAAAATTTCTGTTTGCTATTCTATTTCTTAATTAAACAAAAAATTAAATTTAAAAAAAGATTTTGGGCACTGCCAGGGCTGCACAAGCGCTGCAAGGTTGCGTGTGTGCCCCTGGCCCAGCCACCTGCACGCACTTTTGTGCGTGCAAGGTCTGCGGGCAACATGCACGAGGTCTGTGCCAACGTGCGTCTGGGCCAGCGTGGGCCCCATATGCGCCTGCGTTGGCGTAGCGTGGGCCCCCCTGCCAATTGGCGGCGCGGGAGCCGCTGGCGACGATTTAGACAGCAAAACAACAAAAAAAAATTATTTTTGGTTAGGATTTTGGGTTTCCCTAATTGAGTTTAATTAGGGATAGAATTAGGACTTTGATCCAATTCTAAAGTCTAATCCTAATCAACCTCAAATTAAGTTTAAATTTAAATTGATGAGATTGATTTGAGATTTTAAGGTTAAGATAGAATTCTAATCTATTAAAAAAAATTTGTGGTAAAATTCTAGTCAAATAAAGAAACATAACTCAAGGTTCAAAACTCGACAGTTCCGGTTTTGACTCAGCTGAGTCGATACCGGAACAGCCTTCCAAAACTGGTCCACGAATCAACCTACTGCATTGTTTTACTTGACTCGAGGCCGATTCGACCGAGTCACCCGAGTTAAGACCGACTCGGCTGAGACACCCGAGTCGGCCCCGAGTCAAGACAAAATTTTATATAATTCATTTCATATAATTTAAATTTTTATTAAAAATGTATAGCTAATCTTTACTTTTATGAAAAAGTAGTTAATTTAAATTTAATTAATTTCATATAATTTACTAAATTATGCATTTATTTTGATATTTTAATACCGCGACACATGTTTTTTTGCATTATCTTCATGTTTAGCGTGCTACGTGATATGTTTTGGACATGTTATACATCAATTTTGATGTCTTCACTTTTTAAAGATTTGTCGTAATTCTTTAGAATTTTTTGAGCCTTTTATATATTGTTTCGCACGTCTCGCTCGAGTCGGAGCAGCAATGTCGCGACCAATGTGAAACGGTGCCCACCGAGTCGGCGGCCAAGACCGCGACTTTGAACCATGACGTAACCCAAATTAATCTCACACTAATCCAATCAGGTTTTATTTAATTTATTAAGCTCGACCCATTAAGGAAACTAATAAAACCTTTGCGGGTCGGGTCTGGATATTTATACAAACTCGATAAGTATTACAGACTCCTTTTGCCAATAGAAACATCAATAAGTCAATACGGGTTCATCCGACCTCTATTTTGAGCATATAAATAGTCGTTTTAAAGCTCATGACGAGCACCACAGTATTATAGCATTAAACATGACAAACAATAGTTAGCTGACATAAAGTAACCATTGAAGTATCTATTTACCATGGTTATATGCACCCTTACATATTTTCGCTTCATCAATATTTATTATATTGTTTGTATTGTTCTAGCATGATAAATGTTGACATTTACTACAGTAATAACACACAGATAAAGATATATACATATTCAAGTTAAAAAATTTATACAGAGCTTATTTAATTGCGTATATAATTTATGCGGATTATAGCTAGCCCAAAGGAAGACTATTATGTGGCTGAATTATGTACGGTGATAGCTACTTGACGGGGGTAACGCAATATTGGGAGAACCTTGGTGTGATAATCGGCCTAAAGAAAAATTGCCACCACTATAGTCATATTGCATTACTCTTATCAACTAGTCTGATGGCAGAGTAAGAATCAAGATGTGTAGACTTGTGTGGCCCATGCGTGTGGCAACCGGCCCAAAGGAAGATTGTTATTATGATCGAGTTATTTTATATATTAGATGGTCGATATAGATAACTTAAACCTTGAGACAAATCCTATAAAGGGTAGTCGACTCAAAGAAAAACTGTTCTCTTATATTGGACCTAGACTTTAGGATATCTATATTGTGTCAGTACAGTGTTGACATATAGAGACACAACTTGTTCTGAGAGTTTGCCTGGCAGCTCTATCAGTCAAACTGGTTGCATTTATTTTAAATTCCTCTTATTTTATGGTTAATACAGTGAATTTATTAAATGCAATATTTATTAAATGTTAAATTGATAAGAAATTATATGTTTATATATTAAATGGGATAAATTTCATATAGTGGCAAAACCACGTAAAGACCATTCTTGAATTTATGGACTTAGATTATACCTTAAAAGACTGATAACCCTTGCCGTTACTGACAAAAATTCAAGTGAGAAAAATGCTAATTATGATAAGTGGGAGGTGACTAATAGGATGTGTTTAATCGTCATGAAGCACTTTATTGCTGAAACTATTAGGGGTGTTATGCCTGATAAAGTCAATGCTAAGAGTTTTCTTATTGAAGTAGCAAACCAATTCACTAAATCAGATAAAATTGAAACCATTACGCTTCTTGGCAAATTGGTCACAAATGCGCTACAACGATAAACGAGACATAAGGGAGTACATTATAGAAATGTCTAATCTAGTTTCTAAAGTTGAATGCACTGAAATAGAAGCTCTCTGAATGGATTCTGGTGCATTTCATCCTGACCTCACTTCCTACACAGTTCAACCCTTTTCAAGATTAATTATAAGGCTCAAAGAAAAAAGTGGAGTTTCACTGACCTCATTAGCCACAACGTTCAAGAAGAGGAAAGATTGAAACAAGAAAAGATAGAAGTGCTCACTTAGCATTTCAGGATGACACTGCTAATAAGAAAAAGAAAAGTAGAACTAAAGGGAGGAACACAATGACAACTACAGTTGCATATCCGATAGTGACAAAAATGCAGGAGAAGAAACCTAAGGTCATTGCGTGCTTCTTCTGTAAGAAAGTAGGTCACCTCAAATAAGATTGCATAAAGTACCAAAAATGACTAATAAAGAAGGGTAATCTCATGTTCATGTTTATTCCAAAATTAACTTGCTTTAGTGTCATCATACACATGATGAATAGATTATTCACATAAGTAAATTCAATGCGAAACTTTCAAACCCAAAGGAGGCACAACCAAAGCTGAGCGATACATTTACATGGACAATGAAAATAAAACTGTAGTTGAAGCTATTGAAGTTTGTAGGCTTATATTAGATTATGGTTTTGTTTTATATTTGGATGAGACTTTACATGTACCGTCTTTTAAGCGGAACCTTATTTCTATTTTATTGTTAGACAAATATGAATTTACTGTCACTCTTGATAATGAAATGGTTAGTTTATTTTGTAAATCTAAAGTTGTTAATACTGAAATCTTGATTGATGGCTTATATAAATTGACTCTTCATGCTTCATATTCTGAATCTTTGTATGTGAATAATTTAGATACTAAGCAAACATTAATTAAAGAAAACTCCTACAGTTTATGACATAGGTGTTTAGGATATATCTCGAAAGAGAGAATCCAAAAGCTTGTGTTTAATGGAACTATAGATCCTTTAGATTACTCTGACCTTGGAGTATGTACGGATTGTATAAAGGGCAAACAAACAAATATTAGAAAGTTTAGTGCTATATAGAGTTTAAGCGTCTTGGATTTGGAATATACAGATGTCTGTGGCCCATTCCCTGCAACCTCTTAGAATGATCACAAATATTTCATTACTTTCGGACGATTACGCCCGTTGTGAGTATCTACAGTTGATACATGAGAAATCCCAATGACATGTTTAAAATCTATAAGACTGAAGTTGAAAATCAACAGAATAGAAAATTAAAGCCGTTAGATCTGACTGTGTTGGTGAGTACTATGGTAGATACGACGAATCAGGTAGACGTTCAGGACCTTTTGTTAATTTTCTGAAAGAGTGTGATATTGTAGCTCAGTACACTATGTTAGGAACACCTCATCAACATGGTGATGCTGAAAGACGAAATCGCACACTAAAAGACATGATTAAGAGTATGGTAGCTGACACTATCCTATCAGAATCAATATGGAGTGAAGCCTTAAAATAGTTCTCTATCTCCTTAATAGAGTACCTAGTAAAATATAGCTAAATCCCCATATGAGTTATGGAGTGAAAATCTCTCAGCATTAGGCATCTCTATGTTTGGGGTTGTCAAGCTTGTCCAGCTAAAGCTAGGCCATATATGTCATATGAGAAGAAGCTGGACTGTAGGACAGTTAGCTATTTCTTCCTTGGGTATTTTGAAAGGTATAGAGGTTTTAAGTTTTACTATCCTTCCACTAAGAATATAATAAAGACGGATAATATTAAATTTATTGAGAATATTTAGAACAGTGAGAGTCAAATACATAAGGATTTCATATTTGAGGAAGAGCATATTGTTATACCCACAATAATTGTTCCAAATGATGAAGTAATTGTTCTAATTCAGCATGAAAATATAGCTATGCCCCTACAAGATACAATACAGTTAATTTTGAAGTAGATTCTGCTGATATGGTAGAACCTGAAAATCCTTAACCACAAGTACCTAGGAGATTAACTAAGAAGATGAGATCAACCATTGTAAATGACTATATAGTTTATCTTCAAGAGCATGAGTTTGACATTGGGTTAGAGGATGACCCTACATCCTTGAATGAGGTCAAACTCAGTGTTTATTCCTCTAAGTGGTCAAATGTCATGAAGGATGAGTTAAAATCCACGAAGAACAACGATAATTAGAATCTAGTAGAGTTACCTAAAGAAAAGAAATCAATTGATTATAAATGGGTGTTCAAAACCAAGCGGGATTCGAAAGGTAATTCAAAATATATAAGGCACATTTTGTCGCAAAGGGTTTCACTTAACGAGAGCATTGACTATAACGAGACTTTCTCTCCGATTTTCATGAAGGATTCTTTTAGAATTGTCATGGCACTAGTGGCTCACTTCGACTTAGAGTTACACTAAATGGATATTAAGACTACTTTTCTTAATGGTGATATTGAGGAAAAAATCTATATAACGCAGCCAGACAATTTTTTGAAGCCAAAAGTTCACAACATCTGATTTGCAAATTAAAGAAATCTATTTATAGTCTAAAGCAAGCATCACGTCAATGGTATTTGAAATTTGATCAAGTAATATTTGATTTTGATTTCAAAAAAAATATAGCTGATGAATGCATTTACCACAAATTTAAAGAGAATAGACTTATATTTCTTGTATTGTATGTGGATAATATTCTATTAGCAAGTAACGATATAGATCTTCTACTTGAGACCAAGAGTTTTCTCTCAAAAAAATTTGTATTTAAAGACCTTGAAGTGTTTTTTTTGTGATAGACATCCAGATTCAACGTGACAGGATATGTGGAATATTAGGTTTATCACAAAAAACCTATATTGATAAGGTGCTTGATAGATATGACATGAATTTTTCTCCAAGTGATACACCTATCACTAGGGGAGATAAGTTGAGTCTACTCCAATGTCCCAAGAACGAACTTCAGAAAGAACAAATAAAAAATATTTCATATGCATTGGCAGTTAAAAGTCTAATATATGCTCAAATTTGTACCCATTCAGACGTAGCATATGCCTTGAGAAACTTAGCAGATACCTAATCATTCTCAGATTGATCACTGATAGACTGCCAAGAAAGTAATGCGATATGTACAAAGGATAAAGGAATACATGTTTACCTACATAAAAAATGATCATTTGCAGCTGGTTGGATACACAGATTCAGATTATGTTGGATGTATCGACAAGTTGGAAGTTCGCTTCAAGTTATATTTTTCTGATTGCAGGAGGGTGATAGATTTAGTCGAGAGACTATTATAACTATATTGTGACAATAGAGCTGTAGAGCTCTTCTGTAAGAGTGACAAGAGTTCAGAAAGGTCGAGGCACGTCGACATCAAGTTTCTTGTCGTCAAAGATAGAGTTCAGAATCACATTGTGTCTGTTGATAGTGCTAGTACTATTCTTAACATTACATATCACTCACTAAAGGATTGTCACCTAAAATCTTCTTGGAGCATATTGCTCATATGAAGATGGCTCGTCCTGATGATATCTTAATTTAGTGAGAGTAGACATTTTGATTTATGTAACAGACTTTATTTCTTGGTATACTATGTGTGTGTGTGTGAGCGCGCATTTTGTGATTTTGATAAATAAAATTATAACTGCTTTTTCTAAAGTTTTCTTTTATGCATTTGAGTTTGTTGAATTAGCAGTTAGACTCGTTAGAGTCATAAAGTTAGACTCGTTGGAGTCGTCAAGTAGAAACCTATTAGAAGTGTGCCTTATTTGATCAGATGATATTTCCATGTCACACATCAATATTTGATTTATGTCGTTAAGTGTTTTGAAACTTATGATGTGGAATGTCCTACCTTAATTATGAGAAGGTAACGACTATCGTGTTCGGTGGCAGGGTATTTAATGGACCAGATTCAAGGTTCTAAATATCGGATATCGGAATCATATCTGATGGGGGTTTTTCATATCGGATATCGGATATCGGGAGAGATATCGGGGATACGCGCGCATATCGGGCGTTCATATTGGATACTATATATAATGATGAAATATTGATAATTAAGAGTTGGTTTAGAGTCATACATATCATCTACCTAATAAAAATGATGTAATATGCTTGTAGAGACAGTAAAAAATAATGTACATTTGCACGCAGTCGTGCAATAAATAAGTTATTTCATATCGGGTGATATATCGGACGATTTATCGGCTAATATCGGGCAATTTATCGGCCGATATTTCAAATATCAACCTTTTTTTGCTGCAAAACGATATGGCGAACGATTTTTCCACATCGTATCAGCAACAAGCAAAAAAGGAGATATCGGTCGATATCTCGGCCGTATCGGCCGATATTTAAAACAGGGACCAGATTGTTATGAAATGTTGGTTAGTTGGCAATTAAATTTTAACGTCATAAAGTTATGCACAATATATATTCAGTATGACTTGCTTGGCCAAGTGAGAGATTGTTAGACCTATTTTATTTCAAGTCTAAAGTTCATTGGGCATAATCAAGTCAATTGGATATTTGAACCTGCCCACTTTAACCTATGTTGTTTGACCTAATAAAGAATTGATCAAGCCTAATGATTTGGATATAGATGCATTTCAATTACACTTATCAATGAGTATATTTAAATTAAGATGTGAGACTCACCTGCATGTGTGAGCTCGTGTTATTAATTAAGAGCTTAGATCTATGATAAGTTGAACTAGGATTCCTTGATGCTATATATATCATGAATAGGATTCTATCTCCATCATCATGACCTAATCTCTTTTTTGGAGGCCTCTCATCTCCTCTAAGGATTAAGAAGAGAACTTAATATTTAGAAAGAAGAATCCCCTCTATCATCTTCAAGTGTTCGAGATCGTGCTACTTTTGGCGTCGCCTACGTGATGGAATCAGATATGCCTAAAACTCTTCTTCCTCTTGATCTTGATAAAGAGGTTATTGCATGTAACGCCCCGATCCCACGGATACGGGGACGTCACTGCAACGCATATACGTAGGTCAGAAGGTGCCCCCACATATATACGCTAAGCAATAAGTACAACAAGTATCAGAGTACAACACAAAGCGTGGTATATTCATATGCCAACTTACAAGATACAATTACAAGGTTATACAAGTTATGATAAGCAACATCACTTTACAAGTGTCTTTTATCACAACCCAAGTCCAAAAGGAACGATATAAAACCAGAAGCACAAAATGCTCACGTAATGGATGGAGATCCCGTGAACCAAAAGGAAGAGTCGGGCACGATGGGACTAGAGCTGGTCAGCCTGCTCGCAAAGATAAGCCCGGTCCTCTGTGGAAGGCTCCACTTCGTTCCAAGCCTCGGAATCTGAATATGCAAATCCAAGGGGTCAAGACATATAACAACAAATAAAAGATAGCCAAGTGACTAAGGACCATGATTAAAGATAATGGAGTAGTAATAAATAGCAACGAATAACAAGTGATGTAAACTCAATAAGATAAGGCCATATGCAATAAATCTACAATTAACGTCTTATTATTATTACTTGTCTTACTGTGATATCTAGCTATGTGACCCAGCGTCCCAGAGCACATAGATCCATATCCTAGTAAAGCAAGGTTGTTGTTGGAAACAGCGGTTGTATCGACGAACTATGTTTACAGTGGGTCCCGTGCATGCCCGGGACCACGGTCCAGGGTGTTCCGTTGCTTGAAGACGGAACCAGCCGCAAGGCCTAACAGGAGGGTCTTATGTATGCCCTTTTCAAGACAGTAAACAGGAAAGGGAGCAAGCACTCCCCTCGGTCCCCTGGAGTACCACAGGTTAGACCGGAACATAATTGTACAATATACCTAAAACCACTGTAAACACGAACACATATCGATATCCGCATATTTCCCCCTGACCCCAATGTAAGTTGGTCTATTTTATATAATAAGTCGGGTATATCATGCTTGGTGTTTCAGTGATAGCATGAAGGGGTGGTGATACTTCACATTTAACAAGTTATGGAATAGCAATATGTAACATGAGTCATGAAGCATAATAAAGCAAGATTCATCAGGTAACAAGTCATGCAGTACAGGTATGAAGCATAAACAAAGCTAAAACAGTATACAAATATCAGGGAAAGGTCAGAAATTAAAAAGGAAAGGAGTCAGAAAACTGGCCCAGAATTAGGCTGTCGGTCGACCTCCGGTCGACTGCCGGTCGACTGGGGACATAACTGGCGGTCGGCTCCCGGTCGACTGCCGGTCGACCGTGCAGATGCCGTGAGCTCCAGGTTTTGGCCGGTCGACTACCGGTCGACTGGTCCATACTAATTCCCTAAGCCGGTCGAGTGGTCGGTCGACTGCCGCTCGACCGCCAGCTCAAAACTGTGCACGCTGTGCACATCGGTAGAGTGATCGGTCGACTGCCGGTCGACCGATCCTCTGGAATCTGCTACTGTTAAGGCAGAAAACTCAGATTTTTAAGGGATTGGTTCTAACAGCCTAAAGATAGGATTTTTATGTTATTAGGGGACCTGATCTATCAACACAAGTACACCACAACAGGGACTAGCCTTAGTGAGTAGATATACACACATGGGGAGGTTGGATTTGAGCTTTGATGACCTAAAAATTGGATTTTTATGGAACCATTTCACAAGAATTACTATCACAAGTAAATAGAGGGAAATCTAGGTCTTGGTGAGTAAAGATACTCACTTGGGAAGGTTCAATTGGGAGCTTGATCCAATGGAGGAAAAGGGGAGCTACAATCCACAATCTTGAGTTGAAGGAGTTGCTCTAGGTGTTGCCTTGGGGAGTGATGGTTGAAATTGAAGTCCTTGAGATCTTGAGGTGGAGGTGAAGGGATTGGGGTGATCTAGGAGCTAGGGTTCTTGCTTGAAGAAGAAGAGGATTATGGAGAGCTTCTCTCTTGATGAAGTGAAAGAGAAGGAAAAGGGGAAATTTGCAAATGAAAGGGATTTATAGGTTGGGATTATTTCAAAGAGGGTGGAATTAAGGTGAAAGGGAAGGGTTTTCTTGCAAAAGAAGGGGGGTGAGGTGTCCCTCACTTGGCCACTTGGCCAGCCATGGGAAGGAGAGAGAGTGAGTGGGGTTAGGTGAAGGGTGAGTGGGAATTGAGGTGGCACATGAGGTGGAAAATGGAATTTGCAATAATTGAAAAAAAAATGCCCGAAATTCAAGTATCTCGGAATGATCTGAAAATTTTACCAAAAATCAAGAATAATATTTGAAGACTCATGGTGAAATTCGTTTGAAGAAATAATGTATAGTTTTAAAATTAAAAATCTCGGAATCAGTTATTTACCGACTCCGAAAGAATTTTCATAAATTCATAAAATTCTCAGAAAAAGTGTATAAGTAAGAAATATGATTCTAAGCAATAAAGTCTAAAGGACTTTCTAAAAATTCCTAACTGTTTGGAAGATAAAAATTCGGAAATCGATCAGCGGCACTGGCCGACACCGGTTTCGGAGAAATTCATTTTAATTCCAGAAAATTCCAGAAAATCACATAAAATCTAAAATATTGGAAAATGATATTTGAAATTAAAATCGGTCAAATACGGAAGGTAAATCGAAAAATACGATCGAAGGACTGAATACGTATCTAAGTACGTATTCCGGGAGAGGGGTATTACAATCCACCCACCTTACAAAAAATTTCGTCCTCGAAATTTCATAAGGTGAAAGATAATAGGAAAAGCAACAGATAGATACGGATACAAGGAAAGATAACGGTAGAGAAGAGTAGAAGGAAAGAGTCTTACCCAATCAAGATGTGAAAAGTTGAGGATAACGCTCCCGGATAACGTCCTCACGCTCCCAAGTGGCCTCTCCTGGCGCATGCCTGTTCCAAGACACCAACACTAATGGAATAGCTTTGTTCTTCAGTGTCTTGACACTCCTATCCAGAATGGCCATCGGCTGCTCTTGGTATGATAAATCCAGTTGTAGTTCCAGCTCGGAATGATCCAGAATATGGCTGTCATCCCTGACATACTTCCTCAACTGAGACACGTGGAAGACATTATGCACCCCGTCCAAAGATGGCGGCAACGCCAATCTATAAGACACATCTCCCACACGATCCAGGATCTCGAATGGGCCGATATACCTCGGACTTAGCTTCCCACGTGTACCGAACCGGATTACACCCTTGGTAGGTGATATCTTCAAGAACACATGATCTCCGGTCTGGAATTCCAATGGCCTCCTTAGAGTGTCTGCCCAACTCTTCTGTCTGCTCTGAGCAGCCCTGAGATGATCTCTGATAACCCTGACTTTCTCTGTCGTCTGCATCAGGATCTCTGGTCCCAAAAGACTCCTCTCACCGACTTCATCCCAACAAATCGGTGATCTGCACTTCCTTCCATACAATGCCTCAAAGGTTGCCATCTTAATACTTGCCTGATAGCTGTTGTTATATGAAAACTCAGCCAAGTGAAGATGGTCTTCCCATGATCCTCCGAAGTCAATCATGCAAGCCCTCAACATATCTTCAAGGATCTGGATAGTCCTCTCAGATTGCCCGTCTGTCTGAGGATGGTAAGAAGTACTGAATTTCAGACGAGTTCCCAGACTCTCTTGGAGACTCTCCCAGAAATGAGATCTGAATCTGGTGTCTCTATCTGATACAATACTAACTGGAACTCCATGCAGACGAACTATCTCCTTCATATACTTGTCTGCCAGAACCTCTGTCGACTGGCCTACCCTGAATGGTATGAAGTGAGCTGACTTGGTGAGGCGATCAACTATCACCCACACAGCATTATTACCCTTGGGACTCCGAGGCAATGCCGTCACAAAATCCATGGTGATGTGCTCCCACTTCCATTCGGGTATCGGTAAAGGTTGAAGAAGTCCAGCTGATCTCTGATGCTCGATCTTTATCTGCTGGCAAACCAAGCACTTGGCAACAAACTGGGCTATCTCTCTCTTCATAGCATTCCACCAAAAGTGCTTCTTCAGGTCCTGATACATCTTGTTTCCCCCAGGGTGTATAGAATAGGCTGAACGGTGTGCTTCCTCCAAAGTCTTCTGTCTGACTTCTCCTTGGGGAACACAGAGTCTACCTCCAAAATACAATGCACCATCTGGATGAATACAGATATCAGTCCTCAATCCAGCCTCTACTTGAGCCCTGAATGTCTGTAATCTGGGGTCCTCCTTCTGAGCTTCCTTGATCTCCTCTATCAATGATGACTGGATCTGCAATGCCATGAATTGCCCTGCCTTATCACCTCCTTGCACCAACATCAAATCCATTTGATGAATTCCTGAATCAACTCCCCCTGCTGAGTAAGGTGGACTAGCACTCTGTTCTCTGGCATTCTACTCAGTGCATCTGGAACGGTATTGACTTTGCCTGGATGATACTGCAAGTCAACATCATAGTCCGCCATAAGCTCTAACCACCTCCTCTGCCTCATATTCAACTCCTTCTGTGAGAAAATATACTTGAGGCTCTTGTGATCTGTGTATATCAACACTTTGTCTCCCAGAAGGTAGTGTCTCCAGATCTTCAAAGCAAATATCACAGCTGCCAACTCCAAGTCATGAGTTGGGTAATTCCTCTCATGAGGCTTCAATTGCCTAGATGCATATGCTATAACATGATCATGTTGCATAAGCACACACCCCAGGCCTTTACCTGATGCATCACAGAAAATGACCATCCCTCCTCTTCCTGAAGGAGTCCTCAAGATTGGAGCTGAAATAAGCCTCTGCTTCAACTGCTCAAATGCTGCATCACATTCTTCTGTCCATATGTATCTCTCCCCTTTTCTGGTGAGCCTGGTCAACGGAGCTGCAAGTCTAGAGAAATCCTGGACAAAGCGCCTGTAATATCCGACTAGTCCAAGAAAGCTCTTTATCTCAGTCACCGTCTTCGGAACTGGCCAATTCTTCACTGCCTGGACTTTACTAGGATCAACTGAAATTCCTTCTGCTGAAACCATGTGTCCAAGGAAAGCTATGCTGTCCAACCAGAATTCACACTTGCTCCTCTTGGCATGAAGCTGCTCCTGCTGAAGAGTCTGCAACACAATTCTCAAGTGCTCTGCATGCTCCTTATAATTCTTTGAATAGATCAGAATGTCATCTATAAATACAACTACAAACTGATCCAGGTAAGGAGAGAACACTCGGTTCATCAAGCCCATGAAAACTGCAGGGGCATTTGTGACTCCGAAAGGCATAACCAGGAACTCATAGTGGCCATATCGGGTCCTGAATGCCGTCTTCGGAACATCCTCCTTCTTCACCCTTAGCTGGTGGTAACCCGACTGCAAATCTAACTTAGAAAATACACGGGCTCCATGAAGCTGATCAAACAAATCATCAATCCTGGGCAAGGGATACTTGTTCTTGATAGTGACTTTGTTCAATTCTCTATAATCAATACAAAGTCTCTTACCACCATCCTTCTTATTCGCCAATAGCACTGGAGCGCCCATGGTGAAGTGCTTGGTCGAATCAGTCCCTTGTCTGAATATTCCTGCAGTTGCTTCTTCAAGATCTCCAACTCCGTCGGTGCCATCCTGTACGGAGCCTTAGATATAGGAGCTGTCCCTGGAACTGTATCAATGGAGAACTCCACTATCCTCTCCGGTGAAAGTCCTGAAATCTCAGCAAAGACTTCTGGAAATTCATCCCACACTGGCACTCCCTTCTGAACCTCCGAAGTGGTCATCTGAATCTTCTTCTTAGCAGGCTTCACCTCTCCACTAAACTGGAACTCCGGCTGAAGTGGGATTCTGAAATAGATCTTCCTTTCTCTACAGTCAATCACTGCATAGTACTGACTGAGCCAGGTCATGCCTAAGATTACGTCGTACCCCTTGGTGTCTAGTACGAGCATATCTATGGCCAAGATCTTCTCACAAAGTTCCACTGGACAGTCAGCACAAACTCTAGAAGATATAACTACCCCATTCCCTGTACTTATCTCCCATTTGCGGTCTAAAGCCTTAACAGGTATAGAATGTAAAGCCACAAAATGATCGGAGATATAACAGTGGGATGCACCTGAATCGAAGAGAGCGAGAACAGGTATTGAATGAACTCTGATGTTACCTGTAATCACCTCCTCTGAAGCCTCAGCCTCCCCTGCTGTCAGGTTGTAGGCCTGACCTCTACCACGCCCTGCTGCCGTCCTGGCTCCTCTCTGCACTGGGCGAACAACATGCGGTGGAGGAAGGGGAAGAGCTCTCCTCATCACTGGTCCCTGGTTCCTCTGCCCCACTGGCCCTGGTAGAACCCTCTGTCCATTCTGCTCTTGAGGTGCCGGCAAGGTTTGGTTAGCAAACCCCATTCTCCTGTGTGGACAGGTCTCTACGGCATGGTCTCGTGCTCCACACACCAAACACAATCCGCTTGCCCTCCGGCAATTCTGCTGAGAGTGTCCTGGTTTCTGGCAAAAGTTGCAGATAAGACCTGGTCGAGCCATCTGGTAAGGAACTGCTCTGAATGGTTGCCTGGCCTGAACCTTCGCTGCTCTGTATGGTCCTCCTCTACCCATCGGTACAAACGGCCTCTTCATGGCCTGGTTCTTCATCTGATCCTCCTGCTTCTTCTCTAACCCACGCTCCACCTCTCGAGCGATGGTGAGAACCTCTGAATAGGTCTTCAGCCGCTGGGGCATCAAGAGGACCTGTAAGTCCACCTGCAGACCTTGCTGGAACCGGCTTGCCCTCTTCTCCTCATCCGTCACCATGTACGGGGCAAAGCGGCTCAGTCTGAGAAACTCCGCGGCATACTCATCCACGGACTTGTTCCCTTGCTGTAGTCTGATGAACTGCTCCTCCATGTCCTTCTGAGCAGTAGCAGGGAAGAATCGACTGTAGAAGCTCTTGGAGAAAGTATCCCAGGAGACAGGCTTCTCCAATCTGGCCTCTTCGGCCAACCACCAAGTCCGGGCTATGTCCTTCAGCTGAATCTTGGCAACCTCCACTTGGTTCTCCTTAGGCACTCGGGCGGCGTTCAGCAAATCAGTGGTGTCCGTTAACCATTGTTCAGCATCCAATGGTTTCTCGACTCCCGTGAAGATGGCCGGTTGCAACCGCCGGAAGTCTGACACGTTCCCAGGTCTTTGCTCCTTCGGGGCTGCTAACTCCTGCCTGAGGAGCTCAGTCTGCTGCTGCTGGTTCTCCATCATGGTCTGAATGACCTTCAGGATATCAGCACTCTCCCCTCCTACGGGTCCATTCGGTACTTGCCCGATGTTGTTACGACCCGATCGCCTCTCCATACCGAAAGGGATAATCTGGAATTGGAAACAAATGAAAGGAGTTTAGGACACGAGGAAATGAATCAAGGACGGAGTCAAGGAGGACTAGATAACTTTGTACATTGTAGTTGGCATTAGCAAATTACTAGAATTTGCCACTTGATTGTACTTTTAGGTTTGAGAGCCTAGGCTCTGATACCAACCTGTAACGCCCCGATCCCACGGATACGGGGACGTCACTGCAACGCATATACGTAGGTCAGAAGGTGCCCCCACGTATATACGCTAAGCAATAAGTACAACAAGTATCAGAGTACAACACAAAGCGTGGTATATTCATATGCCAACTTACAAGATACAATTACAAGGTTATACAAGTTATGATAAGCAACATCACTTTACAAGTGTCTTTTATCACAACCCAAGTCCAAAAGGAACGATATACAACCAGAAGCACAAAATGCTCACGTAATGGATGGAGATCCCGTGAACCAAAAGGAAGAGTCGGGCACGATGGGACTAGAGCTGGTCAGCCTGCTCGCAAAGATAAGCCCGGTCCTCTGTGGAAGGCTCCACTTCGTTCCAAGCCTCGGAATCTGAATATGCAAATCCAAGGGGTCAAGACATATAACAACAAATAAAAGATAGCCAAGTGACTAAGGACCATGATTAAAGATAATGGAGTAGTAATAAATAGCAACGAATAACAAGTGATGTAAACTCAATAAGATAAGGCCATATGCAATAAATCTACAATTAACGTCTTATTATTATTACTTGTCTTACTGTGATATCTAGCTATGTGACCCAGCGTCCCAGAGCACATAGATCCATATCCTAGTAAAGCAAGGTTGTTGTTGGAAACAGCGGTTGTATCGACGAACTATGTTTACAGTGGGTCCCGTGCATGCCCGGGACCACGGTCCAGGGTGTTCCGTTGCTTGAAGACGGAACCAGCCGCAAGGCCTAACAGGAGGGTCTTATGTATGCCCTTGTCATGACAGTAAACAGGAAAGGGAGCAAGCACTCCCCTCGGTCCCCTGGAGTACCACAGGTTAGACCGGAACATAATTGTACAATATACCTAAAACCACTGTAAACACGAACACATATCGATATCCGCATATTTCCCCCTGACCCCAATGTAAGTTGGTCTATTTTATATAATAAGTCGGGTATATCATGCTTGGTGTTTCAGTGATAGCATGAAGGGGTGGTGATACTTCACATTTAACAAGTTATGGAATAGCAATATGTAACATGAGTCATGAAGCATAATAAAGCAAGATTCATCAGGTAACAAGTCATGCAGTACAGGTATGAAGCATAAACAAAGCTAAAACAGTATACAAATATCAGGGAAAGGTCAGAAATTAAAAGGAAAGGAGTCAGAAAACTGGCCCAGAATTAGGCTGTCGGTCGACCTCCGGTCGACTGCCGGTCGACTGGGGACATAACTGGCGGTCGGCTCCCGTCGACTGCCGGTCGACCGTGCAGATGCCGTGAGCTCCAGGTTTTGGCCGGTCGACTACCGGTCGACTGGTCCATACTAATTCCCTAAGCCGGTCGAGTGGTCGGTCGACTGCCGCTCGACCGCCAGCTCAAAACTGTGCACGCTGTGCACATCGGTAGAGTGATCGGTCGACTGCCGGTCGACCGATCCTCTGGAATCTGCTACTGTTAAGGCAGAAAACTCAGATTTTTAAGGGATTGGTTCTAACAGCCTAAAGATAGGATTTTTATGTTATTAGGGGACCTGATCTATCAACACAAGTACACCACAACAGGGACTAGCCTTAGTGAGTAGATATACACACATGGGGAGGTTGGATTTGAGCTTTGATGACCTAAAAATTGGATTTTTATGGAACCATTTCACAAGAATTACTATCACAAGTAAATAGAGGGAAATCTAGGTCTTGGTGAGTAAAGATACTCACTTGGGAAGGTTCAATTGGGAGCTTGATCCAATGGAGGAAAAGGGGAGCTACAATCCACAATCTTGAGTTGAAGGAGTTGCTCTAGGTGTTGCCTTGGGGAGTGATGGTTGAAATTGAAGTCCTTGAGATCTTGAGGTGGAGGTGAAGGGATTGGGGTGATCTAGGAGCTAGGGTTCTTGCTTGAAGAAGAAGAGGATTATGGAGAGCTTCTCTCTTGATGAAGTGAAAGAGAAGGAAAAGGGGAAATTTGCAAATGAAAGGGATTTATAGGTTGGGATTATTTCAAAGAGGGTGGAATTAAGGTGAAAGGGAAGGGTTTTCTTGCAAAAGAAGGGGGGTGAGGTGTCCCTCACTTGGCCACTTGGCCAGCCATGGGAAGGAGAGAGAGTGAGTGGGGTTAGGTGAAGGGTGAGTGGGAATTGAGGTGGCACATGAGGTGGAAAATGGAATTTGCAATAATTGAAAAAAAATGCCCGAAATTCAAGTATCTCGGAATGATCTGAAAATTTTACCAAAAATCAAGAATAATATTTGAAGACTCATGGTGAAATTCGTTTGAAGAAATACTGTATAGTTTTAAAATTAAAAATCCCGGAATCAGTTATTTACCGACTCCGAAAGAATTTTCATAAATTCATAAAATTCTCAGAAAAAGTGTATAAGTAAGAAATATGATTCTAAGAAATAAAGTCTAAAGGACTTTCTAAAAATTCCTAACTGTTTGGAAGATAAAAATTCGGAAATCGGTCAGCGGCACTGGCCGACACCGGTTTCGGAGAAATTCATTTTAATTCCAGAAAATTCCAGAAAATCACATAAAATCTAAATATTGGAAAATGATATTTGAAATTAAAATCGGTCAAATACGGAAGGTAAATCGAAAAATACGATCGAAGGACTGAATACGTATCTAAGTACGTATTCCGGGAGAGGGGTATTACATTGCATGCGTGGGATATTGTTTGAATAAATAATATTTAGATCAACACAATATACTACTGTAGTAGCCATTTTTCAGCCTCCCTTGAAATCACGGCACTTGCCTCGCGACAGAGGGACACTTTGGGAACTTAACAATTATTTTATCAAATCAGATCCACATCTGCAACTGGGATGTGGTTACAATCACAAAGATCGTAAGGTTACAACCACCGAGATACTGGCAGCCTCGACATCATCCCTCGACTTGTATAAGTACCCCTTTTCCTCCAACGAGAAAGAAGGGGGAAACAATCAAAGTCCCGATCACTTGTAACAACATCACTGTAATCTTTCTCTGAAAGGCTAGTGCATCTTCTCTTTTCCCTGTGGTTTTTTCCTGTTCTCGGGTTTTTCTAAGTAAAAATCTGTCTTTGCGATTGTAATTTCTCTCTTTACTTTCACCTTTCTTTTCTTTTTTTTTTATGTTTGTAAGCTGAGGTCTTATTTTTGGGATTTTTTGTCACTACAAATTGGTGCTTTCGTCGAGAGCTTTGAGTAAACACTCAAAGCATCCTTCTCTCCTGCTAAATTATAAAGAAGTCCCTTCCACCGCTTTTGCAAAACTAGCATATAATGACTTTGTCATGGAAAATTACCATGAACTATCCCCCAAAAACTTTTACCAAATTACCATGATTCTATCATAACCATTCAGAAATACCTTGTTGCCTTACCGACTAAATTGCCCAGGAGACTCGAGACCTTTATTTCTTGTTCACAGATGGAAAATCAAATATGGCAGTTTAATATCTTTTGGGAATAGCTTATGTTAGTGTTCTGCAATTTTTATGGTAATTTTTGCAAAGAGGAAAAAATTAGTTTTCTGCAGTTTAGCAATGTATTTTCTTCCTTTCTGTGGTATATTGTGTATTTGGAGATGCAACCGGGCTCTGGTTTCAGGGTATGAAAAACAATTGGGGTGCATATATTTAATGTGAAATGTATCAGTCAATTTCATCTTCTTTGAGTATTGACATTCTGTCAGGTATTGATGCATTGATTTATTTAAGTATTTATTGTTATTTTAGGTTGTTGAAAGTTGGGGAAAGAACAATGAAATTGCAGTGATGACAAAAGGTGGTCTTCGGCAACTGGAGGAAGCTGGATTGATGCCATTGTTGCAGAAATCGAGGCAGAGAAAGCTGCTGCTGTGGCTGCAAAAAAAGCTCCCAAAGAAACATGATTCTGAAGTTCCCGAGCACATTAGCTACGTACGGTCCAAACCAGTAACTTTTTCCATAGTTGTTGCCCTTTTATGATAGTTACTTTTTACGGATACGAATATTGATGGATGTGAAAAAATAATATCCGTATCCGGATTGTAAATAGATTCGGATGTGGATATCCGCGGATAATCTACATCTGGTGGCACCCTATGGTATCCCTTTGGAGTTTATTTGTTAGACTGCTGCAACTTTTTGTGTGCAAATTGCTCTTGATCTTCTAGTTCAGATATTGATATGTTGGTTTTTGTTGCCTTCTTTGAAAAATAAAGATATTCATGCTATTTCGCGCACAACTATTGTGATATTCACCCTTTTTTGGTCAGTCAAGTCGACATATCTCCTAACATTTATTTGAATCCATAGAAAACTTTGAGCTGTTTTCAAATTTCAATTAAATTGCACCTCCCATGTTCGATTAATTTTTTTTTTTTTTTTAGAATTTTCTGTGAGTTATCTTTTGCATCTAATCTCGTATATCTCACCATATTCTTTTATGTTTATCGGAACTAGATGTTACCACTGACCATGCCTCAGTAGCAGATGTCATTAAAATATCATGTATATTTCGTCATCTTCACATGAACTGTATGACTCTTGATAATTGCTTGATATTCTGTTCTCACACTTGACCATTTCATAAATTATGCAGTGTTGAGTTTTCCCTTAGATCTTTGCTTTCGCATGATCTATTCTTCCTTGCACATGTATCGAAAAAAATCGTATCGACATGATCCGAAGTCTAAGGTGTATGATCATCCTCTCTCAAGCTTGCCCATCTCTCATAAGGTCAGCAAGCATGAAGCAACAAAACCTAGCCATCAGTACAGTACTATCACTGTGAGGATGAAGGCGGAGGCAGGAATAAATTTTGGGATGGGCTGTAATTTTTTACATCATATACTTATGAATTATATGAATTTGTCAAAAGAATAAAAAAGTATTCTCCACTAAATCAAGAGTAGAATTAGGAATAAATTTGCTAAAAGAAAATCAAAATAGAAAGGGATCTAATACAATATATGAAAAAGAATAAAAACAAAAATAAGTTTAAGACAATATATGAAAAAATGGGCAGGGCTGTAGCCCAACCCAGCCCACTACTGGGTCTGCCCCTGCTTTACTGTAAATGGGATTATGGGAGAGCCAATAAGGTGATTGATTGTTGAGCTGAGATTTGTCATCCTTTTATAACATGAGTTCTCATAAAAGAACTGTGGATTATATAAACCTCTTTGCTCATAGTAAATTAAAGATTACTTGACACGGATGATCCTACTTGAGGAATTATCTCATGATTAATGTTCATCCTTCTCCTGTTGCAGGCATTGTACAGAAACAATGTTCAAAGCGCCTAGTTTTTGCAATCTCTCTCATCATCGCCGTCTCTTCACTTTTCTCACTCAAACAATCGTCTTGCAATATCTGTAACAGCTTGCAGCTATTGGCTCAAAGGCTCATCACTCTAGTTTTGATGATGATTAACTCATATAGTTATAGTACTAATGATCTTGTGATTATTAAGTTTAAGATATTTAATTAAGATCTTAGTCAGTGTTTAGCTTCAACAAAAGATTCGAAATCAAGTTTTAAAGCTGTCACATGTTGAATCAAGAGCTCACACTTCAAGATCGCATTAAGTACTCAAAGAGGAGTCTAGCTCATAGATCAAGTCGAGATGGAGAAGAAAATTTTCACGAGAAGATTTTCAAGAAGACTTGAGTCTAAGTTTGTAAGTTTAAGATTTTTGTTTTAAAATAAAATATAAATGATAGATTAGTTATGGATTGCTCAAGCTAATACACACAAAAAAAATATTTATATTATCTTTCATGTTAAATAGCTTTAGTTTTTGGTTTAACTGTTTTGATTTTGAGTTTCAAGAATATATCTTTCGGTTCCATGAATAGATTTCATCAAAACAAGTTTACATGTTTTATATGTATATTGGATTTTATCCATATGCATTTATACTTCATATGCTTAGATAACTTATTTTGATCTATCTAGTTCATGTTTTAAGTTTTCTTAATCAAAACTTATTTTGGTTTTTAATATCAAAAACAAGTATATATCATTTACTATGTGTATTGGATTATATCTATATACACTATACTTCAAATGTGTTTCAATATCTTATTTTTGTATTTATACAAGTTTATAAAAAAAATCAGATTTTCATTTAAAAGTTGGTTTTTGAAAAATTCCGGTTTTGGTTTAACCTTTAATTTTTATGTCGCAAAAATAGTTCACATGTTTGTAATATGTATTGATTTTTTATCACACATATTTGTACTTCATAATATTTCAATGAACTTATTTTGTGGGATTTATGGAGATTTTATGATATTTAAAATGTATTTAAAAAGATGTTCAAAATGTGTTTTTAGGCTGCTTGGGGCCGACCGATCGATCGACCGAAGGCTAGCTCGGTCGACCCACCGGTCGACTGACGTGCACACTGACACGAGTCGATTGGGCGGTCTCAAGCCCATTCTTGGGTTTGGCTCGGTTGACCGGGCGGTCGATCGAGCGAGAGTTGTGACTTTCTGGTTTTTGGGAGCGGTCGACCGACAACCTCAGCTATTAGAAAAACGACTATTGGCCGGTCGACTGATAGGTCAATTTGATTCCAACAGCTAGTTTTCTGCAGCCTTTATAAATAGGTCTTTTGGCTAGTTTTTGGGTAAGATTTTAAGAAGTTTTTCAAGAGTTTATTTTTTCCCATCTTCAACAGAGTTTTCTCAATAAGTTTTAGGAGTTTCATTTACATATAAAAAGAGAGTTTTCAAGAGTGTTTCTTTTGTGTTTTTCAAAAATATTTTCTTGAGCTTTTCTCTCTCAATTCTATCTAGTTTTCTCACACAAGCTTGAGCCTTTTCATTGTTATATCTAATCTTAATAGGATCCTTATTGTGAGAGTGTTTGTTGGTAATCAAGAAAAGTGATCACTAAGTGTTCCACCTTTATGTTTGGAGGAGTTGTAGAGGTTGCGACCTCGGCTAGCTCACAGGTTTACGTGTGTTGTTCTTGCGGGAACAAGTGAGGGACTTGCGGGTTTAAGAGTTCTTGCGGGAGCTCGTTATCGGTGTTGAGTGATCTTGCGGATCGTTTTAAGTGGAAATCCTACAGTGAAGGCGGGGATGTTAAACAAGTGGCTCAAATCTTGAAACAATTTTCTCGTGTTTGCAATTGCTTATCTCTCTCTCAACTCACTTGTGTTTATATTTTGCATGCTCATATTGTTCACATCTTTATATCCTTGATATTTACTTGTGCTTAATTAATATACATATTTGGGGTTGTTGATATTTTGCATGCTCCATAATGTTCATATCTTTACATGCTTAATATTATTTGTGTGCTCATATTTGTATTTAATCAAGAGAGGTATAGTAGCACCTCAACTCTTAGTCTAGAAGAATCTTGGAGAGAAGTTCAGAGCCCTTCACCGAAAATTCGGCTTCACTTTTTGGTCATACGTTGTGTGATAGCTTCAGTTTGCATAATAAGTTTTTATTTTCACATTATTTCACATTTGATTAGCATATCACCTATTCACCCCTCTCTAAGTGATCTACAACAACTCCTCTAGTTTGTCCCTCTACTATTAAACCAAAGTGAAGCCACTCAGATGGAATAGCTCCACAATGAAACATCAGCTCCGAGCTCATAACTAGCATCATCCCAACTTCCAGTGACAGCTTCAAGCGGCAAGTCGCAAGAGAACTGTTGCAAATGATCTTTTCGCCGAAATTGATCGAATCAAACTTCAAGCTTGTTAACCTGATCACCAACAGGTGCTGTCAGACTCTGACGACGATCGCGACCTGAACATTTCCGCCCCAACAAGTGCCACCTTTCTCATCTTTTCATGAGCAGCAGTCTCAGGGACAGTAGGATGCCACGCGGAATCAAAGAAATTGAGGCAGGCCTTTCCGGTCCCATAGGGACATCGTGTTAGTATTTTGAGGGTATTTCAAAATTAAGCATAATTCTTTTAGTCCCACATTGGATAGGTAAAGAACTCTTTAGTGCTTATATAGGGAGTCTCTTTCATGATGGATTGTGTGGGCTAGAAAACAGGGGGTGCTCGCGCGCACACAAGCCTATTAAGGCCCAGTGAAGGAAATTGGGTTACTGGATCCAGAAAATCTTAATGCGCCCGCATCGCACGCGCAGGGGGGGTGCAAATTCGGGTTTCAGAGTCTCGCGGGTGTGCCCGAATAGGCTAAGTTTTGCCAATTTTATTTTTGGATTTAAAATTAAAATAAAATCTTTTCAAATCTTGTCATAATATTTGGGTCAGAGATAGCTGTTGAGATTCGTATCTTTCCATGTCCTGTCCTGTCATTGCAGTGATATTTTCTAAGGCAATTTTGTTTCTCTGCACAAGGAAAGATTGGTTCTCTGTCCAAGGATTATTTTCTCTTCCTAAAGATTTTCTAATGATGATAAACTCTCTTTATAAAGGATCTATACCCTGCTCTCAAAACAAAACTCAGCCATCTTCCTCTTCCTCTGAAATTTCCTTAGGCTCTTCAGTTCTTCCCTGCATCTCTGGAGGAAACAAAATCGAGCTGTTCGAGGGCCTGTGCATTGCGAGTGCACGCTTGCAGAGGGTAGGCCGCCATCAACCTACTGCACTGAGATACTCTCTCAGAGGGGCGCGATCTACTCTTAAGGACAGTGCTCCGCACGCCTCGATCAACATAGAGAAGTTCCTTCCTTCTTGAAAGTTTAATTTAATTAGATTAGCAGTATTTTATACATTATTTTTCAACAATCTTAAGAGTAGATATGGATACTGTAATCACCTAGAGGGGGTGAATAGGTGATGAGCTAATCTAATGGTCAATAATGCGGAATTAAAACTTATTTAATGCAAACTGAAAACTTCTTAAACTAAACACCAAGTATAACACAAGAGTGTAGCCAGATTTTCCGTGAAAGGCTTTGGACTAACTCCTCAAGATTCCTCTAAATAAAAGTTGAGGTGCCGCGTTGGCTCTCTTGGTTGAATACAAGTGTTAGCAAACAATCCCCAAGAATATAACAATATGAGCACAAATATATATCAAGCATATAAAGATGAAAATAATATAAGCATACAAGATATAAACAAGTAAGAGATAGAGAGAGCAATCACACACTTGCTCTACGTCCCCGCCTTCAACACTTGAAGGATTTCCACTATAAACCGATCCCACCGGATCACTCGGTGCCACAACACCTACAAAACGAGTTCACACTTGGACTCCTTGGACTCTCTAGTCCCTTTACTCGTTCCCGCAAGAACACACCGCAAGCCCACTAGCTCGCCGAGGCCGCACCTCAAACAAAAAGTTCACACACGAACTCGAAACACCGCGAACCAGCAAGTCCGCCTCCTCAAAGTACAAGAAAGAACTCTTGGTGATCTAAACACTTTGGTCAACAATAAACACTCTCACAATAACACTCCTATAAGATGAATATATCACTGGATAGCTCAAGCGTTTGTGAGAAAAATAAGGATGGAATGTTTGGAGGAAAACACAAGAAATCACTTTGAAAACACTCTTGATAATCTCTCCTTTTGATGTGGCAATTTTGGCTCTTAAATAAGTGGAGATAAACACCTAACAGAGTTGGAAAAACTGTCTCAAAACCCACTTAAAATCTTGTTGAAAACAGTCCCGCAAAGCCCCCTTTTTATAGGCTAGAAAAACTAGCCGTTGGGGAAAATTTTCAGCCCAGACGGTTGTCGGTCGACTGGCCCGGTCGACCGCTAATGGTCAGATTTCTGACCGTTAGAGCCTCGGTCGACTGGCTCGGCCGACCGCAGCCTGGTACAGAGAGCAGAGCTCTCTGCCAGTCGACTGGCCTGGTCGACCGGGGCTTTCCAGAGAGCAGAAGCTCTCTGGCGGTCGACCGGCCCTCCAGCCAAACTAGCGTGCACGTTTGTGCACTTCGGTCGACCGAGTGGTCGACCGACTCCTAACTCGGTCGACCGGTCCGGTCGACCGGCAGAAGCCAGGACAGGGATTTTTGGGTAATAAAAACTTGACATTTTGACTCAATTAAAATCTCATAAAATCACAAAAAATCTACAAAAATAGTTTCAGTATTATACTTTGATAATCAAACATGTTTGAGTAAAATCAAGACATGTTACAAACAATTTGAACTATTTTTGTAACTTAGAAATTTTGGTTAAAAAAAAACTGTATTTTTCCAAAACTTCTCTAAATACAAAAACAAGATATTTAAAACATTTTTAAAGCATGGTGTGTATGGATATGATCCACTACACATAAAGATGAAATATCTATGTTTTCGACAATAAGCACTAAAAACGGTTTTGGTTAAAAACACATGTATATAATAAACTCTAAAAATCAAATCGGTATTTTTCAAAAATGAAAAGTCTTTTATGAAAACTTATCTAAATCAAGAGTGTGTGTGTATATGGTATACTTGAGCAATCCACCAACTATTCTATTCTTTACATTATATCTAAAACAAAATCTTAATAAAACAAACCTAGACACAAGTCTCGATCTTGAAGGTCTTCACTTGAAGTCTTCTCATCTTCTTGACTTGGTCCAAACTTGATCCAAAGAGCTAGACTCCTCTTGAGTACTTGATGTGGTCTTGATGCATAGGCTCTTGAATCAAACCGTGCGAGCTCCAAAACTTGACTTTAAATCCTTTGTTGAAGCTACACACCTACTAAGATCTTGATCACAATTATGAGACTAAATAAACGCAAGATCATTAGTACTATAACTACATGAGTTTATCATCATCAAAACTAGAGTGATGAGCATTTGGGCCAACAATCTCCCCTTTTTGATGATGACAAAACTCATGGAGTTATATATGCATGGATTAAAGTAAAGCTTCGAAGAAGCTCCCCCTTAACTCATGCATCACAATAAACAAATAGATATGGCAATAAAGCACATGAATCTAAACAAACATGTATGCAAATATAAGAAGATTAAACATGCCAATCAAGCATAAAAATCATCAAATTCTTTTCTCCTTTTTGCAAAATAAAACAATATGCATAAACAAAAATTCTTCTCCCCCTTTATGTATAAAGTAAAGAAAACATGCATATATACTAAAATACTTCTCCCCCTTTTGTCAATCATCAACAAAGGGGTTAAAGTAAACACAAAATAATGTTCTCCCCTTTTTTGTTAGAAACAAAAAAAAAATCAATAAAGGGGTAAACTCAAATCAATCAATATATGTAATATACATTCATGAAGAGGAAGACGCTAAGTTAACTTCTCTACATATACGCATTACATGAAGAAGGGATAACAAGCTCTAATTCACATAACACATAATATGCAATGTATAAGAGGAGATGTGAAGCTCTCCCTACACACGTGTACCGCATAAAGAAGAGTTGTCAAGCTCCTCAATATAAGATACACTCAACATGAATTTATATGTAGAAGAGATGTTAAGCTCCCCTTGCATATATGCAATACACATCAAAACATTTTTAATATTTCTTATTAAAACAAAATTTTAAAATTCTTAATAAAACAAATTTTGAGATATCTTAGTGAATCAAATTTTAAGATACTAATTGTAAATAAACATTACAAATTTTGAATTTTAATTGTAATTGAAACATCTTAAATGAAATTTTGATACAAATTGTAATCTTGATACCAATGAAAGAAAATATTTTATATTTTGATACCAATATAAATTTTCAAGGATACCACTTGAAATAAATAGATCAATAGATACCAATTGAAACATATTGTACATTTTGATATCAATAAAAGTACTAATTGTAAAAAAAATACCAATTGAAGATAATGCATAAGCTTATATAAAAAAAATACCAATTGAGAAATCAATTGAAAATTAAGATTTGAATTAAGCTTAGCATAAACATACTTTGTGCTTTAAATATGTAAATATCTTGAAAATCAAGTACAAACAAATTATATATATGTATGAAAAGAGAATACCAATAGAAATTGATATTATTTGAAATGAAGCATACATATATAGAAAACAAAATATGAGTATATACAAAATAAATATCAATTGAGATACCAATTGAAAATAACAATGTAAATCAAGTATATAACTCATAGTTACCACCCTTTTCATGCACAAGATAAAGGTTTTTCAATAAAGCATACAATGCATGCTCTCCCATCCATCCTCCCTTAAAGGGGTTGGTAGGGGTTTTCAAAAGTAGAGTTTAAAAATATTTTTATCATTGAAAATTACTACCAAATGAAGAAAAATAACTAGTTAAAAGTAATTTTTAAAAAACTAGTTAAACATCCTTCAAAAACATGAAATCAAATCATATGTATCATGAAACATACTAAATACACAAAATTCGACACTCAAAGTCCATAAAGCTCAAATGATCATGAAACATAGTCATGAATAAACAAATAAAGTGTGAGTGCACAAAAATCATGTAATTAGCATTTTCATAAAAGTAGTCAAAGAAGCTCAAAGCAAACATGAATATCATTTTATCAAACAAATCATGAAAATTCATTTTTCGTTTAAAAAACAAACTTCTAAGTATATGTATGTTTTTATCCAAAACTAATAATATGCATACATATCCTAAACACAAAAAGAGTCTATGATATGATTTGCTTGAAGGCAAGAGACTCAAGAGACATACATGTATATTCATTAGATTTGAATACAAACTACATATACATGAAATAAAGCAAATAAATAGGCAAAAAAAGTGTAAATGAGGAAGTCATCAAAATTAGGCTATACATGTGCATATAGTGAGTATAAATGAACAATGAAGTGCAAACATATATGAATCAATTTGTTGCTGACTACTGTACACGTATGTACACAAGTTTTGACAAAAACTACATTTAAACAAGTATTTACCACATGAAGTACAATCATAAAAACAAAACATGCTAAAAATTATTAATTATAAAAGCATGTAAATAAACTAGGAGTTTTAAAGATAGTTACCAATACATGAACTACACTCTAATTCTCCAAAACATGGTGGTCGTCCCACCAAACATCCTTGATAGCGGTGCATCAAACGTGTGTCCATCAAGTCCATCTGCATCCACCACGAAGGCACCAATCCTCTCACGTTTTGTGAGAGCCCGCACCTAAATTAAATACACAAGGTGGGGATTTTGGTACCCATTTTCTTTTGGGTCCTTGAGGGTTAATATTGTAAGGAACCCAAACATTCTTATTAGCAAAATTTAAAGTATTTATCTTATCATAACAAAATTTTGCTAAATTGCCTTGCGGCCACAATGTGTACACTTGTACACTCTAGGATGCATATGTGTATGAGTGTGATCATGACGTGCAAAGTGTGCATATGCATGATGTGGGTGATGTGCATGATGTGTGTGATGTGCATGAACATGGGAAACTTGTTTCTTTTGAAATAAGGATTCCAATCTTTTATGGTTAAATGCACAATTGCTCAAAGTTGAGCTTAAACAATCAATTCTATTTTTCAAAAATTTAACTTCATTTTGATTAATAGTGGCATGTAAAGCATGGTGAGATTGAGAATCATTATTCTTTTTTCTTTTTAGAAATATTTTCTTTTTCTTTTTCAACAATTTTTCTTTTCAATGAATTATTTTCATTCAAAGCAACTTCTTTTTGTTTTTCCACCAAAACAATTTTATTTTTCAAAGAAGTATTTCCTTCATAAAGATCATTTAATTTAGAAAGCAAGGAAATATTCTCATTTTTCAAACTTTCATTTTCTTTTTCAGTGCATGCAATTTTATTTTTAAAAGAATCATTTTCCTTTAACATGCAATCAAATTTCTTTTTTAAATTCTTATTATCCTTTTTATCATGTCATATTTTTCAAGTAATTGTTGACAAAAGATGTAAGCTCATCATATGACATATCAACATCTTCATCTACCTCGGATTTGGTAGTTACCTCAAGGGGGTTATCCCCTTGAATCATGTAGCACACGTTGGAAGCGTCACTTCCAACATCCAAGTCGCTCCCCGCATAATATTATTCATTTTCGCCAAGAGAGAGTGTGGTATTCTAAACTACAAAAGCCGAATCAATGTTAGCACCCTACATAAATAATCATTGTTTAGGGCACTCTTCAAAGTATGAATGGCTTTTGAGTTAGCCTCAATATACTTGCTATTGTTAACATATGAATCTTTAATAGTAGCAAGATAAACATGAATGTCTAGGCCATTGAGGTACATAGACATCTTAACCTTCCAAGTTTGGATGTTAAGAATGTCAAAAGTGGGAGGTGACATGAAATCCATGGTGTGTGTACAAATATTGTGATTAGCTATAAAATGAGGATCTTTAACTCTAAGTTGTAAGACCCAAATCAAGAGCACTTGGTTCTGATACCAATTGTAATCACCTAAAGGGGGTGAATAGGTAATGAGCTAATCTAATGGTCAATAATGCGAAATTAAAACTTATTTAATGCAAATTGAAAATTTCTTAAACTAAACACCAAGTATAAAACAAGAGTGTAGCCGGATTCCCCGTGAAGGGCTCTGGACTAACTCCTCAAGATTCCTCTAAATAAGAGTTAAGGTGCCGCGTTGGCTCTCTTGGTTGAATACAAGTGTTAGCAAACAATCCCCAAGCATATAACTGTAACGCCCCGATCCTGCGGGTACGGAGACGTTACTGCGACGTATATACGCAGGTCAGAAATACACTCACATATATACGCTAAGCATCAGTACAGGCAAGAATCAGAGTGCGGAAGCAAGTGGTGCATTATACATTCCAACACATGAGTACAGTTACAAAGTTATCACAGGAAATGATAAATATTACAAGAATATTACATCACCAACATGGCGCAAATGCGAGAATACAAGAATGTACAAGTATGAACAGTACAAATGGAGGCTCAGAGTCATAACAGGGAAACTCTAGAGCCGAACAAGGGGGGCCTGGAAGGATGGGGCTCTGGACGATCTGCTGGAGATCCACGCTACCGCTGCGCCACTCTAATCAGCAACTGGGAGAATCCACATGCTCCAAGCTCCAAGACCTGGACATGAGGATCCAGAGGAGTCAGAACTCCCCGGCGAGTGGTGATGCGAAAGCCAGATGGCGAGCATGGATAAGCACATGTGTATCGATAAATCTGGATCATAAACATGAAAACCGTGTCGTGGCATAAGCATGCAGGAGCAAGTAGATATACAGCAAATGATATCAAGTAGGGAAGACTCATAGTATGATCAGATAAGAGCAAGAGATAGGCATGATAGAATACAAGTAGAAAGCAGGATATGAACAAGTATAATATAATAATCATAAAACCGAAAATCTGAAGTAAAATCCGATACAAGCAAACATGGCAAGGCATATTACAGATTCATAGCTGACATCTTTATTATTATTATTACTCGTCTTACCCCGATGTATAGATATGTGAACTAGCGTCCCAGCACACATATATCCACATCTGAGTAAAGCAAGATTGTTATTGGAAACCAACGGGGGTATCAACGAACAATGTTTACAGTGGGTCCCGTACATACCCGGGACCACGGCCCAAGATTGTTCCGTTGCTTGGTGGACGGAACCTGCCGCAAGGCGATCAGGAGGGTCTTATAGAATGCCCTTATCAAGATGGTACAAGAAGGCGGGAGCCAGCACTCCCCTCGGTCGCCTGGAGGCCCACAGGTCAGACCGGAAGTTTTAGTTGCACAACATGCCTAGTACCACTGTAAACACGAACATATATTGATAGCCGCAAGTTTCTCCCGACCCGATGCAAGTTGTTCCTTTTTATGATTTATTATGTAGTTATCAATTTACGGGAATAGCAGGTACAAGACATGATCAGGAGTTCAGGAGTACATAAGTACTGTAGATTCAGGTCACTGTATATGTAATACAGGATAACAAGTAAAAGATTCAAGTCACTGCATGTAATGCAGGATAACAAGTATAGTATTCCCGTAAATGTGATAATCACAGGTCAAGTATTAAAATGTCCGGATGCAAGTGATAAGTCATGTCATAGTAAGAAGTAAGTGTCAAGTAGCAAGTCGGGTGTCAGGTGATGACACATCTGTTGACAAGTGATACGGACAAGTGTCAAGTATTAGCGTGAAGATGGTAGGTATCAAGTAATAACATGTCAAGTGTTATATATCAAACATGTACTTGTCAAGTGATAGAATAATAGTTAAACACAATCAAAGAAAGTGTTAGTTCCAACAGCATAAATCATGAATAATACAAGTCGACCAGATGAAATGAGAAAGCCAAGAGGAAAGCGAGAACACTCGCCTAAATCCTTGAAAAATATGGTGAAATCCCTGATCTCCGGAATCTAGGAAATCAACGCGTCAACGCGTTAGAAGGAAAGTGATAGAGAAAGGAGAGAGAAAGTGAGAGTTAGAGAGAGAAGTCCATGGAGGGAGAGTGTACATGGAGAGAGAGATTGTACAAGGAGACGCGAGTTTGAGAGTGAGACGTGGGGGTCGCAGACGCGGGAGTCACGTTGCATAGATGCCACAACCGCGAGGTTCGAGACCCGCGTTCAAGTCAGGACACGAGGAGAACGCGAACGCGGACGTAGGTTCCGCGTCACGTTAATACGAGAAGAACACGGACGCGGGCATAAGCTCCGTGTCGTGTTGACACGAGAAGGACACGGACGCGGGCATTAGCTCCACGCCGCGTCAATACAGAAACGCGAAGGTTCGTGTTAAGGAATTACCTAAACGCGGGGTGAACTCCGCGTCTAGAAATCAACAGAGAGAAAGAGAGAGACAGGGAAAGAGGGAAAGTGAGACGCAGGGAAAGGGGGAGATGAGACGCAGGTTTAGGGAAAATTAACAAGGAAAGGAAAAGAAAAAGGAAGGAAAAGAAATAAGGAAGAAAGAAAGAAAAACAAAGGAAAGAAAGAAAGAGAGAAAGGGAGGTAGGCCGACCGTGGCTAGGCCCGTGGTCGCCGGCGTCGGCCGGAAGTGGCCGGAGATGGCCGGAATCCGGTAGCCAAGCCCAAGCCAAAGAGAGCGCAAGTCTAGCTCATTTTGATTTTTGGAGTTTACAAAAGAAGTTTCGGAGAGCGAACAATAGCTCGTCGGAAAGAGCACGACGAGGAGAAGAAGATGGCATGGTCGTTGGCGGCCAAGGTGGTGTATATGGTGGTGGAGAGGGGTGGTGAAACTTTGGAGCTTAATGGGTTCATGGTGGAGAAATGAGGAAGAAGAAGGTGGGAAAGATGGTGTTATGGTGGTTATTGTTGTTGAAATGAAGGAGGAGATGGAGGAGAATGAGGTGGTGGTGTTGGTGGAGAAAATGGAGGAAAAATGGTGGAGAAATGGCGGCCAAGGCAAGCCCATGGCTGCCATTTTCGTGTCCTATCACTTGCTGTAAAAGAAAGAAGAAAGAAAAAAGTGAAAGAGAGAGGAAGAAGGAAAGGTAGGGGTGGTTATATATAAAGGGAAAGATTATAATATAATATTGCCATCTCACCAAATAAATGAGACCTGCGTCTCACCAAGGAATGGCTGCGTCCAGGCCAAATGAACTGGACGCGGGGAGAAAAATCCGCGTCCAGGAGGATAAACGCGAGTTTGCGTTTGATGAATAAGACAAAAAGGCATGGGTGATTTGAACTGGGTTGATTTCTTTGAAGAACAAAGCATTAAATGCGGAATGAAGAGAGTCTCCGCATTAATTATGGAATCTAGGTGGTGGAACTCACGTCTAGCGAGGAGAGAGGTAATAAAATATCTGGATAAATTCCGGTATCTGGGAAACACCGAAAACTCCGGAAAAGTCCAAAAAATAAAGTAACTTGAAAAGCTTCCCAAAAATTCTCAAAAATAATAAATATTATATAAAGATTTTTGATGAAATCGATTTTCAGAAATTCAGTCCCATTTTCAAAATAAAAATCATAAAGTCAACCGTCAATATTGGTCTACACCGGGTTGGCCGGATTTGATATAATTCTGAAAATTCTCAGAAAAAGCCTGAAAGGAGAAATTATAATTTTAAGAAGTAATATGAAAGTAGAATGTAGAAATTTGATTCCATTTGTAAAATAAAATTTCTGGAATCAACCAGTGAGACTGGCCGACACCAAATCCAGTGAATTTCGATAAATTCAGAAAATTCTCAGAAAAAAGTATTTAGATAGAAAATGTGATTTTAAGAAGTTACAGGAAAGCTGTTTTTTGAATTTTAACTCCGTTTGTAAATTAAAAATCCGAGAATCGGTCCGCGGTATTGGTCGACCCCGGTTTTGAAGATTTCCAATTTAATTCAGAAAAATTTCAAAAAATCACGAAAAATCTAGAATATTAGAAAATGATGTTTGAAACTGAAATCGGTCAAATCAGAATATCAGAAAGTCTAAATCGAGCAATACTCTAGGATCGGTCCCCCGGTTCAGAGTAGGGCTGACTCCGAGTTCACGAATCCAGATCCAAGTAAAACGATCATATAAATAAACTCATAATACAAAACAAATACCGAAAGTAAATTAAAAAAATACGATCAGAAATATGAATACGCAACTAAGTATGTATTCGGGGAGTGGGGTGTTACCTCCATCCACCTTATAAAAAATTGCGTCCTCGCAATTTCGATAAGGGGAAGATGAACACAGAAAGGATAGGAATGAGGATTATGCCAATCAAGATATAAATAACTGAGGGCTGTTCTCCCAGATCGACTGAACGGCTAACTCAGGGCTAAGGCATCTCTGCACTTCTGTTGTATAGATACACCCTCTGACGGTGCCATATTAACACTGATCTGCAGTCTGCTTATAAAAGAACACTGTCAGAACTTCAAAAGATTAACCATTCTGAATAATATAAAGTGAGATAACTTGGTGAGAAAATCAATAATACTTAATCAGACTGTGAACCAAAGCTGATGAAATCCATAGAAATCCGTAGTGCTGAAATCCATAAATATAAAATCCTGCATGGCATGATGTTATCCTTGATAAAAAGTCTGCAGTAGAATTACTAATGTGCCACATACATATTAATTCCCGGGAATAACCCAGAATACCCAAGATAAAGAAAACCTTGATAATGCTGAGTATAAATCAAGAAGACCAATAATTAAGAATTTCTGCATACTGCGCGTTGCTAACTCTGAAAGACGTAGTCAAGAATATAGAATAACTGTGAAGAATTCTGAATACTAACTTCTGAATGATAACCCGACTGCAGATAAAACATGTAGAAGATATCTGAGCAATGCAAGATTGTCGAATGGATCATTGACAAGGATCATGGTGATGGCTCAGATACAGCGATAAAACCATGTTCAGCGGATCCATGAAAGCACGCTAGGCAGAAGAAATCTGAGGAACGGGCTAGAGTGCTAAGCAATGAAGGAACTAGACACGGGCAAAAGCAAGCCTAATTGAAGCTATCGCGTAACATAGCTCAGGTGTTAAGCATTAGGGTGCGGCGAAGCTAACGCTCTGCGAGGCTCGCATATGGCGAAGCTCTCACGGCGAAGCCAGCGCGTAACACAACGCTAAATGCTGAGCACCAGGGTACAGCGAAGCTCACACCCGGTTAGGTTCACGGGTGACTAGAACACGACCCTCACTTGGCGAGGCTAGCGGAGTCTATGGTCCACCAAATCAATAAAGACTGCCAGAAGTCCTGATTCTGAAATACTGTAATATACTGACACTCCTCATGTAATGATACAGTCTATCTGATTATATAAGCGATGACTAGTCCACTTGATGTACTGGTCTCCCATGATGTATCCATAATACAAGAATATAATGCGAGGCCAAAGATCTGTTCAATATAAGACAATGTGATGTACGAGAGTCGAGGAATGCCAGAACATAATGAGAACGAACCACATCTGCCCTGCTGTTACCTCACTTGTCTATACATATCTTAAGTTGGCATAAGGATTACGAAAATCAGAATAGTAAAAATAGAAGAGATAGAAATCATGAAATAGGGAGGTAGACACGGACGGACTAAGACTGGTGGTGATAGTGCAATGAGAAGGATATGATATAGAGAATTATCAACTCCCAGACATGCTAAAATGGGGACAATGGTTACGGTTAGTACTCTCAGGGTCCTTTTTCAGGCATTGAGCATCCTTCCCTGTTCTCACTCCATCCGTATCTTGACTTCCTCTTCGGTCAGATTATGTGTTTGCCTCCTTCTACCATGTGCCCTCGCTCTTAGTCTCTTGTGTATGACTCCATGCTTGATGCTGGGGATGAAGCGAGGTTATTCTGCCAGTAGGTCCTGGATTCTCTCACAATGGTGATACTGGATGAGTTGATCTGATCTGTGCGATGTTCTCTGCCTTCTTGAACGGACAGTCACTTTTCAACTAATCTCTGGACTCATATATGGCATAATTCATAATCTTTCTGGTGGTTGTGTTGTAGGTGTCCGGCTTTAGACAATACCCACATGTCATATGCTGAGGGCAAGGTTGGAGGGATGGCTTAGCTAGTGGGGCATCCAGGGGCTGTCTGAGTCTTCACTTCCATCAAATGAGAGGGTCTCTTCGCCAACTTCATCTGCATCTCATCCTGATCTTCCTTCTCCGGGTCCATTCTACCTCCCAGATGATGACAAAAAACTTGAGAATACTTCTGGGCTGCTTGGGAATAAGAGACATCTTGATCCTCATCTTCATTTCTCACTAAAATATTACTTGCTCGGCTCTCCTTGTCAGCCACCATGTAAAATACCGACCGACTATGCCTCAGGAATCTTGCAGTGTACTTATTTACAATTCAATCTTCTTACTGCAATTGATAAATCTTCTTTCATTTCTTTCTGAGCTATTACAGAGAAGAATCGTCTCATAGAAATCCTTCGAGAACTGGTCCCAAGTGATGAGCTTTTCCAGTCTCGCTGCTCCTACCAACCACCACGTCTTGGCTACATCTTTCAACTAAACCTTGGTCACTTCCACTTGGTTCTCGTCAGGGACCCGAGTTGCCTTCAGAAGATTTGTAGTGCTTACCGGCCACTTCTATGCATCCAGGGCCTCTCCATGTTCGAAAAGATTGCCGGCTAAATTCCCTGAAATTTGATATGTTGCCTGGTTTCTATTCTCGGAGTGCAACCAACAATTCTTGGTGCGGGACCTTCGTCTGTTCTTGTTAGTTTTTCATCATATTTTGTAGGAATTATCAACACTTCCTCCATTAGGGCCATTCTAAGAAGAACCAGAACCGTTATGATTTTCCCATCTTTTCATGTCCGAGTTGGTCTAAGAATAATGAGAAACTGAAGTATGAAAGGATGGGAGAACTTCAGGATTCAAAGGCAAGATTGTCAAGAGAGAATGGATAACTTTGTACTTATAGTTGAATTGTATAACCAAGACTCATGCATTCCAATTGCAAATTTCTTTACCATTAATTTGCCGACTGGTTGTACTGAGGATGTGAGAGCCTGGGCTCTGATACCACCCTGTAACGCCCCGATCCTGCGGGTACGGAGACGTTACTGCGACGTATATACGCAGGTCAGAAATACCCTTACGTATATACGCTAAGCATCAGTACAGGCAAGAATCAGAGTGCGGAAGCAAGTGGTGCATTATACATTCCAACACATGAGTACAGTTACAAAGTTATCACAGGAAGTGATAAATATTACAAGAATATTACATCACCAACATGGCGCAAATGCGAGAATACAAGAATGTACAAGTATGAACAGTACAAATGGAGGCTCAGAGTCATAACAGGGAAACTCTAGAGCCGAACAAGGGGGCTGGAAGGATGGGGCTCTGGACGATCTGCTGGAGATCCACGCTACCGCTGCGCCACTCTAATCAGCAACTGGGAGAATCCACATGCTCCAAGCTCCAAGACCTGGACATGAGGATCCAGAGGAGTCAGAACTCCCCGGCGAGTGGTGATGCGAAAGCCAGATGGCGAGCATGGATAAGCACATGTGTATCGATAAATCTGGATCATAAACATGAAAACCGTGTCGTGGCACAAGCACGCAGGAGCAAGTAGATATACAGCAAATGATATCAAGTAGGGAAGACTCATAGTATGATCAGATAAGAGCAAGAGATAGGCAGGATAGAATACAAGTAGAAAGCAGGATATGAACAGGTATAATATAATAATCATAAAACTGGAAATCTGAAGTAAAATCTGATACAAGCAAACATGGCAAGGCATATTACAGATTCATAGCTGGCATCTTTTATTATTATTATTACTCGTCTTACCCTGATGTCTAGATATGTGAACTAATGTCCCAGCACACATATATCCACATCTGAGTAAAGCAAGATTGTTATTGGAAACCAACGGGGGTATCAACGAACAATGTTTACAGTGGGTCCCGTACATACCCGAGACCACGGCCCAAGATTGTTCCGTTGCTTGGTGGACGGAACCTGCCGCAAGGCGATCATGAGGGTCTTATAGAATGCCCTTATCAAGATGGTACCAAGAAGGAGGGAGCCAGCACTCCCCTCGGTTCGCCTGGAGGCCCACAGGTCAGACCGGAAGTTTTAGTTGCACAACATGCCTAGTACCACTGTAAACACGAACATATATTGATAGCCGCGAGTTTCCCCGACCCGATGCAAGTTGTTCCTTTTATGATTATTATGTAGTTATCAATTTACGGGAATAGTAGGTACAAGACATGATCAGGAGTTCAGGAGTATATAAGTACTGTAGATTCAGGTCACTGTATATGTAATACAGGATAACAAGTACAAGATTCAAGTCACTGCATGTAATGCAAGATAACAAGTATAGTATTCCCGTAAATGTGATAATCACAGGTCAAGTATTATAATGTCCGGATGCAAGTGATAAGTCATGTCATAGTAAGAAGTAAGTGTCAAGTAGCAAGTCGGGTGTCAGGTGATGACACATCTGTTGACAAGTGATACGGACAAGTGTCAAGTATTAGCATGAAGATGGTAGGTATCAAGTAATAACATGTCAAGTGTTAATATATCAAATATGTACTTGTCAAGTGATAGAATAATAGTTGAACACAATCAAAGAAAGTGTTAGTTCAACAGCATAAATCATGAATAATACAAGTCGACCAGATGAAATGAGAAAGCCA
The DNA here is from genome assembly GCA_038442645.1 of Agave tequilana. Lineage (NCBI taxonomy): Eukaryota > Viridiplantae > Streptophyta > Magnoliopsida > Asparagales > Asparagaceae > Agave > Agave tequilana. The sequence goes on from JAVJIF010007660.1 coordinate 230,621, forward strand.
AGAGGAAAGAGAGAACACTCGCCTAAATCCTTAGAAAACATGGTGAAATCCCTGATCTCCGGAATCTAGGAAATCAAAGCGTCAACGCGTTAGAAGGAAAGTGATAGAGAAAGGAGAGAGAAAGTGAGAGCTAGAGAGAGAAGTCCATGGAGGGAGAGTGTACAGGGAGAGAGAGATTGTACAGGGAGACGCGAGTTTGAGAGTGAGACGTGGGGGTCGTAGACGCGGGAGTCGCGTCGCGTAGATGCCACAACGCGAGGTTCGAGACCCGCGTTCAAGTCAGGACACGAGGAGAACGCGAACGCGGACGTAGGTTTCGCGTCACGTTAACACGAGAAGAACACGGACGCGGGCATAAGCTCCGTGTCGTGTTGACACGAGAAGGACACGGACGCGGGCATGAGCTCCGCGCCGCGTCAATACAGAAACGCGAAGGTTCGTGTTAAGGAATTACCTAAACGCGGGGTGAACTCCGCGTCTAGAAATCAACAGAGAGAAAGAGAGAGACAGGGAAAGAGGGAAAGTGAGACGCAGGGAAAAGGGGAGATGGGAGGCAGGTTTAGGGAAAATTAACAAGGAAAGAAAAGAAAAAGGAAGAAAAGAAATAAGGAAGGAAAGAAAGAAAAACAAAGGAAAGAAAGAAAGAAGAGAAAGGGAGGTAGGCCGACCGTGGCTTGGCCCGTGGTCGCCGGCGGCGGCCGGAGATGGCCGAAAGTGGCCGGAGATGGCCGGAATCCGGTAGCCAAGCCAAGACAAAGAGAGTGCAAGTCTAGCTCATTTTCGATTTTTGGAGTTTTACAAAAGAAGTTCGGAGAGCGAACAATAGCTCGTCGGAAAGAGCACGACGAGGAGAAGAAGATGGCATGGTCGTTGGCGGCTAGGTGGTGTATATGGTGGTGGAGAGGGTGGTGAAACTTTAGAGCTAATGGGTTCATGGTGGAGAAATGAGGAAGAAGAAGGTGGGAAAGATGGTGTTATGGTGGTTGTTGTTGTTGAAATGAAGGAGGAGATAGAGGAGAATGAGGTGGTGGTGTTGGTAGAGAAAATGAGGAAAAATGGTAGAGAAATGGCCGGCCAAGGCAAGCCCATGGCTGCCATTTCGTGGCCTGTCATTGCTGTAAAAGAAAGAAGAAAGAAAAAGTGAAAGAGAGAGGAAGAAGGAAAGGTGGGGGTGGTCAATATAAAGGGAAGATTATAATATAATATTGCCATCTCACCAAATAAATGAGACCTGCGTCTCACCAAGGAATGGCTGCGTCCAGGACAAATGAACTGGACACGGGAAAAATCCGCGTCCAGGAGGATAAACGCGAGTTTTGCGTTTGATGAATAAGACAAAAAGGCATGGGTGA